>JAGSMP010002059.1:0-31169 GCA_029286625.1 Parnassius orleans
ACACCAACCAAAACGGCAGTAGAAAATGGGTTATCGTTGATCACTGAGGATGTAGCCAGGCTGAACGGCAGCGGTTAGATATCGTGTGAAACAGGATCGATTTCTCAAATGACCGCCAGAAGACAACGCCACCACAGCGATGCAACTATTACAAGGCTCCAGGAAGACCACCGCTGCTGGTAAGCAGCAAACCGTCGAAGGAGGTTGCATGAAGTTAGTATTTATGCCCAAAGACCGCTACGTGTTCCAGCATTGCGACGTAGCGGCCGCGGTCGGCGCTTTCGTGGGCTCGGAGCATTTACTTTGGAACGAACAATGGTCTTTGATGAGTCCCGGTTTGGGCTTCATCTGTATTCACGAAGAACACATGTTTAGAAAACTCACTACTAAGGTCTTATAGCAGAAAAGGATTTCTACCATCTTGTCAAAGTGACCTAGTGTTTGTGCGTTTAGGGTCTAACCACATCTTACCTTTTGGTGCTTGAAAATTATGGCATCAATTTAATTTGAAAACATAATCAGGTATTCGTTATGTTACTAATCTAGATAAATATTGTAATTTCTAATCGACTGACGTACGCGAGGAGAAAAATCTATTACGAACACACACACACAGACACGAGAAATTTGTTCTTTCTGATATCGGATCCCTTACCACTGCTTCTAAATAGGAAGGAAAGTTATAAATTAAGAAAGCAAGCTATATATTTAGCGCATGACCAAGGTAACCAAGTTACAGCAGAAATTAGGCACCCCAAGCAACCCCACTGTTTTTATAAATTGGATAATATTATAGTACAACAAGTATTTTTCAGTGTAGGTTATTGGGCAGAAAAGACTGCCGCGATACAATATTATGACGTAAAATCAATCAATCAATCGATCGATCGATCTCTTCATTCTTTAACAATTATTTATGTAAAATATTATAGCAATGTTATTATAATATTGCAAAGCCTTTTAAGCTTTTATACGTGGGCGAGCATTGCAGCTATATTATTATGGTTGTAGCACGAATGGGTCAACTCGACCGGAGTAGGACCACTCTCTCACAGAATACCAGCGTAAAGTAGCAGCTTAATACTGCTGTGTTTCATGATGAGTGTAGAAGAACCGAGACCCTTTTACTGGAAACGAGGCATTCCATCTTAGTCCTCAGGAGTGAAACAGCATCTGCATTTAATGCTTAATCGAAGATAGTGTTAGATGTCATGGTACAGCTACCACTTACCTGCAGGTGGGCTGTGTGCTCGTTTATCAACTATATAAAATAAAAAACTACTTAATAATATAATAATAATGTGATCAAAATCGAAATATCTGGCAACTTAATGCTTGTATTTCGTATAATTAGTTTTAGAGCTGAGGACCCTTTTACTGGAAAAGGCATTCCATCTTAGTCCTCAGGAGTGACAACGCATCTGCATTTTAATGCAATCGAAGATAGATATGTAGATGTCTATGGGCCACAGCTACCACTTTACCGGGTGGGCTGTGTGCTCGTTTATCAACCCATACTAAATAAAAAACTACTTCTAATAATATAATAATCGCATCAAAATCGATATCTGGCAACTTAATGCATTGTGTTTCGTATAGTTAGTGTTTAGAACTGAAGCCCTTTTACTGGAAACTAGGCATTCCATCTTAGTCCTCAGGTGACAACGCATTTGCATTTTAATGTAATCGAATAGTGTAGATGTCTATGGGCCTGGCTACCACTGCAGGTGGGCTGTGTGCTCGTTTATCAACCCCATACTAAATAAAAAACTACTTCTAATAATATAATAATCGCATCAAAATCGAAATATCTGGCAACAATGCCATTGTGTTTCGTATAGTTAGTGTTTAGAACTGAAGACCCTTTTACTGAAACGAGGCATTCATCTTAGTCCTCAGGGTGATATATATGCATTTTGATTGTTAATCGAGCATAAAATGTATATGTCTATGGACTTCAGCATTCACCCATCAGGTTGACTGTGTGCTCGGCTCGTGTGTCTTATAATCTATAAAAAACTATAAAATTATGTTGAACTAAATAAATAAATTAAATAATCAAATAAAAGTTAAATTAATAACGTGTCATTGTACTTGTTTTATAACATACATGTCATTGTATTTTAATATATATATATACTATATATATATATATATATATATATATATATATATATATATATATATATATATATATATATATATATATATATATATATAAGTATTCTACCTAATTTACAGTTAAAATTCATCATATACGAGTATATTCAAAAATATGAATAAGATTAAATAATAAACAAAAACCTATCAAAAAAATTAACTAGTAAATGCCATTTATTTTTATCTATTATAATAGATAAAATGGCATTTACTAGTTCATTTTTTTTCGAAAGATATAAATATCTTTTATAATAGATAAATGTTCACTACTCCTACTCCATAATTAAAATTTATAATAAATGTTCGAAAAATTCATATTATATCTTCAAAATATTTTTCTTTAATTTCTTAGACATGCACAATTTCTAATAATGTTTTCTTTCACCGTCGAGCACCTTGTCGACGGAAAACGAACTCGGTTTGCTTGCGTTATAAAATTTACATTTTACATTTAAAATTAAAGTTAATACAGATCGCCATCTTTTTAGCACCAAACATAAAGTTAATAGCACAGAACCACCCGACCGGTCGCCCTCCTCTAGGCATGTTGTAGTGAACGACGCTCACTGCAGACTTTTCAGTATAAAAAAGAAAAACAGAAAATAATATTTATTTTCAAGCATGACGTTAACGTGGCATTCTAGTATGCTTTGCATAAGTTATGGGTACTTTTTTTATAAAGCAGACAAACGAGCATAGAATCCACCGGATGGTAAGCCGGATGCTGTGGCCGCATAGACACCCCATCTATTCTGAATTAAGAATGAAACCCTGACGACTAATGGAATGATCCGTTTCCAGTAAAAAGGGTCTCAAATTCTCAGCATACACCATACAAAACACAACAGTAACTACTTAATATTATGTACTTTATACTATATATACATAAAATGTATAGTAGTATAAAGTACATAATATTTTAATAGGACTGCACAGCATTTTATAACATTTCAGCAAAATGGGGAGAGTTATTAAAATATAGGTTAGCTTAGGTTAGGTTATGACCAGAGAATCTGATAAATAATGAAGTTTAAATCAGTATTAATTACGTTGTCGATTTGACTTGTTATTTTTCATATTGCCTTGTCATTATAAATAGTGCCCTGATTAATCACTTGGTCCATAACATATCGAAATACCTTATGTCCTTGTATCATCATCATCATTACATCCCTTCACAAGTCCACGGCTGAACATAGGCCTCACATGCTTAGAAGAGATAGTTGCCATAGTTACCACACTTGGCAAGCGGGTTGGCAACCGTGGTATTTTTATTTTTAGTCGTTGTTAGGAAGTTACCGCTGCCCATCTCCTGATTTGTTTCCCTCTGTCGTCTCTTAGGACCCCCACGGGGTGATATGGGGAGTAGATATTCGTACACCACCACTACACGGTACACCTCCTTGTATGGAAGAAATAAAATAATTTAGCAATCAGCCGCAAGCTTTTCCTTTTACCTGAATTTCTTCAAAATCTCATCGGGCGTATTGATTTATTGCCATGACAGCGCACGCTACCTCCGCATCATGTCTGGGGCTAACGAACGTAGCGAATGCAAACAACCCCAGGGCATGTTAATTTAACGGAGCTTTTTCTTCACTGTATAATTCTATAATCAATTATTTTATATATAAAGGATCACTAAACAATTTTATAGGCCTAAATGCTTTCGTATTTATTCAAATAAGCTGTATGAAGTCAGGTCTGTTTTATTTATTTATTTAAAATCTTTATTGCATTTAAAGCGTACAATTGGCGGACTGCTTTTTAGGCATTCTCTGCCAATAAACGAGTTAGTAAAGAAAAAAACCCTAAGCAGGTGCCATATAATAAACACCTACATATAATAAATACTTGACAAAACATACAGATTATGAAATTGTACATAATATACACATTCTAAGTAAAATTGAAATTAAATTTTAATTATTTATATACATTATAATAAATAATACCCATGGAAAGTACTACAATGAACCAGCAAGAAACCCAGCGGGAATTTAAAAGAAAGCTTATAATTATGAATTGTTGTACAATTAATTAAGTATATAAATCCAATTAGAAATAGGTTAGTAGCGATCACCTGATTCCCAGGGGTTATTATCATCCATATATAGTGTACAGTGCTAGTAAGAGCGACTAGACTAGACAAGTGGTTCCGGGATCGAATACCGGGTGGGTCAAAATCATTATTGGGTTTTTCTGTACCTTGGAGAGCATGTAAAGCCGTCGGTCGCCGTCAATAACGTAATGAGTGACTATAAAAGTAAAGCATTGGCTTCAAGACAGACATCAATATACACACCTGAATTTATTAAATTAGATTCGGGAATACCAAGAAATGGATGATTATGAAAATTATTTTCGCGTGTCCATCGCTGACAGAATGAATACTGACCAATACTGACACGATAAATATCGACCAGAGACTAGACACTCGGTATTCATCGATGATACTTGATACAGATCGTAGGATTTCTGGATTTTTAGAAATACAGCGATCCGTATCACGATCCGTGATATGCTATACTACACACTCGATAAATATCGTAATACTAGATTACGATCCAAATATCGTGATAATTATCGAGTTTGTAGCATTAGCTATATTACGGTTATAGCGGGAAGGACCACGCCCTTAGATATATGCTGCTGTGTTTTGTATGGTGAGACTAGAGAACCGGAAACCCTTTTTACTGGAAACGAGGCATTTCATCCTAGTTCTCAGAGGCGACAACGCATCTGCATTTTGTTTCTTCTATGCAAAATTTTAGATAAATTGGTTGAGGGTAACTGCTTTAAAATTCAGTTGCAAGATTTGACCCTAACAAACATATATTGCAAGTGAAATAAAATATTTTAAAATTAGCAGTGCTAGCAATGCTGTGTTCCGGTCTGAAGGTAATAGAGAGCCAGTATAATAACAATACACTAATCTCCAAAATGATTGAATCACTTACATTTATTTTTACCAGATCGTGAAGAAATAAAAAGAAAGAAAGAAAAATGGTAGGACTCCTTTTCTTCATAGGAGTCCGTCTGAGTAAGTACGAAATAGGACCCTGTTACCTGTTTCTGCCGCCAAATAGCAGCCTTCACTGCTAACCGTAGTAGCTCAGGGAATAAGTGCTCACTGTGAATTTCACAGTACGCGAGCAACCCTAGTTCGATCACCGCCAGCACCAATTAAATTGTTAATTGTAATTTTAATCGCTGATTTACCACGTGCTCGTCGGTGAAGGAATGCAGCGCGATGAAACCTGCATGTCTAAAAAATATTTTGACGACATGTGAAGTTCACCAACACGCATTCGGGCAGCGCTGCGGACATTTTTTCTTGCCCTGAACCCCTCTCAGAAGTGAAAGAAGGCATTCCATCTAAGTCTACAGAGTTGAAACGCATCTGTAGCCTCTTTATTTGAGGTTTGTTGCAGATCTCCATGGGCTGCAGTAGCTGTTAACCATCAGGTTTTACAACATGGAAGGGCCACGCTGGAGCTATATTGTGATTGTAGCACAAATGAATAAGCTCGACAAGGGAGGGACCACGTTCTTAGAGAATACCAGCGTGAAATAGCAACTTAATGCTGCTGTGTTTCGTATGGTGAATGGAGAGAACCAGAGACCCTTTTTACTGGAAACGAGGCATTTCTCTCTTAGTAATAAAATTGAGTGATAGCCGTATAAAACAAGACAATTAATCAGAATTTTATATCAAAGCCTTTTGTAAGTCAACGCATTTGGACGATTTTTTCCATATATAAACAATGTCAACGCAAAGTCAATTTTAACTAACCACTTGCATGGGTCGCAAGGGTTTGCATATAATGAAATAAGGGTACAACTTTATGGAAAGCGCCTTCTGCTGCTTACGCATTAAATTATAAAGGCAAACCTGACTGACTCATCTATCAACGCACAGCCGAAACTACTGAACGGATTTCGCTGAAATTTGGCATACAGATTGTAATGACGTAAGCATCCGCTAAGGAAGGATTTTGAAAATTCGGTCCCTAAGGGGGTGAAAAGGGTTAAAGTTTGTATGGAAGTCCATCATTTTAGAGCTAAAGCCTGAAACTTTGTTTTTAGGCTAAGGGTTAGAAATAAACAGTTAGGTGTCCTAGGATTTTGAAAATTCAATGCCTAAGGGGGTGAAAAGTGGTTGAAAATTAGTATGGAAACAAGATTAGTTTAACTATTTTATTCGAAACTTCACAGGAGTACTCTATCAATAAATGAGTAAAGCAAGTGTTTCAGGCTCTTTCAGAATTTAACCGCTAAAAGTTGGAAAAGGAGTGACAAATTCTGAAAATCAACATGGGTATCGTTTTCATGGTTTATCGGGTCGCTGATTACGAAAACAACAACTATTTCAAAATCCAACGTAGCAGACGGAAATACCCACCATCATCCCCTGTGGGGTGCGATGGTTGAAATGTCAATATGGGTGTCGTTTATGGTTTTTGGGACGTTAATTACGAAAATGGCATCGATTATGGTTTGAAACCAACATGGATGGAAGGATGATGGATGCATGTATGTATGTAAAATCATCATGGGTTGGGTGACTTGGATGTCATTTTAAAGTTTTTAAAATAACGCAAATGATATTGATAAATATTTTAAACTTAATTTATTAGAATAGAATAGAATATACTTTTATTGCAAAAAACATAAAACAAAATAGACAAGAAGATTTGTACAAAAAATTGCAAAAATTAAACCTGAATAAAAAATACTTATTTAAAATTAAAAACAATGAAAATAAACAACCAAATCAAATATATTCTTTTTACAAATAAATAAAATGGCAAAACCAAAAGAAATACTTAGGTACCTACCCATTTTGTATTGATCTTCAAGTTCCAATTCCTACCAATAGATGGCGTTGGTACCGTTTTAGAACGCGGCAGTTGTGTTTTTCGAACTAATATAAAGTGAATGGTGAATGAGCGCTTCCGCACACACATTCTGCTTGCGCCGTCGTCCCGTGCGGTCGTGCGCTGGCGGGTCCGCCATGACCGAGCACCGTCCCTTGCGATGTCTCCTCAGTCAGTACAGTTTTTTTTATAGGAGGGGCAAACGAGCATGCGGCCACCTGATGGTAATGACTGCCGCCGCCACCCATGAACAACTGCACCAGGAACCAGAGGGTGCAGATGCGTTGCGGCCTTTTAAAAGGAGTAGGCTCTTTTCTTGAAGGTCCTAAGTCGTATCGGTCCGGAAAACCGCTGGTGGTAAATTATTCCACAAGGAAGTTGTGCGAGAAGAAAACATCTTCTAAATCGCACAGTGGTGGACCGCCAATCATCCAGATCGTGTGTATCGGGAGTTCTGCCGCGATGTGCGTTCGTGAAATTTGGCGGCTGGGATTACTCGAACAATTCTCAGAGCACTCCCGTGGTAAATGCGAAAGAAAATGCAAAGAGATGCAACATCTCTTCGCAGGTGCCAATGAATCGAGCCGATCGGAAGGACTCGGTCGTCGACGTTTCGAGCCGCTCTGCGCTGGATGCAGTCAAGTGGAAGGAGCTGGCACTGGGGGCCCCTGCCAGAGTGGAACAGTATTCCATGTGAGGCCGAACCTGCGCCTTATAAAGTTGCAGGCGTTGTGCCGGCATGATACTGTCCCGCCTGCTGAGCACGCCAAGCTTTGGGGCCAATTTGGCCGTCTTCCAAGTGACCACGAAACTGCACGTCACTCGATATATCGACGCCGAGGATTCCGATACTGGCTGAGGCAACAAAGTGCTGGAAACTGAGAGATACGACAAAGGGTTCTTTTGTGGTAAACGCGCAAACGTGTCTTCTGAGAGTTAAACTGGACTAGATTTAGTCGTTCCCAATCCGAGACTTTGTTCAGCAAAGACTCGACTTCGAACACTAAGTTTTTTCCGGTACTCAACGACGTTTTCCGAGAAATATTGCACGGCCGGTGTATAGAGCATCACCAGTGCTGTCATCCGCATAGCAATGAATGCTACCGGTTTGCAACATATCATTGATATGCAGAAGAAACAGCGTTGGTGATAGCAGGTAACTGCTGCGGAACACCAGCGTTATGGAAACGTAGTCGGAGCATGCACTGTCTACGACCTTGATGCTCGATCTGCAATGGTGATCAATGCAATTTCTCGGGAAGCCCATAGGAGGGAGCTTCGAAAGAAGCGCTTTGTGCCAAACCCGATCGAAGCCTTCGCTATGTCCAAACTAACGGCCAATGCTCCTTGGACTCTGCCTCCGCCCATCTATGAGTCAGGTAGATCAGAAGATCACCAGCTGATCGACCCCGACGAAAACCGTATGGCGGTCACTAATCAGCTGGTGATCCTCAAGGTTGCCGCATGAGCTGGCAGGTTATAATGGACTCCATTATTTTTGGAGAACAAGGGGTGATGGCGATAGGCCTGTAGTTGGACGGGTCTGAGCGGTCGCCTTTTAGGGATCAGTTGGACCAAAGCTCTCTTCCATGAATTCAGGACTACGCCTAGGGGTAGGAGTACCGGAAAAGACGATTAGAACCGGTGCCAACTCCGGAGCACACGTCCTCAGCACAACTGGGGATTCCGTCAGGCCCACTCGACTTGTGGATGTCAGGAAGAGTGCTTTGCGAACCGAGCGCTGTGAGAACCGCACATCCGGCATGGAGCACTCACTCGCTGCGCGGGATGGTCGGCGGTGTGTTCCCCGTCATCAAGAGTCGAGTTGGACGCAAAGGGCCCTAAGGTCAGCTTTCTCTTTGCGGCGTGGGATGAGTCGTCCTCCTATGCAGAGATGGTAGTGATGAAACACGAAATTCCCTTGGACAATTGGCGAGACCAGAATGCACGGGTTCCCGAAGGAAGGCGAACTAGTTCTCGCCAATTCTGCCTATGTGCTCTGACTTTGCCTTGGCAATAACTCTTTGAAGGACCTGGAGGCGAGTTATACTTCTTTTTAAGCATGCTGGTGTTTACATCCCAGCCGCTCAAGCCTCAGCCCAGGCCTGATAGCACTCCTGCTTACTGCGTAATGCAGTTTACAAAACGACCAAACCAAGGCGAGATCTGCCTCCGATGGGTACCAGATGATGGAATAAATAGTTCATTACCTGTAGCACCACATCAGTGACAAGTCAGCAACAGCGCTGGGATCATCCGGCGAGAAGCAAACCCCCCATGGGTGGGATGCAAAGAAAGACCGCATTCCGTCCCAATCCTGACCTGTATTACCAAACACGGCGGAAACCTGCAGAACAACCGCGAGGGCGTGAGTGGTACCACCTCCGGATCAGACAATGGTCCGAAAGAACCAGAAGGGCATCGACGGAAACCTGATATCCGTCCGGATGAGAGGTCAGCGGAAGGTCCAACAGGGAAGGTGTATGATCCTCCACATCTGGAATCCGCGTAGGCGAAGTAACCAGTTGTGTCAGACCATATTGCCAAGGCAAAGTCATAAACAGATTTTTGCATGTGATCGGTTAAACGTGAACCGAGCCATTCGGCGTGGTAGGCGTTAAGATCGCCAAGGATCACGATCTCTGCGGATGGGACCTGTTGCAACGGAATCTGCAGCCATTTGGACGTGGTCGATGAGTTGGTCTGTTTCGGCATTACCGCTGGGACCTATAGAGGGCACCCGTAGACGCGCGGATGGTCGTCGCTATCTACAATGGACAAGGAAGGATGGACACACCCCAGAATACGCGGGGCAGCTGAGCACCCACGCTCAGGAGTGGAGTAGCATGGTCGTGGATGCTCGAGCGATTCTCCGGGTGCTGGTACCTCCTGGGGTGGCACCCTGAAAATCTAACCATGCAACCAGAAACTGCTGCGTGGCTCTACCACCGTTAAAATAAACAGTTTCTTGGAATAGAACGTCGGTCCCATCCCATCCCCTCAGCTAGCGCCGCCGCCCCGTGCAGTTGTGTTAGCTGGCTCTCCGTCCCTGTGGGTTTGAGTGTCCTGCCACACTCCCGTCCCCGCAGTCAGAGTTGCCCCTCGGCTCCGCTTGCAGCCACCCCGCGCGGTTGTGCTGGCTGTCTCGCCGTCGCCGCGTTTCCGTGCCCACTAATGGGGTTCGGGCGACGGCGAGGCATTCTCGCCTCCGCTAGCCGCCCCGTGCGGTTGTGTTGTGCCCGCGCTCACCATTGGACGGTGAGTGCCTTCCCTCCTGCCTCCGCCCGCTAGTGCCACCGCCCCGCGCGGTTGCGCTGGCAGTCAGTGCTCACCGTCCCCGTACGGTGAGTACATTCTCGCACAGCGACTCCACTCATCTCTCCAGCACCGCCGCACTTTGCGGCTGTGTTGAATGACCACCGTTCCGTCCCGGATGGTTGTGCCCACACCTCCTCTTACCGAGGGGTCGTCCGATTCGGCGATAAGGCCTTCGGGCTGGAGCCGTTCTTCGTGGTGTTTAGTGGGTGGGCACTTCTGAAAGTGAGTCTCACATAACCACGCAGCCGACTGCGTGGTATGTTATGAGCATTCACCACACCTCCTTCATACTTTCAGGTGTCCTTGCATTGGGCGCAAAAAGAGCGCTTCAACCTGTACCACATACAGTACCTATTCACTGTTAACGGATATTTGACTAGACTTCGACTTTGTTTGCTTGGGTTTTAAGATTTGCTTCGTGTTTCGGATTAGTTGCTTGATTTTGTCTTTCTTACAACCTCTGTTCAAACTTGGAATACGATTTGCTTTGTGATTTGGTTTTGTTGATAGAAGTATTTTTCTCACTGAAAAATGACTACAAGAAACTCTTAATATTAAAGGAAAAACAGAAGAACATACTGTCGTCCCCATTATAGGTGACAGCGCCTGTTTGTTTCATGCTCTTTTATTTTAATGTACGGAACCCAGAAAATGCGATGGTGGTGCGTTCACAAATTCCGCTGGTTGGAGTGGTGCGTTCAAAATTCCGCTGGTTGGAGATTTGTGGTAAATGATTGGCCTAGGTTTTCCTCATGACCCAGGAGAGAAATGAATATTCAGCCGATATGTTAAAAATAAAACTTACTGTGGACTTTGTGAATTGGTAGCTGCAGGATTAATATTTCCGTTTCGGTTTGAAGTATATCAGAAACGGTCTGCTACTCCAGAGTCGGAACAGATATCTGTCCAGTAAGGCGATTACGATTTAGCCATGATTTATCTAATGGACATTTTACGCCTATCTGCCTATTGTTGCGAAGAAAATTACACAGCGTCGCATGGGTACCTGTCAAAGAGCGTGATCCTTTTCAAGCTTGAACATTTAACTGTTACATCTTTTTAAACAGTGATATCATCTCCAACCAGCGGAACGAATCAATCTGTATAGTCGACATTAAAATATGAAAAAAAAACAAAAATAAACGAAGGTCGAGATTTACTAATTACACAAAAAGTCAATTAAAAAATGCACAAGAAAGATATAGGCAGAACAAGCCAGATTCAAATGGTAAAGTTGTGCTTATCAGAAAAAATCCTGATGTACAGAGGCAAGCTGTTGCAAATTACCAAACTGCGAATCCACGTGCAGAGCAATTCAGTCACGGTATGAGAAAACATTACACTGCGTTTATGGAAAAACAAGGTCCATTGCGCTATGGACTATGACCCTGATATTTCTTATAAACTGACAGCAGTGTGCCCTGGGGTCTATGACATACAAGTGTCAGTGGTGCAATGAGCTGAAATGGAAGGATGAGTCAACTGGTATGTGTTGCAGTGCTGGAAAAGTGAAACTTGATCCGTTGAAACAACTGCCTGACCCACTCTTTAGTTTGATTAATGATCTACACCCAGATCATGACCATTTTATAGGTAATATTCGTAAATATAATGCCTGTTTTCAGATGACTTCCTGGTAGTAAACAGATAACAGCAGATGGTTTTCAACGACTTTAAAAGTACAAGGCCAGGTCTACCATTTAATTGGAAGTATATTACCAGAAGCCGAACAAGACGCTCAGTGCCTTCAAATATATTTTGTAGGTGAGGATGATCGAAAAGCAAAAATTCAATGTTCTAAATTCTAACTTAAGCCAAATTTAATCAAACAATTGCAGAATATGCCATCAAGTGAACCCGTATATAAAAAGATCTGAAAAATGCCATTGATAAAGCCCCTTCTTCACAGTCATCTACAAGTTATACATGCTGATAAAAACCACCAGTAGAACATAGAGGTAGGTACAATGTATAGCAACTTCAAATGAAGTGGCTTTGTGTAGTGGATCAACAATTTGATCAGAGGACATCATCCTCGAGCCGAAGTAATTCACTTCAGCGTATTAGTGAGATACAATGATGTTTTTGCTGGGGTGATGATGCGTATTCAATCAACATACCACAACGCGATCCCAAAACTAAGTTGCCGCTTAATAAAACTGTCTCTTCTGCAAGTTTCTATTTGTATTGAATAATGATTAAAGAAGGAAGATAACTATTAGTCAACTATCGTGCCCTTTAGTCAATATTTGGTGGATGAATACGCCAAAATAGAAACAGAAGATTAAATTATATCAAAATTAATCAAGCCAAATTACGTGCTGATAGTTACATCCATTTAGAATGCTATTGGAGGAAAAGGCTGCAGAACCAACCAACTAGGACAAATAGTTCTCCTTCCATCATCTTTTACCGGGGACCTAGGTATATACGAAAGAACACAGGACGCTATGACCTACGTTACTTAGATTTTGGACTTCGCCTGATCTTTTATCACTTACATGCAATCCTCGCTGGGACGAGATAAAAGCAATTGCTAAGGACAATTCACACGATAGACACGATATAATTTCGAGGATGTTTCGACTAAAGGTGAAAAGATCATGAACTTATTGACAAAGGCAAAATATTTGGTGAAGTGCGATGCTATATATGTAGTCAACGGAATGTCAAAGAAGTCTTCCACATATTCATATTCTTTTATAAGCTTCAAACGTATTACTCCGGATCAAATCGACAATATAATTTGTGCTGAAATACCGGATCCCAAACGTGACCTAAAGCTTCACGAAATCATTAAATGTAATATGATACATGGTCCATGTGGAACTTTAAATCAAAGTCACCATGTATGAATAACATGTGCAATAAACGATACCCCAGGGCTCTCATAATAAAACTCAAACTGGTAAAGACAGTTATCCAGTACAAGAGACGTTTACTAGATGACAGTGGGTTCTCTGTTGATATCAAAGCACAACCATAGATAATCGCTGGGTAGTCCCTTATAATCCAGTATTATTAAAAACATTTAACGCTCAATTAAATGTGGAATATTGTCATTCAGTGAAATCAATAAAAATATGTCTGTAAATACGTAAATAAAGGTTCAAACCAGGCATCGTTTGCTTTAGATAATGAGAAGGATGACGTTAAAACCTACACAAAGGAAGATATATAAGTTCATCAGAGGCAGTATGGCGGAATCCTTGAATTTTCCTCGCTGTTCATTTGGAAAATGGGCAAGGTTTTATTTTAATGAGCAAAATCTGAGTGAAAAGAGTGAATAGTCCTCCAACAAACAGCTCCTATCTTTTTCGATTTGTGTAAAGTGGATAACTTTTAAAGACATTGCTCTACCTAAAGTACCTGCATACTACGTTTGGGATAAAAGTTCCAAGGAGAAAGAGGCAAACGTTGAAGGCTGGCCAGGGTCAAAAGAGCACGTTCTGGGCAGGGTTTATACTGTGCATCCGAACAGTACAGACTGCTATCACCTTCGCATGCTTCTTCATGAGATCAGGCCCAATTTCGTTTGAAAGTTAAAACTGTAAATGGTCATGTATATTCCACGTTGTAATCAGCGTGCAAAGCTGATTAAATGAAAAAATCTCGGCTTGCTTGAAGGTGATCAGCATTTGTTCGCAACAATGGAAGAGGCAACACACAATCACCGCAAATGATTCGGGATCTTTTACGATTATTTTAGTGTTCTGCCAAGTATCAGACCCTTTAAGCCTTTTGGAAGAAATTCAAAGAATACTTATCTGAAGAAGATTTAAAAGGCAATTAGAAAGACAGGGAGATGTGGATGTAGGGCACATAACAGATGTGTTATTTAACAAATGCCTTTCGGTAATAGAAGATGCACCGTATTAGCGTTGGGTGGTCTGGCTACTAAAACAGTATGGGTTACCTCAATAAACAAAGAACAAAATTTGAAAATAGAGAGTTTCTTAAAGAGACAACTACGACAATTAATGAAGAATCACTGAATAATGAACAAAAAGCGATTACAGTCAAATTACACAAAAATTGAATCAAATGAGGGTGAAATATTCTTTTAGATGCTTCCAGTGGGAACAGGAAACATTCCTCATAAATTTGCTATTAACAAAAGTTAGAAGTACTCATGGATGCTGGCTGTGGCTATATGGGATCGCAGCTATATACTACTTGAGGTGGACGAACTGCTCATGCTACCTTAAAGTTATCACTCAATTTAGAAACAGCTGATACTCCCATTTGTAATATATCGAAACAAAGTAGTTATGTTGAAGTATTAAAACATACAAAAATGATAGTGTGGGATGAAATAACCATGGCTCATAAGGGTGGCGTAGAGGCTTTAAACAGAACTCTACAAGATATAAGAGAATAAAAGTTAATGGGTGGTGTAACGGTTTTGCTGGCTGGAGATTTTAGACAGACTCTACCAGGAGTGCCAAAGGAACTAGACAGATGAAAGTTAAGGCGTGTCTAAGAGATCCGCTTTGGCGTCTAATTAAAATCCTCAAGCTTTCGAAAAAATGTGCCGGTACACTTTGGAGAAAAGAGTCTGCTGGTGGATTCGCGAATCTCCTACTTGAAATCGGCAACAGTGATTACCCGATAAATGACGGAATGATAACCATCCCTATTAATTTGTGCACAGTTGTATTTACGTTAATTAAAATTATTCAATATCAAAATTTACCCAGATATTGCTCCATATCCGATAAGCCAATGGAATGGTTGTGTAACGACATGCTATACCTAACTTCGAAAAACGACCAGCAGCGGCAATTAACGATATACAATGTATTTTGAGGGAAGAAATGGTGTACACGTCAATAGACGCTGTGGTCAAGCTACAGATGACGCAATTAACTACCCTGTTGAATTTGTTAATTCACTGAAACCATCGGGTTTTCCACATCATAAGCTTATTCTGCGCGTGGGCACTCCTGTTATGTTGTTGTGAAATTTAAAACCTCCTCAACTGTGCAACGGAACCAGACTAAATGTAAAAGCGTTACATCGCAATATGGTGGAAACCACAATTATAACTGGATGTGCGCAAGGAAAACTGTATTGTACCAATAATTTCCTGATCGAATGATCTTCCCTTTGAATTCAAACGAATACAGTTTTCTCATCAAAGTCTGCTTTGCAATGACCATAAACAAATCACAGGGCAGACATTAAAATTTGCGGGTATAGACTTGAGAAAATTGTTTTCACACGGGCAATTATATGTGGCTTTGCTCACGCGTAAAGCTCGCTTGTAGTGTGATAATTTTGGCACACAGTAATTGGTTAGGAAAAATGTGGTGTATAAAGAAGTTTTGTAGTTTAGCTTTTGCCCGCGACATCCAGTTATAATTGTGGCTTGCCAGCAGACTCTTTTTCACACATGGGCGCGATATAACCAAACTCCACGCGGACGAAGTCTATTATACGAACTTTGTTTATTATACGAACCTTACCCATGTGATAATAAATAATACACTTTTAGAAGATTACTTACGTTACTCTTCACGAAGTGTGACGAGTTGATCAAATACGCGACAAATTGATGACACGTGGTTAAGGAACGTGCTTCTGAAATCTTAGGAAAACCAATGTACAAAATATTTTATCGCTAATTTTGATCACAAATTGGATGTTACAGGGAGTGTTACTTATCTATACATGTACATAAAATTGAAGTGTCTATTGTTATCTAATTGTAATATCGGTGGAGTATTCTAAAATACTTTTCAACAAGACTTTTGAAAGAATGAAGCTTTACATGCTTTCCGATCCGTGAGGAGGGTTGTTCTTCTACAATCGGGCTGCTACTGAGAATTTCTGTACAAAAAACGTAATAACTGATATTTGCCGACCAAGATTCAAACTCAGGACTTCGTGTTCACCATTTGCAATTCTAGTAACGGCGATCTTATTCAGAATAGTTACTAAATCACCCTTTCCACAGGGATGATAGTTATTCAGAATATTTTAATGGCGTAATATGTTTTTGCTATTACTGTCGTGTCAATCTCAAGCTCATTTTGTCAGATAGAGATCTACGAACAGACAGAAAAACTATTTGATTATTGTTTAAATATATTACACACCCATTCTACACACCACACATAGCTCATACCCACATACACACCACACAGTACTAGTATTTAAGCATGTTTCTTTTAATAATTTTACACAGTTACTACAAACTGAACAAGTATGTTTACGTACTTTTATAACAAGCAGCTGTACTTTTTACCCAACTTCAAAAATTGAGGAGCTACTCAATTTGACTGTATTTTATATGTGTGCTGTGCTTCCTTAGAACTTTTTCTAAATAAATCGATTTTGGTGATTCTTTTTGTATTTAGCTGTTGCTTCTCATGTGATTCCATATAAATTTGATCAAGATCTGACTAGTAGTTTTGAGTTATCCTCAATAGTGCGTATTTAATTGACTTCGACTATTTTGATGATGTTCTCATTTTATTTATATTGAAGTCTTGTACAATTTTTTTAATTTTACCACTTGTTAGTAGTGTACCTCAATATCATCTGTTGACGGAGGGTCTAGTGATCCCATAGCACAGGGCAACCTAGTTTGGACACCAGGCTCCACCTAGATCTTCCTGTTTATACATATATTGATGTATTAGATGTTATTTAGCTGTATAAGTTTATTGTTACTTAGTTTATTATAATGTACTGATCATACATATGGGAGAAAATAAATTCCAGTTTGAATTTGAATTAGTTATATTATTATATTTCAAAACACTGAATAATATGAAGAAATAATACACATAGTAAAAACAAACTCAACGTATAAAACATCAAACCTTGCAAACAACTCGACACATATGTACACTTGCTGTCAGCTATTTTAGATATAATACGAAAAAAGCGAGTGGACGTGATATAACCTTTTACATTGTCCCATAGTAGTACTATATTTAATTGCCGGGCTTAACATTTTTTCATCATTCACTCTGCTACTTGCGTATAGTTATTTTATGCATAGCTATACTTTAGATCGCAAGGAATAACGATACACGACTTTACTCGAGATTTAAATCGTAGAATAGGTTATGCCTGGTATAGTTAATCAACCCTTAATTTTTTAATTTATGTGCACTTATTCCTATTCATTCGTTGCCAATAAAGTTCTTTGCGTAAAAGGTTGTCTGGATGAAATCGCTTCCAGAACGATGAGACTGCCTTTTATAGAATAAAGTGACAAACGTACAGTCCACCTGATGGTAGTGGTTGTTGAGGTACATAGACATCTATATGAATCCTCAATTAAGAATCAAAATGCAGACGCGTTGTCACCTGAGGATGCAGTAAAAGGTCTCCAGTTCTGGACATGCACAAAACGAAACACAGCTGCATTAAGCTGCTATTTTAAACTGGTATTCTGTGAGAGCGTGGTCCTTCACTGATCGGGTTAACCCATTTGTACTGCCATCTTTATAATTTTTTTCATTTCGTTTTTGTTTTAAAGTGTATTGCTGTGCAATAAATAATATATTGATTAATTGATTAACTTTATAAAAGAACGACTGATTTTAGAACAATGTCAAAGCTTTAGTATTATATTGATTTGAACTTAGAATTTCACGTTGAATATAATATAACATCGATGCAGCTCGTATTAGAGAACAAGAATTTCAACGACCTGTGTTAAGTGTAACTACCAACATTTTGCTTTTTCATTTTGCATCATGATTAATTGATGAAAACATTAGCAAAAAAAATTATTCGTATATTTTATATAAGACAGGAAACATGAAATCTAATATAACTCTCCTCAATAAACAAGATTTTCGTATAACATTTAGGTCAGAATCTTCCATAATTCATAAAAATTGTTAGCACTCTTCTTATTTAATCAGCGAAGCCAGTCAATAAGAAGAAAAAATATAGTAACGACTTTTACGTACAAATAAGGAATACAATACATATCTCTTGGGCATGTAGTAAAGCATGACAATATCAACACTCAATGATTAACACAAGTGTTAATCAAATTCTCCATATATTTTATTCATTTGGTATATCACTTAAATGTTGGGGCCATTTGTAAAGTACAAACCCACTCTTACTTAAAAGTTTTACCAATTTATTTGTGTTATTTGTGCCTGACAGAGAAAGAATCCGGCTGCAATTTATTTAAAATTTTTTAGCATTTCCACAATAAATTTATTATTTACAATTTTTACCGACTTAACAAACATCCTTTCCGTTTCTTCAAATTCAGTAGATAACTGCTTGTAACCATTGCAGGCTCAGGAGTCCTTTCCTTAGGAAAACTTGTTACATTTATCCTCTAAATTTACAGGATCAAAAATAGCAAAATCGTACACTAAGTTGTAATCACTATTTGACTTACAGAGTAAGACAAGCTTCCTTCAACAATATATTTAAATAATGTTTTGTAAAAATAAGACAATGGTACAATTTTGTAACCATATTGGATAATACTGAGTAAATATCAGTCTCTAAAGCAATGAACTTTCATTTGGTACATGAAAGTTTTATATTCTGATGCAAATTTGTTTTGTCAATATTAACATGGCAAGGGAAAGTTATGGAATCTACTATATTACATTTATATATATTTCTATATTGTTTACTGGTGATTGTATTGTGAGTTTAACAAATTCATTTACCTTATTAACATTATTATCAATGCCAATAATTTTTTGTGGCATAATTTGAGATTTCAGAGATAATTTTCTTACTAATAAAACATTAAAAATGAAACTTGACTCCCCTGTCAAGTAATGCTCTAACATAAATTTCTTTACCTCTAATATATGACTTTACTTTGTTGTAGGTAACAAAATTTTGGAAGAGGCTATTAGAGTTATTGGGAGTTACAACATGCTCTCGTTCAGTATTGCCATCGCTATGTAGAAGTGTAACACAATGGTATATTTACTAAATCTACATTTGACCCATATTTTAATTGAGACAAATATTACATCACTTGTGTGAGTTTACAAATCTTAAAAGATCATCAGCTGGCCAATTTTGGACAATTGAAATATATAGAATGTCCAACGTTATCACAAAATTTACAAAACTTATTGATTTTGTTACTCGTAATGTTGAAACTCTTGAGGCCTACGTCAGAAGCATCCTTTGGTCAATCCTTCTCAAAGGTTACCGTTGCCTCCCAAGACTTCTATGCAACCTTTACAAATTTCTAAAAGACACTTAAGAACCAATTATGTCATTTCCGAATGGCTTTCTGCTGCGTATTAACGGAATTACGTCTCAAAATCTTGTAAGCGCTTCTGCCAGCGACGCCGGCGGAGTACTTCTTAATGACATTAATAATTATGTAATTTTATGCTTTCTGGTAATGTTAATCCAAATTTCATTCCATTCTTATATGGGGCAAGATTATGTGCCTTCAAAAAAAAGGATAACAGTATCCGTCATATTGCCAATGGTTCCACATTTCGACGCTTAACTTCAAAATTAGCTTGCAGGCACATAATCTCTAACCTTAAGACAAATTTCAGTGAAGTGAAGTGAGGAGGTGGTACATTCAGTGCGTACATTTTTAACAAACTCTGATGCAGATGTTCTTGTGAAGGTTGACCTAAGGAATGCTTTTAAATCTATCGATAGGGTATTCTTGCTGAAAGAAGTGGATAACAATACCCCAAAATTTATCATTACGTTTGGCAATTTTACAGTCAAAATACTAACTTGTTTTACAAAACCATATTATCGATTCTGCTGTCGGTGTCCACAAGGTGACACACTAGGTCCAATACTTTCAGTTTTGAAATTCAACACATTATTTCAAATTTGAAACTAAAAAAAAAGTTAAAGAGGAAGAGAACAACAATGACTAAAACCATAACATAAAACATAATAAGTTAGCAAGCGCGTTAGGTTGTCATTAAAAAATGCACTAGTACATGACTTACACCGACATATAAATAGCCTTTTATTCCAAAGTTCAAAGTAGACGTTCAACAACATCAACAACATCAACAACATATATCTATAGACATGCACTTCTTATAATATATGAAATGAAAATTTTCCATGCATTTCATAGAAATTGAAAATAAATAAAACATCATTAACAAATACAATATTGTTCTATTTATTTTTAACAATTTTCTATATATTTCATTACAATCCCATGACCGTGCGCGCTTTTTTTTCAATTTTATGATAGTTATTTATTATATAACTTCATGTACACAGTAATTTATAGACGATCTTTATGTATGAGAGATTCTCAACGGATAGGAAGAACATTCCAAAAAAGAAGACGTTGCACAAAGAAGAATAATTGGGTACAGTCAGTGCTATAAGAAGGGGCACAAAAGCAGAAGGTTGCTTAAAGAAGGGAGAACTATAAAATGGTTGCAGCAAAAGTTTTTATGTATAAAAGAGTGCAAGCGAGCATGCGGCTCACCTAATGGTAAGTGACTGCTGCCGTCCATATACTACTGCCACACCAAGGTGTTTTGCCGCTCTTTAGGCTTACGTACTGAAAACATATTATGCGTCGTTTTGGAATTATATACATTAGATGATATTGATTTAATGGACCTAATTAAACTTTATATATTTTTACTATATTTGTGTTTTATGAGTAAAAATTACCAATTAAATAAAATGGATTAATATTTCTCACCAAGAAAGTTATTTAGAGTTATCTCATTTCTATACTTTTTTGCAACATCCTCTTGCCTATTTCTGTTGCAAATAGCAGTGCTTACTGCTGTATTCAGTCTGAGAGCATAGTGAGCCATACATTTTAGGCTCTAAAAATTTCAAATTAGACCTCGAGTTCACTTCAGTTTTATTAAAAATATTGGAAAATTGAAAAAATTATAAAACTTCAAAATATTGTGGTAAACATTTCCTTGAAGTTTCAACTGTTGCCGAGGTTATTAGGTAAACCTTCCATTCAAGATGACGGCTCGCGCGTACCATTCCAGATGTCAAACATTAACTCAGAATCATTTTCTGTCCTCCTTTTGTATTTCTACATAAAAGTAACATTCTTTTTTAAATCTTTATAATACTTGAGCGATTCAAATGTTAAAATTTAATTTACGTAAGTGAACACTTTGTTTCTGATCTTTTCTCTAATAAAAATAATTACTAGTTCAGTTACAAAACAGCCGGTTGCCAGACTAAGACCAACAATAATATATATACCAAGGAATAATAAGACGAGCCCGAAAGTGTGTTCCAAGAAAATAGTGTTTTTTGGAAACTTCGTTTAATAAATCTCTTAATTGCATCAAGTAAACCACTCTCAATAATATGAAAAACTTGCAATTGTAATTGCCTTAGCATAAATCCTTTGTAAAGTGTATAACAACTAGATATTTGTTCATTACTTTATTAAATGCATAAAGTGTAGGATTCCATATTCGTCAATAAGGTTGGCTTATTCCGATATAAAAAGATAAGGGACTATAGTATACTTGTCATAGACTTGACTGACTGTCGTAAGGCTCTGTAACAAAGATTCACATTCTTCCGTGTTTCCCCCTTCTAACTCAAATCCTACGACTTTTAAATGATTTCTCATTACAGAGCTTAGACATGGTTTTATATCAAAGATTTCCAAATCGTTCTCATTAGAAATTTGATATTCGTAGCTAGGGTTTGTTGTAAGACTCGACAGATTTGATTGGTAATGTATGTTAATCAAATAAGCAAAAACAATCCAAATAAACATGAAATATCTATACTTTAGCTTATTACCCAATGTAGCACCATGTTCTAAAAGAACGTCCCACATAACTAAAATTGTTCCACATTTATCTTTTATATGAAATATTACAACAAAAACTACAAAAAATAATATGAATGCTACGCTTATCAATATCCAAACCAAGGCATCAAACTCTATATAAGTATTTTTTAAATTTGATACTAAGCCTGCTTTCTTGACTAAGATTATGAGTCCGTCATACTTAGTATAGTGTCCATATAAGTAGCTAAAAGCTTCTGCTCTTTTATTCTTCAAAATCAATCCTCCTATTAATATTTCAACATCACCTTCCTGAATGGATTTTATAGGACCAGAAGCTATCATATCATATCCTACATTAGAACTTTCTTCAGTGCCAAATTGGTAGGTATATATAATGTTAAATTGTTCCAATTCGCCTAAAGTTTGCAAAATGTATTGTTCTAATCCAATAAGTTTCTCTTTCCTCTGATCATTATTAAGATCATTAACGTATGGACGCCATTCACAAAAAGCTACTTTAAATGTGCACTTTCTAAGACCTGTTACGGTTTGTAAAAACTAATTTTGTTATGTTTGCTTCAAGACATTTTCCGTATGATATAGTCCTAGTGAAAACGAATCCACAACCATAGTTTTCGAATGGATTGTACGTGTGGACATCCGCATTACTTGCTCCATTTGTTACCAACACTTTAAAAACATGATAATGTAGAAGAATTTTAAATACATCATTAATTTCTGATAATTCAAGTTCCTTGAAAATAATCAGAAAATAGACATGCGGTTTCCAACCTTCCTCCATTGATAGGAACATAAATTCATCTTTAAAAAGTCTTAAATTTTTTGCGGTTATCAAGTAGCCTTCATTAGGATATACTACTTTTTTCTTTGTTGTTCGTGATATTACAGATAAATATTTCATTTCGTGAACTGTTTTAATTATTTCATTGTTAAAAGAATCAATATCGACATACGTAACTACTGATCCTTTTTGAAACCATTGTGTAATGATACTCCGAATACACGATGAAAATTCCTATTATTGTCTTGAATAAATATTTCTTGATTTTACACAAATGTATGAGACTTAATAAAATCAAAACTTTTAGTAAAACATAATTAAAATATGTGAATTCGTACTTTACTAGCTCAATCAGTATTATGCTTGAGACAATCAATCTACGTACACATATAGTACGTACACGCGTTGTATGGTTACAGAAATGTAAAAACAAAACGCAATATTTCTGTTTTTAAATGTAAAGTTGTACCTTCACAATTATATTTTGTTTACAGACGTATTATTTTCTGACGTGTGTTACGTTACTTATCTCTAAATTATCTGACTGTACCAACTACAGTAATTATCTGACTGTAGTTGGGTGATTCTTCAAAACAATTTTAAACAAATAAGTTTTTTTAAACAATTTACTTAGTTTAATTATATAATATGAATGACAGCCTTATGGAAACTGTCAACCGGTCGAGTTCTCCAAGAACTGTGCAGAAGAACCCAAAAACTCTCTGATCCTCCTAATCTCATGGCTGTTAGACGGAAATGAAACAGCAGTCTTTAGCAGATAAATTTGCATACAGGCAACTAAACAAATAGATTACACGCGGTGTGACTTATATTTTCAATACATTTCGTATTTAAAAAATTGAAAATCTTTGCCAGAAATCGGTCTGCCAGAAAAAGCCAACTGTCAAATCTGAAGACCGAATTTGGTAGCATCGATTGGGACACCTGTAATTTTCAGTGAAATTAAGAGGTTCTACGGGCACGTCATCGTTGAAGCCACGCAATTTTGAGTAACGATCCAAGAGCACGTCTTATCTGACACTATTCCGGTGATATCCCAGACGTCAGTCTGAGCGAAATTAGAATGGCTCTCCCGCATCTTAAAAATGACAAGGCCCAGGGCGAGGATGGAATTACAGCGGAGCTTCTGGAAGCGGGTGGGAAACTAGTATTTTAAGAACTTTAGAAGCTCTTTAATTCCGTCCTCCTTGACACTACTCCGGAAATAGTCCAACTATTTAAATTGACGGATTCAACTCGGCTGGGCAGCGTTCAGAAGATTTCGATACATCTTCTCGTCAGGCATACCTCAAAACTTCAAAACAAGATTGTACAACTAATTACTTATTGATCTGAGACGTGGCATTTCACTGCTGGCCGTATGATGATGCTCAAGGTTTGCTCAGCAATATATGGAGAGGGCAATGCTCGGGGTTCCTCTGCGTGATAGACTTAAAAATGAGGACATCCGCAGTAGAACCAGAATAACCGATATAGCCCAACGGATTAGAAAACTAAAGTGGTAGTGGGCCGGCAATATAGCTCAAGAACTGAACAACAACTATGGGGAAGAAAGGAAGGTTCTGGGTGACAGTCTCGTATCGGTACGCATATATATAGTACTTCTAATAAACCAATGTGTTTGTTATATTATATGATTCATCATCATCATCATTACAACCCTTCACAAGTCCACTGCTGAACATAGGCCTCCCCCAAGGAGTGCCACAAAGCACGGTCATGAGCCACCTGCATCCATCGACTTCCTGCATGTCTTACCAGGTCGTCACTCCATCATATTAGGCGGCCGCCGTTCAATTCTCTTATTGATACGAGGTTGCCATTTGAGAACCTTCCTTCCCCATTGGTTGCCGGTACTTAGAGCTATACGGCTGGCTCATTGCATATTGCACATAGTCTATAAGAAGTCGATGGATGTTGGTTGCTCAGAACCGTATTCAGCAGTGAACTTGTGAAGGGTTGTAATGATGATGATGATGAACTCACTTCCCTTTATTCTACTCTCTTATAGAAATCACTTCAAATATGCCAATGAATTTTGTTCTTCCGTGTATTTCAATTTTCTGCAATATTATGATTGTATAATTTACATAATGACTTCTTATATTTACGCGAACACAGCACATTGAATAAAACGGGCAGTTGACTCCGTGACCATGGGTTGCTGTAAAGCACCCGAAACGTCGGGAATTAAAATAAATAAATTAAACGCGATAAAATCCGTAAAAATAGTTTTATTCAATATATAATTTACTGTCTTTTGTGTTTTTTTTTCTTACTGGAAAAGGAGCATAAGTAGGCGATCATAAACTGTTTATGAACTGTTTATGATATTTTTTAAACATTTTGTGAATTATATCAGGTTATTTGAAAATATTAATGTCTTTAAATAACAATATTAAAAATAAAGTAAAATGTGTTTCAATATAATATGTGCCTATATATTGGTATGAACGCTTATGATTTTATCCTTTAAATAATTATACGTAGTGATGCAGGCCCTTGTAAATACCACGTAATGATATGTTGTAATATCAAACTGATAAGCTTTGTTTTTTTTTACGATTCTGGATTTTTGAAAGTAAAAATCAACTATTAAATCATTTATTCCTTGTCGTTGTTGCGGCCGTTTCTCTGTAAGGTGGAGAAAAATTTTCGATGTCATAGACTTACAATTCTTTTTTAAAAAGCTATCTAAATTATATTTATAGTTCCCCAACTGTTACGCTTATTATTAACGAAGTTTGGTTGAGAATGTCAGGAAACTTTTTAACAGATTACATTTAACAAAAAAGCAAATCACATAACTTTTTAACTTTGATTATTTTTTGTTATCCACGTGATATTAAACGTTATGAAAAACAACGAGGCAGAGGATAAAATTTTGGTTTAAATGGGACGGGACGCTTAAGATATTTTGCCAAACAATTTTATTGATTATTACAATGCTGGACATTGTAGGCCATTGCAAGACTATTGTTCGGAATATTGAACCTTATTATTTATAATATCACCGGGTTTTAAAGGTCCAATTTCGCTGAGGCTGCTCGCGTCTGGAGGAAATACTTAAACTCTGAATCTCTACACGTTTCATTTGGGCAGTGCTTAACGAGCGGCACCACTTTCCGGCGGTACGCTTAGCTTTTAGTCTACCACGCAAAGCCATGTCGCCATAAAACATCGTCGTGTTCCGGCATGATGCTTGGTGTAAGATATATATAGATCCATAATAAGGTGAAAGGATCTGACGCTACGTCACGTGTGTGAAACGGGTGCGAAGCGACAATTGTTGCTGTGTCCGGTGCTTGGTCGCGGAGGGTAGCGGGATCCTAAGCAAGTAACCAATTCCCTGGGTGGCTCCATCTGGACGAGAAGTTTCCGATAACAATCTTTGGGGGGCTTCGGGCGTCCCCGCAGTCTTTTGAACAAACTCCCACTGGCGTAGCAGCTCTGGTCGTATCGCTGGGTTATAAACGCAACAACCTCGTTCATTGTCGCAGCATTTTGCTACCATTCTTGCTACCTATGAGAATAGCTAAAGGAGACGTATTTAAACAGTCTCTCAT
The DNA here is from genome assembly GCA_029286625.1 of Parnassius orleans. Classification (NCBI taxonomy): domain Eukaryota; kingdom Metazoa; phylum Arthropoda; class Insecta; order Lepidoptera; family Papilionidae; genus Parnassius; species Parnassius orleans. The sequence goes on from JAGSMP010002059.1 coordinate 26,485, forward strand.
CAAAATTTTTCTCTGTATTTGGATTACAAATCTCAGAGGGGCCTTTACCATCGAGACTGAAAAGTCGCCCTACAATTTTCTGGACTGAGCACAGGTTGGTACACATTAACAGATAAGTGGTTATAGGTTTGCCAAAGTCAAGGCAATCTTCATCGCTGCCTCCACTGGTAAACGGAATGGCATACTAACGCATCGCGACAGAAATATCACTTGCGTCTTTGCTTACAATACACGTGTAGTTAGTGTCAACAACTTTCCACCTCAATTACCTCATTACAGTACCTCAACGTAAAAGATCCGCATCACTAATAAAGAGGTTATTGAAACCTTGCGGAATCTCAACGTCAACGAAACTATTGGACCAGATGGTATACCAGCTGTAGTCCTAAAGGCTTGAGCACCCGAGTTGTCTCCTGCGTTGACACGCTTGTTCCACCTCTCACTACGGGCTGAAATAGTGTCCAGATCCTGGAAGCTGGCCAATGTGCAACTTGTTTCAAAAAACTGCGACCATGGTGACCCTGCCTATTAGCTTCATTTGACTTCATTTTCAAACTTTCAGTTTAAACAGCTTAATTAAAAACGAAAAACTGCTTTACGAAACTTTTCTCAAAATATTGTGTTAAAAACCGTTGTCAATATCACGTGCATTTATTTATTTATGAAAAAATTTATGTCCACTACTGAAAAAGGTCTCCTCTATAGATTGCCTCATACTGAAACTCCAGTTTTACTTAGAAAACTTAGAATATAAACAATTTTAGATAAGAATTTATTCAGATAAAATATCAACAAAATATAAAAATGCGGTCGGTAGTGTTTAAGTAGTTTTTAAACATTTACCCTCTTGCACTAGGGTTGCCAACTTTTTTACACCAAATATAGTATTTTAAGGGCTATGAAATGTTTTAGTGGATTAATTTGAAGCGGCAAATACAAGCTAGGGTGCGCAGTTAAACGAGAGAAGATAAAATCATGAGTCTGGACAAAAGATCAAATAAAATAGCACTCGAACTTTGGAAGAATTTGTTCATGATATGCAATCAACAATCAATTATCAGCCAGTCAAAGTCCTTTTAACAACATGGGCTACTCTCATAAGAATTTGCCTCATAGGAGGATGCCTGGTTACCACACTTGGCAGGTGCAATAGCAACCATTATTTTTGAGGTATTTTGGAGACATGCTACGCCATCTCCTGTTTCAGTTTCCTTCTGTCGCCTCTTGACACCCACAGGACGACATGGGGTAGTGGATATTCTTACCGCTTCTAAACGTGATTATCTCCCAAGAAGCTACAACTTACAGCCGATCACCTCTCACGGGGATGGCAACTGAGCCAATCTGCTGGCCAAAGTAACAAACCAATTGTTCCATCGTTAGGAAACAGAAACAGAAACAGAAACTTTTTATTCAATATAGATTATAAATAATACTTATTTAAAGTCACTCTTTGTTTAATTACCACTAGGTCGAAAAAAACCTCTGTCCTAAGAACCAGCGAAACCCAGCAGGATTTTTTTTTTAAATAACGCTTACAATCGTATATGTTACAATTAACCACAAAACCAATTAGTAAAAAGCAGGTAGCAGACACTCATTCCAGGAGTTATATCATCCATAAAGTTATTAATATTATAATAACCACTTTTACAAACTATGTTTTAATAAAGTTTTGAATTTTGAGCAGGTTAATTTGTATATTTGGAGTTTTGTTGTAAAAGCGTATATATCATGCCAGAGAATGAATTACTGACTCATTGGAGTCGAGTAACTGCTCTACTACTAACTTGTGTTTCTAGTACAGAATGAATATCACTTATTTTTGTATAACTACTTTTATTTTTGTGTGCACATTACATTTTCATAAATGTATTGAGAGGCCAAAGTTAATATATTAATTTCCTTAAATTTTTGTCTGAGCGACTCTTTGGGTTTTAAATCATAGTTATCCTTGTTATAACCTATAAGCAAATATAATTTCAATGTCAGTTGCGTGTCCTCCTATAGCAAAAATACCATACGACATTATGTTGTTATGGAAACAGCTAAAGTAAATCTAACTGTTTCACACAAAGTAAGATTAATCTTTTTTACAGGATGTGCAGAAGTAAGTCTGCTTGCTAACTTTGATATATGGGGCTCCATTGAGCTTCGGCGTCTAGTGTTATTCGAAAAATGGTGGTATCGACAAGACTCAGTTCTCCCCATTTAAAATTAGATTAGTATTTAATTGTCTGACATTTGATCATGAACTTCATACATTTCGTTTCAGTGCTATTAAATGCAAGTTATTAACATTAAACCAATTTACTAATTTAGATATAGCATTATTTACTTCGTCATATTTTAATAATTGTCGTTTTAATTTGAAAATTAATGAAGTGTCATCAGCAAATAATACTATATTATGGTTATCCCCTACTATGGAACTCCATGGGCCGAACTTTTCGCATATACAGAAACAGCCGTTGTCAGCAGGTACGTCTCTTTAGACTGCAATGACAATTTGGTAATATTCTCAAACCCCTTCAGTCAGGATTGGAATTTTCGACTCGGATGGATATTTCCTTCGCCCAAACTAATATCTCGAGTATTAGCTAAATTGAACTATCAGTACATTTTTATAGCTACACTGTGGGAAAAAACCTTTTGGTTATCAGATTTCAAATCTCATGCGCTGGAACCAACAGTGACAATAGAGAGAATCTCGGAGAATATGAAAGATACTGCAACATGTCTTCCTCAACCGAGCAGACCAACTGAATCTTCAGACTTGGTTAATTCAATGCGGCCAAAAGCAATTACTAGGTGGTCAGAATCAGAGAAGTAATTATTAAATTTAAGTTGGAGGCCATCATGGTTTCATAGCTGGATATTAAAAACCTATTACTATCCAGCTATTAAACGATTGATAAAATGGTGTTACTCTAATAATTTTTCTTGTAATATTCCACAACCACATCAAATAGCAAATTTTCTAGCCCACTTACAGAGAAGAAAAATTACCATTTTACCATTTTAGTGCATAAATCTGCAATATAAATAAACTTGTATAATATGTGCAATATAAAAACACTTTCATTCGTTTATTCATAACAACCCTTCAGAAGTCCACAGCTGAACATTGGTCTCTTCCATAGATTACCTTATAGGAGGGATATTTGTTATGGTTACCACGCTTATTTATTAATTTATTTTTTTATTCTTCATTGCATTCCTTAAAACAAAAGAATACAAAGGGCGGATTTAATATCTTGAGACATTTTCTACCAATCAACTATGGAGTGGTGAGAATTTGACGTAATTGTAGCAATATAGAATAAAAAAAAATAAAAAAAATAAAAATGGTATTAAACTACGTAATTTACACATTTTACTAATAGATTGACTATACAAATATAGCCTATACGTTTATATATATAAATATATACATTCATAATATACATACATTTACGTACTTTTTTATGTATACAAATAATATATATAAACACTCACGCCTGTCACCCAGAGGGGTAGGCAGAGACTATGGACTTCCATTTGGCACGATTCTGACTTTTCTCGCCTCCTCCACATCCATATACCTACACATACACGCTCGTCGGTTAAGGGTACTCTTAATTTGGCCCATTTTCAATATATCGCTAATTTGGTCGATAAACTTTCGCCTAGGACGTCCCTTCTTGACTCTGCCGTTCACCTCTGCAACATAAATTTGCTTTCTCACTCTTTCCTCATTAATTCTTTCTACATGACTAAACCACCGCAGCATTCCTTTCTTAATCCTGGTCACAACATCATCGTGCAAACAACACTCTTCTCTTATCACACAATTTCTCACTCAGTCATTCAGATTCAGCCCTAACATACTCCTTAATGACCGCATTTCTACAGCATTTATTCTACTCTCAGAGTCATCGGTTCTAAAATTGTGATGCGTAGCCGTTAAAGGGAGAATAGAAAGATTAACCGACTCAATAATTGAACGAAGGTGTTTGCTCCCGGATCGGGATCGTTCAGCAGCCTCCTTATGAATCATAACGGATTCACAGAAGGTGGCTACGGCCCTCCAAGCCTAATATCCGCTCAACATCGTTGACACGACTAGTGGAAGGGAGAGGTTCCATCCGATCCGGTTCACCAGGATCGTCCGCTCCCGTTCCCACACTGGACATATTGCGAGCGTATGGGAAGCGGAGTTCTGGTCCTGTCCACTGCAATGTAAGCAGTTCGCCGTCGCCTCGCGTCCGATCTTACACAGATAATCACCGAAGCACCCGTGCCCGTTAACTATCTGTGTAAGTTTGTAGGTGAGTCTTCCTACTCGTCGCTGCATTCCAGACTTCGAAGATTGGCAAGATTGCTTCAACAACGCGTTTGCATGCATAACGCTCTTCGTTGAGCCGTGTGCGCCATGTCGCCAAAGCGTTCTGTCGCTCCTGCCGTTTTATAGACACGAGCGCCTTATCTGGCTCCTCCCTGACATAGGATGCGGATTCGGTTGTACAACCTCGCATCCATTTCCGCCAGTAGAATAAAAAAATAGCTAGAATTAAAAAGAGGACTAACAATGTGCAAAAATTAAAGAAAAGCCACTGAGGCATTGTTTTGTTTATTTATTATATATATATATATATATATATATATATATATATATATATATATATCTATATAATAGAAACCAA
>JAGSMP010000206.1:600000-1087965 GCA_029286625.1 Parnassius orleans
AAATAATGTTATACCGTTATTCGAGTTTTTGAAAATACGAGTAAATAAGGCTTCTACATTTATTTGAAATTATTCCAAATTGAATGTTATTTATGGGCAATAACGTTTTTGCCTAGCGATCGACCCTTACGAATGTGTGCGTGCGCAATAAAATCAGTTAAAATAATGCATTGACACTTGCAAAATAACCCTGTATAACCAGTGCAGGATACGTATCAAGGAATTTTATTTACCCGTTACGTCATCCAAATTTTACGTCCGGTTGCACGTTCCAGATTTTGTACGAATATATTCCACTTCCTGTCAAATAGGTCTGTCCCTGAGTGCGGCGTCTAAATTTCCCCGAGAGGTGTCCCGGGGCGATAGACTAATAAAAAAGCTATTAGGTCCGGCTCGTTTTGCACGTTTTTATACGACCCCATTGCCTTCGCTGTAGGTAAAGTCTGATTAGTAGAGGTTCAACATGATTGTAAATAGGCTGATTAATAACAAGTATTCTTTCCTTAAGAGAATACCCGTGCTGCAAGGCCTTTAAGAATGGTTGTTTAATAGATTTATTTCGTGATCTATAACCGTGAAGACTTAACGTAATTATCATCTTCTTTTTTACGTGGTAGAGCCACGCTACAGCTATATTAAGGTTGTAGGACAAATGGGTCGACTCGATCGAGGTAGCATCACGCTCTCACAGAATACCAGCATTAAAATAGCGGCTTAATGCTGCTGTGTTTCGTATGGTGTAGATAACTGGAGACCTACTGTAATAATAAACAAATATATTAATTATTTTATTGATGTATTGGTAACTTTTGATTGTATGATGTGACCCCCTATTAACTTCATTTTTATTTACAATTAACATAAAATAAAAGATTTTTTTTTCAAATCGATAGTAGAAACAGAGAATAGGATACTTTTGTTCATAGAATAAGAGTGACAAGCGAGCATACGGTCCGCCTGATGGCAATTGGATGCTGTGGCACATTGACATCTACATTTATCCTCAATTAAGGATCAAAGTGCATATGCGTTGTCACCCATGAGGACTAAGATGGAATACCTCGTTTCCAGTAAAAAGGATCTCCGGTTCTCTACACTCACCCTACGAAACTCAGTAGTATTAACCTTCTATTTTACGCTGTTATTCTGTGAGAGCGTGGTTCTACCCCGGTCGAGCCGACCCATTCGTGCTACTACATATAGCTGCAGCGTGACTCTACCACGTATAAATTATAAAGATTATTGCAAAGTTGGTTGCCGTTAGAGTCGTTTAGCGTTCGGTGCTGCTTCAAGTCGTATGAGATTAGCCGGAGTAGTTGCGTTTAGTAGCGGAACAATTAATCAACCGGCCTTCATGCCAAGCACTCGTGCACTCATAGATCAGATCTATCCGGAACGAGTGTCACGTAACCGCGGAATCGATATTCGAGCTTAAATTTATTTCCACATTTTTAATACTTTGTGAAATAAATGTGTCACATAACATCAAATCTATAATCTTTTTAAGTCTGCAGCTTTTCCAGCTGTTATTACTTTTCAGAATTACCGCACTGACATATATTGCGTATTTAATATAATATGTTTTTTTTAATAGAATAATGGTGACAAACGAGCACACAGTCCACCAGATGGTAAGTGGATACTGTGGCCCATAGACGTCTACATTTATCCTCCATTACAATTTAAAATGCAGATGCATTGTCACCCCTGAGGACTAAGATGGAATGCCTCGTATCCAGTATAGAGGGTATCCGGTTCTATTTTATGCTGGTATTCTGTTAGAGTGTGGTCTTCCCCGATCGTGCCTACCCATTATTGCTACATCCATAAAAATGATGTTTACGCGAGCACTACACATTTAAATAAAACTAGTTTTAACGGATTTTATCGCGTATATTAAATTCTTCTTATTAAAATCTTGAAGTCTTGCAGTTGTAAGATCCCAAGCAGATAGTAGCACCCAGCCATCTTCTCTATTGAAATTAGGATGTTTTTGATTTTTTTTTAGCCTCACGAATTATTCTTGGAAGGAATGGCTTCACAGAACAGGAAGTATGTAATCGGTGAACACGTACAGGATTGTACATCACTACATCAGATGTAATATAACACAAATCTTCGCTATACAACATCGATTCCCACACCCTTCAGACCGGCAGTGCAAGCACTGATGTTTCGCGGCAGAAATAGGACTATGCTGGGGTAATAATTAAATAATAATAGGAAGAGGCTGGTACCTAACTAGCCGGAATTGTAACCAAATAGATGATATGCCTAGCATGCGGTTTGATAATTGCACTTATGACGTTCTGGATTTTTTACGTTTGGACACCGTTATCGTTACTATTACCGTTACCGTCATCGTCACAGCCTATCAAAGTCCAGACACCGACGGGATGAAAAGGAATGCTTAGTTCCCTTACAACAGCACCACACGGCACGAACAATATACAAATTAATGAAATAAAACTAAAATTAATAGGAACCACTTCATATTGGCGGTTATTATCAACCCGTGGGTATCGTAAGAGGCGACAACCCTTTACTATCCATTGCCCTATCGTCATACGAGCCGAAACTCAAGAGATGCACGCGGTACTTTCGCGCTCGCACTTTCTTGACTCCTCAACTTACAAGTTATTTAATCTGTTCCTTATCTCGTTTTAACGTCTCTCTCCCCTTGGAATTCTGAAACAGGAGATTGGCGGCAGCAACATCCTGATAACAATTCAATAGTAATAATAACAAACTGCGGTTGTCAATTTGCCTTCCAAGTTTGACAACTATGTCAAATATCTCTCCTATGAGGCAATCTATGGGGGAGGCCCATGTTCAGCAGTAGAATTTTCAAAGGCTGTAATGATACATATCACATGTACCCACAAACACAAACGCAGTGGAAACAAGTAGTTCCGAAGCGATAATCCATCTGCAAAGTCAGGGCCATACCCAGCTGTGGACTTTTACTATATAATGAAAAAGAAGAATTTAATTAAAAAGTTTTGAGCCTAATATTTGTGTCTTGGACAGATCTGAATATGATCACAAGATCCGTCGCCTATTTCGAAAATACTTACTTTTTGTTACGTGGTAAAGCAATGCTGCAGCTATATTAATAGTATAGTTGTAGCACGAATGGGTCGGCTCAACCGGGGAAGGACCACGCTCTCACAGAATACCAGCGTAAAATAGCAGCTTAATGCTGCTGTGTTCCGTATGGTGAGTGTAGAGAACCGGAGACCCTTTTTACTGGAAACGAGGCATTCCATCTTAGTCGTCACGGCTGACAACGCATCTATATGGTAAGTGGTAAGTGGTTGCTGTACCACTTACCATCAGGTGGACTGTGTGCTCGTTTGTCACCCTTATTCTATAAAAAAAAAGTATAAGACATATAATTACTTCTTTTTTTCTATTTCTTTTTTTTACTAATAAGTCATTTTTTATTTAATTGTAGTGCGTCATGTGTGTAGGTGTAAGTATTGGAATAAATGTCTTTACATATTTTCTCGTTGAATCTCAAATAACCGAGCTTGTGCTTGCGAATGCGATCGTAATCGCCCAGTTTCTCTATCCTTCCCATAAAGTGGAAACCCCGCACTTATTGCTCTGCGGTTCGCCGCTGTGCCTCATAAATTCTATGAATACCCTCCTAGCCGAGAAGCGATGCAACTTTCATTATGAAATGAAAACGAAAGAAGCTAGATTTATGTTTCCGCAGAAACTCTTTATATTAAAAATTAGCGACTTGCTAAATTGTAGAGTCAACTTTTTTAATTTATAAAGTGTAGAATAGAATAGAATAATTTTTATTCAATATAGATTACAAGAATGCTTATTGAATGTCATTCAAGTTTTACCACTGGTTCCGAAAAAAAACCTCTGTGCTGGGAAGAACCAGCAAGAAACCCAGCGAGACTTATTTTTTAATCATTAAATTACAATATATTATTTTATACAATTAATTATGAAAACATTTAGAAAGAAAATTATAGGGATCATCTCATTCCCAGGAGTTATTATTATCAATCATGATATTAATAAACCCTGATGGTTCCGTGGCGCAGTGGCTTAGCAACACAGTTACAGCGGTAAGGGCCGCGGGTTCGAATCCCGCACGGAACAAGTATTTGTATGGCCAACAAATATTTTTTCCTTGTGAAATTTATGTTTGTAAACTGCCCCCACGATAAAGGAGAAAATCTTAGTGTGGAGGTAACATTTTTAAAGAAAAGAAATCATGTACTCTTTAGTAGTATAATTACCCTAAACAATTTTTGTTTAATAAAATTTTAAAACTTTTTGATAGATAAGTTTTGCATATTTTCTGGGGCTTCGCTCTAAAAGCGTCTACATTGCCCTATGTAGGAATTACTGACTCTTTGGAGTCTAGTAGAATAATGAAAACTTAATCAAGGTTCATTTTGTAATTACGGGTTGAATATAATCGGTTTTGAGCTGACTTCGTGATTTATTCTCGAGCCTTGTGACAACGAATGATAAATAAATGTGTTTAGGGTTCAATTTTTTTAATATAAAGAAACGGCAGTAATTAATGCACCTGGTTAGGTGTTCATTATGCAATTACGGGTTAAATAAAGTTGGTTTGGAGATGACATCGCGATTTATTCTCGAACTATGATAGATGCGAGACAAAGTAAGTTTACTAATGTACCAATGTATACACATTTTTATGGAATAAGGATTACAAGCGAGCACACAGTCCACCTGATGGTAAGTGGATGCTGTAGCCCATAAACATCTACATCTATCCTCGATTAAGTATCAAGCAATGTTTTGTAACGAGCTCGGACAAATATGTTACAGCTTATGCGTGTAAAAATCCAGGAAATATCGTCTTGATTTTGACCTTTTGCTCTACCGCTATTTTGTAATTTACTATTGGCATTTTGGTTTTATAAAAACAAAACTTAGATGAATCGAAAGACAACTCGTTGATTAAAATCCAACCAGCCGTTTAGATGCTTCGAGGGTATAAAAAATCGCACATACAAAACCAGATATGTGTGAAAAGTATATCCCTGTCTTTATAGTAGAATTAAAATATAATGTACATATGAAATAAACACACATAGAATATCAGTATGAAATGAGTTTGTTTGTACCCTTTTTACCTGATAAGTTCTGTCATTATTAAATGTTTCAGTATTTTTTTAATAATCTTCTCAAAACAATAGAAAAAATGTTTAATAAGTAATATACGAAGTTATTTCATTTAATTATTAGTGCTAAAATTCTAATAAGCTTATTAGCGAAGTGACTAAGTGTTAGGTTGCAGCGTCGAGGGACGCAGGTTTGAATCCCTCATCGATTAACTGTATAAATAAACAAGTGGGACAAGTGTTTGGCAAACAAATGGTTGTCTCGGGACAAGTGAAGTTCCTAGTGTATAACGTTTTTTAAATAAAAATAACTATACTAAATAGCGATGTTAGTTTATTTTTCTTAATTCTGATATTTTACATGTTTTACGTACTCTACAATTTGACATTATTATTTTTTTTTTAAAATCAAACTCGTTCCGTTCCACGCATGTAAAAGCGTACGTTTTTAAGGTTTTATTTTAAAGGTTTTAAATATCAACATAGCGTCTTAGCTTACAAAAAGTCTACAGACTGCAAAAGAGAATTTTCTAACAAATCCATAGTCGCCTCTTATGACAACCATGATATGCCATTGCAGTAATATGCACTAGAAAGGAAAAACAAATTTTATTTGACATCATAACAAAAAAAGTAACACGAGCTAAAAAAAATACCAGAGAATTTGTGTGAAGACAAATTATGTACCTACTTATTTCAGCTAACTACTGCTGTAATAAATGACAGCAGCGCAAATAGAGCCCAATATTGACTTCACGGACGGACATATATTACCTACAGCTAAAAATTAAAAATCAAACTAATAGGCTATAAAGTCCACTGCTGAATTTAAGCCTACCCTATATACTGCCTCATAAGAGGGATTTTGCCATAGTTACCACGCTTGGCAGGCGGGTTAGCAGCCGCAGTTTTTTTTATTCAGCTGTTATCAGGAATATTCTGCTGCCCATCTCCTGTTCAATTTCCCTTCGTCGCCTCTTACGACACCCACGGGACGATGTGGGGTAGTAGGTGTTCTTACACCGCCACTACACGGTTTCATGTCCAGCAGTGTACAATATTTTGAGAACATGCGCTGATGATGAACATGGCTGTTGATGATGAAGAAGAAGAACAATTCTTTTAAATAAAACTAGTTTTAAACGTAACTAACTAGTTAATATAACAATTCTATTAACACTACTAATATTCTCGCGTTAACTACTCCATCAAAAACTTAAAAACTTAAAATGCTTGTCATTTGAATGGTGGACTCAAACCAATGACATTTTAGTTCTGTACCCTTATCCATTGCGGCTACTGTCGTTTAAATACATTATATACATAAACTCCCACTTATATCACCCAGAAGGGTAGGCAGAGACTACGGACTTCCATTTGACACGATACTGAAACACCTCTCACGCATCCTTTACATCCATATATCTACGCATTAATGCTCGTCAGTTAGGGGTACTCCTAATTTGGCCATCTTCAATATATCGCCAATTCTTTTGAATAAGAGTGACAAACGAGCACACAGTCCACCACAGGTAACACAGTCCACAGGTAAGTGGATGCTGGAGCCTATAGATATCTACATTTTTATCGTTGATTAAGAAACAAAATACAGATGCGTTGTAACACGTGAGGACTAAGATGGAATGCCTCTTTTCCAGTAAAAAGGGTCTCCGGTTCTCTACATTCACCATACGAAGCACAGCAGCATTAAGCTGCTATTTTACGTTGGTATTCTTTGAAAGCGTGGTCCTAGCCTGGTCGAGCCGACCCATTCGTGCTAATTTGGTTGATAAACTTAAATATCAAGCTGAATTAGCGACGAAAACACAAGATTACGTATTAGGGATATTCAACGTATTAGAAATGATCATGACACAGCATTGTGCCGACATAGTGAACGTCGCACCCATCGACCCGCGAGTAATAGCCTCGACTACGTGTAATACCTCGTTGGCAATTTTTGCGGCTTCGCTCGAAGCCTCACAACGCCCCGCTTATTTTGGTACGGTAACATACTTAGCTATAACATCCTTGTCCGAGCTCGTTACAAAACATTGCACGCCTTATGGTGGCCCATTTCGCTTTAATAACTTTATTATCTATAAACGAAAACAGTTTATCGTACGCACATAAAAAAGTAGTCATTAACATAGCCTTTTTTTACACGGGGAAATTCCTACGCATACCCGCCTCGCGGAGGCATGAACGCGTTTCAATTCAATTCAATTCAATTTATTTGCTATTCATGTTGTATACATTTGGTCTTAATTATAAAAAAAAATAGTTTAAAACAAGAACCCTGTAAGGGCACTGCAAATACTGTCAATTAGTAATATTATCATTACATTTACAATATAATATTATTTATAAAAAAATATCATTATTATTATTAAAACAATATTTACAATTAACGTAAATAATAACGAGACCATAAAAATACATATTATTTTTTCCTATTTCCTACTCAATAAAAAACTCCATGAACGAGTAATAATTCTTTTTTTATTTAAGTATGTATTACTTCCTTTTTGAACATTTTTATGCTTTTAATGCTTCTGATAAATTCTAGAATTTTATATATATATATATGTTATATATGGTTATATCGGACTCGCTCCGACTAAGACCCTATGGGGTTGCATCTTCGCCGCGTATTGTATCACAGCAACGCTTTCAAGCCAATTAGCCTAGCCTAGCCTAGCCCTACCAAAAAACTACTCTAATGCGTTTTGGAAGACTTCACATTTAAAGAAAAAAAATAACGGTAATAAAAACACGGTAAGTGGCTACTGCCATGGACATCTGCAGCCAACTTAAAAAAAGAAAGCTTCAGATGCGTCACCTCTGATTTTTAGATGGAATACCTCACAGCCTGTAATTATATTGGCTCTTACCCTTCAGACAAGACAGCAGTGCACGCACTTGACTCCTAGGCAGAATGGAGTCCTATCACCTAGTTGATCACATGTACTCAAAAAAAAAATTACTGCTCCAAGTTTTTTCACAATGTTTTCCCCCACCATAGTTAAAAAAGTTAAAGTTACAGCCTATTATACGTCCCACTGCTGGGCACAGGCCTCCTCTCAATTCTGAGAGGGTTTTAGGGTAAGGAAATGTCTGCAACGCTGCCCCAATGCGTGTTGGCGAACTTCACATGTCTTCGAAATATTTTTTTCTTATTTCTCAAACATGCAGGTTTCCTCACGATGTTTTCCTTCACCGCCGAGCACGTGGTAAGTCAGCACTTAAAATTGCAATTAACAATTTCATTGGTGCCGGCGGGGATCGAACCTGGGTTGCTCGCGTACTGGGAAACTTACAGCGAGCGCTAACCATCTGAGCTACCACGGCTACCTCAGCATAGAATACGTGGTAAATCAGCACTTAACTGTAATTAACATTTGCTGTAGAGACTATCGGTCCGTGGGGTCCACGTGCGGTGAAGTTCCTAAAGGAACTCTATCCGCCACTGGTCGTCGCTGCTGGTGATAAAAGGGCTGGTTCTTTTCTCGCTCAAAGGCTAAGTATAGCCATTCAGCGAGGAATAGCAGCCAGCGTTCTTGACACTATACCGTGGGGGAACTAAAAACTTAAATTATCATACAGTAGGCAATGAGAATTAAAGTTTTTAGTTTTAGTTTCTTTTTATTATAATTTTTAATATTTTACATATTTCAATGTTATGTAAATAAATAAATAAAAAATTAACAATTTCATTGCTTTGCTTGTCCCTTGAGCTACAAGGTCCATATGTACTTAAAAATAATAACAGAATTAAAGATTATTTATAAAGCCATTACCAAAAACCGTTAATAAATTCTACGAGAAGCTAATAACGCCATCCGCGATATAAGGTTTCATTATGAAAGTTATTTTCTACGCGATTAGGTACTGATTACAACGAAGCCGAACATGATATAATAATCTATATGATGAATTCATTAAAATCTGACAACCCTGATAGCATGATCAAGTTATTGTATTCTTTAATATTCTAAGTAATCTTGAACATTTTGCGAATTTTTAAGGTAGGTAATCTCTGAAATTGTGTTAAAATAGGATCATTATTTGTTTGGCTCGAGCAAATCAAAGATATACCATTACCGTTACAGCCTACTAAAGGCCGCTGCTAAACATAGGCCTCCCCCATAAACTACCTTATAGGGCCATATATTTGCTATAGTTCCCACGCTTGGCAAGTGGGTTGGCAACCGCAGTTAATTTTTTATTTTTAGTCGTTATTAGGATGACGCTGCTGCAAATCTCCTGATTTGTTTCCCTCTGTCGCCTTTTACGACACCCGCGGAATGATATGGGGTAGTGGATATTAATAAATTACAACTATACAAACATATTACTATGCCAAAATATGGCAAATTCAATAATTTTAAAACAATAAATTTACTCACTCTGTTTCGTTGTTCTCGAAAATGATGAACCCTTGTGCTGGCTCGTACTGAGCGCCGCTCTTAGCCGTGCCATCCTCCGTCCAGTAGGGCACCTTCACCTTGCCCCTAGCGCCAGCTGTCCGAACCACACGCAGTTCGTATGTCCCTACCGACTCGGTCAGTTCGAAGTCCCTCTGGGGGAAAGAAAACACACCGGAATGATCGTCATCCAAAATCACCACAGTCGCAGTCGAAGGAGACGCTAAGCATGCTCCCTTCGGTGAGCTCAGACGCAGAAAAAAGTGCTCATCTTCTTCAAATACGTCGTCATCAATGACTTCGACACTGAATGTTTTTTCAGACTCACCGTGACCGAATATTAAAACGCCTTGAGCCGCGATATAATCAGACCCAGCTTCTGCGGTTCCATCTTCTGTCGTATATCGTACAGTTACCTCACCAGCTAAATCACCACGTCGTATAACTCTCGCCTCGAACGATCCGCAGTTCTCCATAACCGTGTAGTGATCTGGATCAAACCGCACGTTTGGCCCCTTTGGTTCTGGCGATACAGAGCCTGATTCTCGACGTTGTATTTCTGCTTTAACTTCACTAAGATCGCTTTGAGCTCTTTCAGATATCTTGCGAGAGAAATCACCGCCGCCTGTCATTTTGCGAGTCGCAGCCACTCTGTAAAAAGCTCTAGACTTTGGCCCGCGGGACATCAAGGTCTCCAACGCCATTCGTTCTACAGTTTCCAAGTCTTCATCCGGATGCTGTCTTCTCAATTCGCGGAGAACGGAAATGTATTCTCTACGAGACTTATCTAATTCGCGACCTTCTTCATCGTCAGTGGCAAAGTCATCACCAGGTTTTAAGGCCATTTCGACCGACCCATCGCCCTCTGCCTCTACGATGACACCTCTTTCATTAACCCTATAACCTTTTTTGAGATATTTGTAAACTAAAAGGCGTCTGTCTGCTATATATGCCGTCATTACTGTAGCAGGAAAGAACAGGAAAGTCACAGCGCCTTCCCACACTTCAACTTCACTAGGGGAAATTACGGCTAGGATAAGGTAGAGCCACACATAAGCGAAAATAGACCAAGTTGCGGTCACCAAGAACACCCTGAGGTGTTTTATTTTACGCACCTCCCCATCGGGAATTACCATTACACAGATAGCTATAATGACGAACAAGTTGTACGCGGCGGAGCCAACTATAGTCCCGGGTCCCAAGTCACCCGCCTCAAAATTCTTGCCAGCGATCTCTATCACGGAGAGCAGGATTTCAGGTGCGCTTGAGCCTAGTGCCATTAGCGTCAAGTTGGCAACGGTTTCATTCCAAACTCGCACTACAATAATCTGTTCGCTGCCGTTCCGTCGCACGCGCACCTCCTTCTCCCTAGACGTGATAACTTCTATCGCGGCCATGAACCGGTCGGAGACGATAGAGACGCCTATGAAGAGGTAGAGGAGCGCGAAGAAGTACACCAGGCCGCGGAGGGCGATATCGAGGGTCGGTACGTCATCGAGGGGTTGCCACGCGGGCAGCATTAGCCCGTCGGAGCAGTGCAGCGTCCGCGCCGGAGTGTAGTTGCGCGGTGTGAGACGTTCGGGCGGGAGGGCGCGAGCTCCCCCACTGCAGGCCACCACGAGTGCGGCGAGCGCGCGCATCTCGCTCCCGAGCCGACCGCCGCCGCCCGCAGCCGGCGTCCGACTGCGCCCGGCACCCGCACGCCGCTCCCCAGCTTCTCCACCCGCACTTCCCTCACCCCCAACGCCACCGTATTCCCGCGTTTCTCCACCGCGACCGCGAATGCGAACTTAGTTTCACTTAGTTTAGTGGTAACACGCTGCTGCTATAATACGCTTGTAGCAATTGAATTAATATGAACTATACTCGTATATGCACAAAATCTGTACGGCTGTGCAGTAGGCACAGAGCTTTTTATGGCACAAAAAGTAAGTTTGAGGTCACGGGTTCTAACTTGTGCTGCAAACAACCAAGTCTCGTCGCTTCTAGCACGTAGTACATGTTACTTCAAGGTTTGTAGCACGAATGTGTTGGCTCAATCAACCCGGTCTCACTTGTTTTGTGTAGTCCGTTATATATTATACGTGCTAAAACCATGCTGCAGCTATAATATGGTGCACGAATGTCGGCTCCACCAGCACAGGACCAAGCTCTCACAGAATACCAGCGTAAAATAGCAGCTTAATGCTGTGTTTCATATGGTGAGTGTAGAGCACCGGAGACTCTATTTACTAGATACGAGGCATTCCAGTCGTCAGGGGAGACAACGCATCATCATTTTGATCCTTAATCTAGGTTAAATTTAGATGTTTATGAGCCATAGCGTTCATTTACCACAAAGTGGACTTTGTGCTCGCTCTTATTCTCGTTTGTCACCCTTATTCTATAAGAAAAATAGTCTCGACTTCGATGTAGGGCAGTAATTTACCAGTTCTTTACGTTTCCTGTTCCTTGGAACTTTGCGTATGCGTATAATTTCATTCTTGGAGGGTCAAGAACGGTTAATTGCTTATTAAACGCGCCGTCCAATTTTTTTTTTGATGTAAAGCAGGCACGCGACCTAACTCGTGTAATTAATCACCCTTACCTATACAATACACGGCAATCAATTGCAGATCGATATGTAAATTGTGTTTAACGAGATATTTTAAAACACGATGCGTAATTTAATTATTGTAATGCGTAATTTAAACTTATTAAAGTGCTTCAAGATCATTTTTTATAGAATAAGTGTCACAAACTAGAACACAGTCTACCTGATGTTAAGTGGATAGTGTGACCAAAAACACCTACATATTTATCCTAGACTGAAGTTGAAAAAGTTAAAACTTAGAAATGAGGATATCGGCAGTAGAACCAGAGTGACCGACATAGCCCAACGGATTAGTAAACTGAAGTGGCAATGGGCCGGCCATATAGCTTGAAGAACCGACGATCGATGGGGAAAAAGATTCTCGTGTGGCGGCCGCGTACCGGCGGACGAAGTGTAGGGCGTCCCCCCACTAGATGGAGTGACGACCTGGTAAGACATGCATGCTTTATGGCATTCCTTGTGGGAGGCCTATGTTCAGCAGTGGACTTGTGAAGGGCTGTAATGATGATGATGAAGTTGAAATATAAAATTTTATAGAATAAGGGTAATAAACGAGCACAGTCCACCTGATGTTAAGTGGATAAATACTATGGCCCTCAGACATCTACATTTATCCTCGATTAAGAATCAATATGCTGATGCGTTGTCACCCCTGAGGATTAAAAATTTCACAAATGTTTCCAGTGTAATGGGTCTCCGGTTCTCTACACTCCTCAAACGAAACACAGCAACATTAAGCTTAAGCCGTTATTCTGTGAGAGCGTGGTCCTACACCTAAGCCGATCCATTCGTGCTACAACCATAATATAGCTGCAGCGTGGCTCTACCACGTATAAAATTTAACAACGTAAAAATATTTTATAATATTAAAAGTGACAAACGGGCACACACCCCAACAGACAGTATGTAGATCGAAGAGTCAAAAAAAACAAAGGAAATGGATACTATATCCGGTTCTCTTCTACATACGTCTTACACGTCTCAAAATAGCAGCATCATCACAAATCTTTAAGCCGCTATTTAACGCTGGTATTCTGTAAGAGCGTGGTATTTCCTCAGACCAGCCGAACCATGCGTGCTGCAACCATATAAAACATCGTATCTGTACTACGGCAAATACTACATAAAATAAACTCTTCATCGTCAATGCTAAAATAAGTAAGTAGTTAATTTGGTAACATAAAGCTTTTTGCAATGATTTTTTATAGTATAAAACACAATAATTATTTAATCAGTTTCACATTGACAAAAATCACAAAAACAAGTAAAGTAATAGTCTATATAAATCCCACCGCTGGACGCAGGCCTCCTCGCAGTTTTTAGATCAGAGAAATGTCGTATCGTATAATGTATAGTGTTAAGTATTTTATTTATTTATTTAAAAAACATGTGTCAGGATCGTGCCAAATAGAAGTCCGTAGTCTCTGCCTACCCCTTTGGGTGACAGGCGAGAGTGTGTATGTTTATGTTTGAAATTTTTTGTATGTTTCAGTGGGTCCCTGGATGGTTTAAATTTACATTTGGACCCGGTAGGTGGCGCTGTGTCGAGATCCAGAAATCACCCGTGCGAAGCCGTGACGGATCGCTAGCCTTAATGTATTTAAGAGTAAAACAACTAGCGAATTAGATAAGTAAGCCCCTTTTAATTTTTCATTGACTTTTATTTATATATTCTGTGAAACTTTGAACTGTCTACCTATTATGGATCATGAGATACATCCCGCTGACAGACAGACGGACGGACAGCGGAGGCTTAGTAATAGGGTCCCGTCGGTTACCCTTTGGGTATCGAACCCTAAAAAAATAGATATAACTTAATTTGGAATTGTATCTAACAAGTACATGTTTATTATATTACATTGTAAATTTTAAAAAAAGGAATAACGGGGGTAGTTTACGAGTACATACATAAATTGCACAAGGACTAACATCCAGACCCGGAACAATTATTTGTAGGCCATACAAATTCTTGTTCCGTGCGGGATTCGAACCCGCGGCCCTTAACGCTGCAACTCATTGCTAAGCCACTGCGCCACGGCTTTGTACAATTGATGTATATAAACTACCTCCACGATACAGGAAAAAATCCTTGTATGTGGGTAAAAATTTAAAAAAGAAACAAGAAAAAATGCCAGGTAATATATACAATTCCACCTGATTGAAAGTTGTAAATATAGCCCCAGATGGTAAAGCGCTTCTCAGATAGCTAAACAGCTCTATCTGTTATTTTTTCCCATCGTACGCCGTGGCACTCAATGCCAACGTAAACAAATCCGAATTAAGTATACAAATCAATATAGCCTTACGCTTAGGGGAAAGTGTAAAGTATTTTTTAAATGGTACTCGTTAAAATCAAACGCGATAATGTCCGTAAAGTTAGTTTTATTTTGTGTTTTTTTACGAAAGATAGTTATTTCGTGTATGTGTAGAAATAGTATATGAAGAAAAACGTCGTAAAAAGAAAACAAAAAGATGGATTTTGAAAATCAAATTATTACTCGTAATTTCATACTGCGTTGTCCTCACGACGTTTTTCAGCACGTGTTTCAGTAAATAAAATTGGAATTGATAGGTTCAGTGGCGCCGTCAGTATTCGGCATGGGTTGTTTGTATCTACTTTAACTCATAAATTATGTTACATTGTAAAATAATATTTATTATAGGCACTATAAGATTTAAAATATAAAACATTAAAAATATCGACCTAGTGAAGCTAATTTTACGGATTTATCACGATTAATTTTAACTTTTTCCTTTTCAATTACTAACTTCAGAGTTCTTTACAGCACCCGTGAAAACTTCTTTAGGAGCGTTGCAATTTGAAACTCGATAAATAACCGGCCAAGTGTGACTCACACTAGAGCGCGAAAGATCGTAGAAACGTGTTTTACGATGGTACGGAACCCTTAGAAGGGTTCCGTACCATCATAAAACACGTTTCTAGTAGTGGGCTCCACTACTAGAAACGTGTTTTACCTTTAATTTTTTTTTATTATTTTTTGTTATAGCGGCAACAGAAATACACATTCTGTGAAAATTTCAACTGTCTACCTATTATGGATCATGAGATACAGGCCGCTGACAGACAGATGAACGAACTAAGGGACGGACGGACAGCGGAGGCTAAGTAATAGGGTCCCGTTGGTTACCCTTCGGCTACGGAACCCTAATTAAACGAAAAAGCGCCGCTAAAAAGAGACAAACATATATCTATAGGATTAAGCCTGCGAGAGAATGAGATAGAATACAGTATACAGTGTTTCCTATTATCTCGGTCTCCTTTTCTTGTTCTAATTCTGCAGCGTGTGAACTGGACAAATGTTTATTTTTATTTTTAAGAATTACCAACGGCTGATTCATTATTATATCTTTAAAGAAAATTTAAGCTAGGCTTATTTCTAAATGTACAATCACTTAAAGGTAATCACAGCAAGTTATATATTTACAATTTAGTTAAGGTAGTAATGCCTTTGAAATCGCTGGGCCTCCACTTATTCCTGAGAGGGTAATGGAACAGTAAGACTCTTTCTTTCTTTCTTTCTTTCTTTGGTCATGGACTCTTACGGTTATACTTTTGCCAGTATCAAGTATTATTATGTAATTTATATTTATATTTGGAACTAAATAAATATATTATATAATATTATTATTAAGTATTAAGAAAATATCCTTTATAATATTTGGTTATAAAAACTTCACCGCAATCTGCCGATGCATCAGAATGAAAAGTACTTGGGAGATTTTGACGATAACCTAACCCAACGGATAATCGATGACGACAATATTTCAAAGGCGCTTAAGCGGATAAAATTAGGTTTATATCAACATCGAAGCACAAGGTCAAGTTCCCGCCAAACTTCCAGTAACACTCAATGACGTCGAATCCACATTCATTCATGTTTTGCAGCCTATCGAAAGTCCACTGCTAAAAGGCCAAAAATGCTTTACAGCCTATCGCCCTAGAAAAAAGTTTTCCTAGACGAAAAGACAGGATTATGCCAAATGAAAGTCCGTAGTCTCTGCCCATCGCTCTGGATGAGAGGCGTGAGTATTTAATAGGTCGGGGAAAAAGTTTCTTCGTATTTTGTTTGTATAAAACTGAAGAAAAATCTCTTTGGTTGTACTGTTTGTATCTGGCTGGTTTTAATATCAATTCATACAGGACATTAAGAAAAATTGAAATTAAAATTAAAAACATTTCCCCCGCCATTTTTCAATTGTTTTTCTGTCCGCCAAAATAAGTGAATCTAACAAAGAAATTCGATACATTCTGAAGTTTTATTACAAAAAAGGGATGCGACTCAAGCTCCGAAAAAAATTTTTGACGTTTATTGATCTAATGTAGTGTCAGCAAGTGTAGCACAAAGTTGGTTCAAGAGTTTTCAGTCCGGGAATTTTGATGTCAAAGATGCAGCTCGCTTTGGTCGCCCTCATACGAATAAAGTCGATGCCATTTTTGAAAAAGTGGAGCAAGATCGCTATATTAGTAGTTACGACATAGGCGAGAAATTGAGGATTGACTACAAAACAGTTTTGACCGATTTGAAAAAGTCTGGCTATACAAAAAAGCTTGATATTTGAGTACCACATGAGCTCACTGAAATAAACCTCATGAATCGTGTGCTCATTTGCGATTCTCTATTGAAACGTAATGAAACTATTTTGAAAATCTTGATCACTGGTGATGAAAAGTGATCACCTACGGCAAGAACGTGCGGAAAAGGTCATGGTCGAAGGGTAGTCAAGCTCCACAGGCTGTAGCAAAACCAGGATTAACACGCAATAAGGTGATGCTGTGTATATGGTGGGATTGGAAGGGCATCGTTTATTATGAGCTTTTACCGCCAGGCAAAACCATCGATTCGGATCTCTACTGCCACAACTAATGAGACTCAAGCAAGAAATGGAGAAAAAACATGATAAAGCCAGACCACACACATCTTTGGCTCTCAGCAAATATAAATTAATTAATGTAATGTAATTAAACTTAAAAAAAAATGTCTTGAATTTGTATATAAAATACGAAGAAAATTTTTCCCCGACCTTATATGTTATTATCAGAAAAATGCTGTTGCCTATCTCCCGTTTCGGTTTCCCTTTATCGCTTTTTACGAAACCTTGACGACCCGACGGGATGACATGGGGTAATAGAAATTATTACGCCTCGCTACACAACAATGTAATCACACATGTCAAACTGAATCCACATGTCCTTTATATATATTATTACTTAGATATGTTTCCTTTCGACCGAAAAGCACATAGTAAATCAGTACTTCAAAATGCAATTAATAATTTCATTGCGACGGAGATCGAACTTAGGTTGTTTGTTATGTAATTATCGCGACCGCTTAAACCCTAAGCCATAACTTGTGGTTGAGCGATACGGTACAATGGATAAACAATATGGCGCGGGTGAGCTTAGAAGTCTGATTGGAAAATAAGTAGTTCAGTTACCATCGTCCTTTAGGCCCATTTTTAGTCGTTATAGCGGTCAAACCGCAAACTCACTTATTATGTTCATTATCAAGAAAGCCCACGTATTGTGACGGCCAACTACGGAACTCTACCTCTACATTGTGCGTGGCCCAACAAGCACTTGGCCAATTTTTATTTACAATAAACTCTATGAGTGTTAAAGAATAAGGTGATAAGATCTTTTCACGTGAAATTAATAGATCTTCGATATTTATTTTAAACATTATCACATATCACTTCGTTTTAAACATTTTACGTAGCACTAATGTAGTGCAGCACGAATGGCTCGGCTCAACCGGGGAAAGACCACGCTCTCACAGAATATCAGCGTGAAATAGCTACTGCTGCTGTGTCTCGTATGATGAGTGTAGAGACGCAGATACACTTTTCACTAGAAACGAGACAGTCTGATTCATTTTTTCTTCGTGGTAGAGCCACGCTGCAACTATTTTATGGTTGTAGCACGAATGGGTTTGCACGACCGGGAAAGGACCACGATCTCACAGAACACCAGCGTAAAATAGCAGCTTAAGCTGCTGTGTTTCGTGTGGTGAATGTAGAGAACCGGCGGCCTCTTTACTGGAAACGAGTCATTCCATCTCAGTCCTCAGGGGTGACAACGCATCTGCATTTTGATTCTTTATTGAGAATAGGTGTAGATGTCTATGGGTAACAGCATCCACTTAACATCGGGTGGACTGTGTACTCGTTTGTCAACATTAATATATAAAAAAAATCCATCTTTTTTTTATACAAGAGGGGGCAAACGAGCATGCGACTCACCTGATGGTAAGTGACTACCGCCGCCCATGAACAACTGCAACACCAGGGGAATCGCAGGTGCGTTGCCGGCCTTTTAAAAAGGTGTAAGCTCTTTTCTTGAAGGTCCCTAAGTCGTATCGGTCCGGAAAAATCGCACAGAGAAGTTGTACGAGGAAGAAAACTCCTAGTAAAACGCACAGTGGTGGACCGCCAAGCATCCAGATGGTGAGGATGGTATCGTGAATTTTGACGCGATGTGCATTCATGAAATTTGGCGGCTGGAATTAATCCGAACAATACCTCAGAGCACTCAAAAAGTCAGTTATTGAGCTTTTCCATCAAGAAATTCTCAGTAGCTGCCCGGAGTCAGGAAGTTCGCGGTGTCTCACCCCCGTGCCTCGGAAAGCACGTAAAGCCGTTGGTCCTGCGCCTGATCTCTCTCCGGTCGTGTCGGTTTACCGTCCTATCGGACTATGAGAGTGAGGGAATAGAGAGTGCACCTGTGCTTGCGCATACACTTGGGCACTGTTGTTGATGGCTAGTCTCCGTTAAGGCTGGCCACCGTGACCGAAATTCGGTCTGCAGGACATTATTATTTTATATTATTACCGGAAAAGACGCGTTAAAACCGGTGCCAACTCCGGAGCACACGTCTTCAGCACAATGGGAGGGATTCCATCAGGCCCACTCGACTTGCTAGCGTCCAAGGAGAGGAGTGCTTTGCGAACCGAGCGCTGTGTAAACCGCACATCCGGCATGGAGCACTCACACCGCGGGATGGTCGGCGGTGTGTTTCCCCCGTCATCGAGAGTCGAATTGGACGCAAAGAGAGAGCCTAACATATCGGCTTTCTCCTTTGCGGCATGGGCCAGTGAGTCGTCCTCTCTGTGCAGAGATGGAAGAGATGGCTGACAGAAGTTCCCTTGGACAGCTTTGGCGAGAGACCAGAATGCACGAGTTCCCGAAGGAAGGTGAACTAGCTTGTCGATAATTCTGCCGATGTGCACAGACCTTGCCTTGGCAATGATTATTTTGAAGGATCTGGAGGCGGAATTATACTTCTTTTTAAGAGCGCTGATGTTGACATCCCGAGACGTTGATGCGTCAGCCCAGGCCCGGTAGAGCACTCCTGCTTATAGCGTGATGCTATTTTACAGGAGCGACCAAACCATGGCTGGGATCTGCCTCCGATGGGCTTACCTTAGAGGTGACAACGCATATTCATTTTGATTCTTAATCGATGTAACAAAGAATGTACAAAATAATTCACAGAGTTTTTGAGATAATAGCAAAAAAAACTTGAGTTAACTAAATCTATAGTTTTTGTTTTGTTTAAGTTCCAAGCGAACGAAGTCGCGGGTAAAAGCTAGTAAATAAATAAACAATTAATGAATGATTCGATATAGAAATATTTTGTATTCAATATAGATTGTAAATAATACTTATTGAAAGTCACTCTTATGTTTAATTTACCAATGATTTGGAAAACACCTCTGTCCTAAGAAGAACCAGCAAGAAACCCAGCGGGACATGAATACACCGATTTATCACATAAGCTTGACGAGAAAAAATAAAAGTTTGTTTAGGCTTCCTCAAAAGGACCGACTCAGCTGCAATAATAACTCCAGGACCAACTTTTCTTTCATTACATTTCGCACTAAGCCTGCTCCGTCTATTACATTTAGAAAAGATTTTCTTATGTGCCGTATATTATTTATTGTAAATGAGCTTCAGTAAGGCGGTGTAGATCAGAGGTTAGATGATCGCCCTTTTTTTACACAAGAGACAAGGGTGTTGTAGACAAGGGTGACAAAAGAGCACACAGTCCCCTGATGGTAAGTAGATGCCGTGGCCCATAGACATCTACATTTATCCTGAAATAAGAATCAAAATGCAGATGCGTTGTCACCCCTGAGGACTAAGATAATACCACGTTTCCAGTAGAAAGAGTCTCCGGTTCTTTACACTCACTGTACCAAACACAGCAGGAGTATTCAGCTGTTTTACAGTAATCTGAGCGACACGGTACAATGGGTAACTAATATGACGGCGCGGGTGAGCTGTTGATGGACGAACGATTAGTGGCCTATATTTTATGCATAAAATTACGCTTTGGCTGACACGATTGGAAATGAGCTGCTGCGTATTAGGAACAAAAATACTGTTCAAGAGCAGGTTGGAAAAACACTTTACTTTTTTTTTATAGGAGAAGGGGCAAACGAGCATGCGGCTCACCTGATGGTAAGTGACTACCGCCGCCCATGAACAACTGCAACACCAGGGGAATTGCAGATGCGTTGCCGGCCTTTTAAAAAGGAGTAGGCTCTTTTCTGGAAGATCCCTAAGTCGTATCGGTCCGGAAAAATCTATTCCACAAGGAAGTTGTGCGAGGAAGAAAACATCTTCTAAATCGCACAGTGGTGGACCGCCAATCATCCTGATGGTGTGGATGGTATCGGGAGTTCTGCCGCGATGTACGTTCGTGAAATTTGGCGGCTGGGATTAATCCGAACAATTCCTCAGAGTACTTCCCGTGGTAAATACGAAAGAAAATGCAAAGAGATGCAACATCTCTTCGCAGCGCCAATGAATCGAGCCGATCGGAAAGGACTCGGTCGTCGACGATTCGAGCCGCTCTGCGCTGGATGCGGTCAAGTGGAATCAGCTGACACTGGCTAGCCCACTTACTTTGAAAAGGGCGCCTTTTTAATGTAATTTGTTTTTCCAACCTGCTCTTGAACAGTATTTTTGTTAAAAAAATATTACCTTAACACTAGCATTTTCTCCTGTATCGTGGAGGCAGTTTACATATATAAATTTCACAAGGACAAAAAATCCAGACCCTGAACAATTATTTGTAGGCCATACAAATACTTGTTCCTTCCGTGGTTCGAGCCCGCGGTCCTTAGCGCTGCAATTCATTGCTAAGCCATTGCTCCACGGAGCCGTCAAAAAAACTACTATATACGTCTTAAGACTAGACACAAATCTTCTTTTATTTCTGAGAGGGTTTTAGGGCAAGTTAATGTCTGCTGTAATGCCCCAATACGTGTTGAATTGTACTTGTGTATCTAAGAAATTTGAAACGAGCGACCAACCCCTGCGGCTCTATTTATTATTCATAAGAATTACAAATTGACAAATTGACTGCGCTACGTGGCGCAGTGGCTTGTATGGACTACAAATCATTTTTCCGGATTTGAATGCTTGTCCTTGTTTAATTTATGTTTGTAAACTGCCTCCACGATACAGGAGAAAATCGTAGTCGGCTGAGGGTAACGTTTTCAAAAAAAAATTACTCTAAGTAAGTACATATGTAGGATATCTATTACATAAATATATAGAAGACTCACGCCTATCAAGCGGATGGTTTTTTTTTAATAGAAATAGGGTGACAAACGAGTACACAGTCTACCTGATGGTAAGTGGTTGCTGAGGCCCATAGACATCTACATCTCTCCTCGTTTGCGAATCAAAATGCAGATGCGTTGTCAGCCTTGAGGACTAAGATGGAATGCCTCTTTTCCAATCAAAAAGGGTCTCCGGTTCTCTACACTCACCATACGAAACACAACAGCATTGAGCTGCTATTTTACGCTGGTATACTGTGAGAGCGTGGTCCTTCCCCGGTCGAGCCGACCCATTCGTGCTACAACTATACTATAAATATAGCTGCAGCTTGGCTCTACCACGTATAAAAACAGTAAGACAGGGTAGGCAGAAACTACGGACTTCCATTTGACATGATCCTGACACGCCGCTCTCGCCTCCTTTCCATGCTCGTCGGTTAAGAGTACTTTCAATTTAGCCCATCTTCAATATATCGCCAATTTGGTCGATAAATATTCGTCTAGATCTAGGGCGTCCCTTGCTGATTTTGCCGTTCAATTCTGCAACATAAATTTGCTTTGTCACTCTTTCCTCATTCATTGTTTCTAGATAACCAAACCACCGAAGCATTCCTGGTCATAACATCATTGATTTCCATATTTGAATAAATATTCATATCCAATATTTATTTCACTTAGTTTTGTAATATTAAAGTCAAAAACCGAGAAACTGAGACAGAGAGACTCAGGCTCATTCAAAAGTCATTTTACTAGGCGGTAGAACTAGTACTAGAAAAGTTTCTATGTAAGAGTTCGTCAATACCACCATCCTACTTATCTTGGCCGACAAGTAGAAGTGTTTGTACCGCTGTGTTCCAGTCTGAAGGATATAGAGAGTTAAAGAACCAGAAAAATTAAATAATAGGCGACAGAGAGAAACAAACCAAGAGATCTTATTTGTATAGATTAGCAGCATCTTCCTAATCTATACAAATAAATAAAATTGAAGTGTCTGTTTGTAATGTTAAAATAACAGCTGTTTACTAAATGCATATGAAATTATATACGGTACTAATAACAAAAAATTTTTTTTTACATTTTTGTCTGTCTGTCTGTCTGTTTGTTCCGGCTAATCTCCGAAACGGCTGGACCGATTTTGACGGGACTTTCACTGGCAGTTATCTGATGTTATAAGGAGTAACTTAGGATACTTTTATTCTAGGAAAACAATCAAGGTTCCGCACAAAAAAACTCATGAAATCGTAGTAACTTCCACGTGGGCGAAGTCGCGAGGAACAGCTAGTAAAAAATAAATAAAAAATATGGTTGCCAACCCGCTTTCCAAGCGTGGCAACTATGGCAAATATCCTTCTATGAAGCAATCTATGAGTCTATGTTCAGCAGTAGACTTTAATAGGCTTTAACGGTAACGGCATTATTAAATACACCTACTGTGAGGGATTTCATCATAGAATACTATAATAATACTCTATAGAATACTATAATAGTATTCTATGGATTTCATTTATTTTTATTTATTTTTTTAACTTATTTTAAGCCAGTACTTGACCACAGTCCCACCTGGTGGTAAGTGTTGATGCAGCCTTGGATGGTAAATCGCATTTTTGGCAACGCACCTGCAATTCCCTCGGTGTTGCAGTTATTCACGGGCGACGGTACCATCAGGTGAGCCGTATGCTCGTTTGCCCCCTCTCCTATAAAAAAAAACTGTCTTAGCGACACAAAGCCTATTCGCTCTTGCTTTGAAGACGCCCAGATTGTATTCGGACGGAAAGACAGACGCCGCCAAATTATTCCACTCCTTTGCTGTACGCGTTACAAAAGTCGAAGCAAACCGTTTGGTTCGAACGCGTGGAATATCAACAAGAAAGGGATGAAGACCCGCCAACCGCCTGGTTGCCCGATGGTGGAAAGAATAGGGAGGAATTAAAGCGTGTAATTCCTGCGCACACTCACCAAAATGCATCCTATAGAATAACGAGAGGCTGGCTACTCTGCGCCTGTGCTTCGAGGCTAACAAGATTGATTTTGGGTCTCGGTCTTCATTTGTGATTACGCATCCAGTTCTACGTTTGCAGTTAATTGTTTGCAGTATTGCAAAAGTTTGTATATTATTATCCCAACAACCCCAACTAAACTTAAATGCGTGTAAGAGTAAATTGCGAATAGTCAAAATAGAATATCAAATATAGACAACCGAAATATTCAATCGAAACGGCAATATTATCATAACTTTAATAAATATAAGACGTGCGGTAATATTTACAATGTATTATTAAACCAAAAACTCCGTGAGCTGCAGTAGACATTTTTTTACAGAAGAGGGGGCATGCCACTCAACTGATGGTAAGGACTACCGCCACCTATGAACAACTGCAATACCACGGGAATTGCAGTTGTACATTGCCGTCCCATTATAAAGGTCTTATCACCAGATGGACAGTAATATCGTTTGCCACTTCTGTTTAATAAAAAAAAATGGAAGAGTGTAACTCAAAGTATATACAAATCTATATCTCACTAAAATAAATTTACTTTGATAAATATTTAAAGTTATTTCTTGTAATAAATTCTCATAAATATATAAATTGAACTAGAAATATTTAAAAAAGTAGAGCATACATAACATGCACCAAATGAAAAGATTAATATTAGAAACGCACAAAGCGGAAAACCTAGGTTATAGAGCTTTCGTCCAAGAGATAACCTACCGACGTAGTTATTAATAATAGGGAATTTATTTAAATGAAAAATCTTGGAACATTGCCAAATGACATTTTACAGATTCTGATAAAACATTTATCATAAGAGAAACTATAGAATACTAGCGATCCGGCCCGGCTTCGCAAGGGTTGATTTCTGGATCTCAACAACAGCGCCACCTACCGGCTCTTATTGTAAGTTTAACCATCCAAGGACCCACTAAAACACAAAAAAATTCATCAAAATTGGTCCAGCCGTTTAGGAGGAGTTCAGTGACAAACGCGGAGAAAATAAGAGGAAATAAATGCGGAGACAGTATTTGTGTGTTATTATTATTATTTGAATCTCGATGTAATATTTGTATAATATCTAAGTGATGGGACACAATCGAACTATAAATAAAAAACATGCATGAGTGTCGTGGAAGACTCGGTTGGAACGAAATTCCTTTCGTAGTATATTATTATTGATAAACGTATTATATTATTGATTAAAAAATACAAATAACTGAATATTACTAGCGTCTATTAAAATGAAGCGTCATTTAAAATAAAATAATATTTTTTTCATGGCAAGATAAGAAGAAGTGCGAGGGATATGGATATTATTCCATCTCGCTTCCTTATAGCCGCCAAGGGCGTTTACAGTACCTAGGTCAGAAGGGGTCGTGACGGAAAAATCTTACACTTATATACGAATTTTATATACAATTTGGCGGATGGGGAGCTAGGTGAGAACACCTAGCTCCCCATCCGCCAAATTCGAATCGTCCGATAAGGAACTTGGTTCAAACACACCTGTTTCCACAAATCTGTACATTTATATGCTCGTACATACAAATAAAATTAAAGCGTATGTCTGTAATATTGAAATAACTGGCCTCTATTTCAGAAAGAATGAGCCAATGTGAAAGAGTATGAATGTGTAAGCCCAAGGCTGCTATGTATACGAATGAAAGTGGGCTTAAAGAAGTTGTTTGTGCTAGGGTATACGCCCCAGACACGTCTAAGCCCACTTATATCCGAGAGCAGTTTTGGGACATGGTAAGGATGGTGTTGATGAAATGTAATGGAAATGGGAATATTATTATGTTAGGAGATTTTAATGGAAGGGTTGGGGTGAAGAGGTCTGGTTATGAAGAGATATTAGGAACGTTTGGCGATGAAAATATAAATCAGAATGGTAAAGACCTCCTCATCGTATGTGGAAAAGAATATTTTGTGACGAACACTTTCTTTCGCCATAAGAGGATTCACATGTATACATGGGAAAGAGGTGATGATAGAAGCATGATAGATTTCATAATAGTGGATGAAAGAATGAGGAGCGTAGTGGTAGATACAAGGGTTTACTGGGGTCTAACGTAGAACGGATCATTACTTGGTTTTATGCCGAATTAATGGTCTATTCAGGCGTTGGCGGCATCGGACATCTGTGTCTACCACTGCGTTACAGCGTATAAAAATAGAGAGGTTACAAGATGAAGGTGAAAGAGAAGTATAAATGTAGACTGAGGGAGAATATAAGTGGTTTGAACGAAATATGTATGAATGATTAAGACCTGAAGACTGTATGGAATAATGTTAAGAAAGTTTTGGTGGATGCAGCCACCGAAGTATGTGGTGTAAGTAAGAGAACGAATGAAAGGAAAATAATACGTTGTGGTGGGACGATGAGGTACGGATGGAAGTTGAAGCAAAGAAGAGAGCATGACTAGATTTACTAGCAACCAAAGCTGGTAATTCTGAAGGTATGAATGATGAGATTGAAAGAAAAAGGCAGACTTTAGACGTATAAATAAGAGAGTAAAAGAAGTTGTTGAAAGAAAAAGCAAGAAAGAAAGGATAACAATGATAGAATGATATCTGATAACTTCCAGGCAAATATTAAAATGTTCTGGAAACTCATACGAACTGCCAGGAAATTCAAAACAGCCTAGAATGAATGCTATACGAGACGAGAATGGCTGTATGCTGAATGATGAAGTTTCGAACTTAAAAGATGGAAGGAATACTTTGAAAGCATGTTTATGAGTTAAGAGTCGTCTGAATTAAGTGAAATAGAAACTCCGAAAGAAGTGGAGAGGTAGGAGATAAGTGTAGATGAAATAATGAAAGCAATGAAAAGCATGAAAGCAGGTAAGGCAGCCGGATATGATGAGTATCACTCGAAATGCTAAGGACTGGTGAGGGAGTGGTGGCAGGCCTGCTTTACACTTGTTTAATTTATGTTAGGAACTGAAGCGGGTACCGGAAGACTGGTGCAAAGCCGTTATAGTTCCAATATATAAGGAAAAGGGTCACAGCAGGACTGTAAAACTACCCTGGTATCAGCTTGCTTAGTATTGTTGGTAAACTGTATGCTAAGGTGTTAATTGAAAGAGTTGTGGAAGAAACTGATGGAAAAATTTGGGATGTGCAAGCTGGATTTAGAAAGGGATGGGGTGTACGGATCAAGTCTTTTCCATGCGCTTGATTGCGGAGAAATTTTGGCCAAAACCAGAAAGTTTTTGTGCGTTCATAAACTTGGAAAAGGCTTATGACAGAGTGGACAGAATGTGTTATGGCAAACACTGAACTCATTTGGGTTGAGCGCTGGTTTGATACAGGCATTAAGGTCTCTTTATAGGGACTCTTGTGTCAGAATCAACAGGGTCTATTCGGACTGGTTTGGCATCCAAAAGGTGTCAGACAGGGCTGTGTAGCTTCCCTTGGCTGTTTAACCTATTTATGGACAGTTGTTTGCAAACTTTGAAAGTTGAAGAATGTGGGTTGAGAATGGGTAAGTTAACCGTCAAATGCCTTTTGTACGCCGATGATCAAGTCATATTTGCATCGTCGGCGGCCGAGTTGCAAATGAATTTAATGAACTGGTCATTAAAAGAAAGGGGTATGAAAGTGAACGCAAGAAAGACGAAAGTGATGGTTTTTGAAAGAGGAGAAAGTAAAACGTTATGTGAAATAAGAATAGAAGAGTTGATTGAGCAAGTGGATGAGTTTGTATATTTGGGATGTTTATTTAGCAGGGATGGTAGTTATGATAAGGATATAGAACGACGAGTGAACGCAGGAAATAGAGTGAATGGGGCTCTACACGCTGTTGTGAAGAGTCCGAATGTGTCAAAACAGGCACGTTTGGCAATTCATAATGCTGTGTTAGTCCTACTTTAATGTATGGTAGTGAAAGTTGGGTCTGGCAGAAGAAGCATGAGAGTAGAATAAATGCTGTGAAATGCGGTCATTAAGGGTATGCTAGGGCTGAATCTGAATGACAGGGTGAGAAATAGTGTGATAAGAGAAAAGTGTGGTTTGTAAGATGACGTTGTGACCAGGATTAAGAAAGGAATGCTTCGATGGTTTGGTCATGTAGAAAGAATGAACGAGGAAAGAGTGACAAAGCAAATTGAAGTTGCAGAAGTGAAAGGCAGAGTCGGCAAGGACGCCCTAGACGAAGGTTTATAGACCAAATTGGCGTTATATTGAAAAAGGCCAGATTAGGAGTACCCTTAACCAACGAGCGTGTATGCGTAGATATATGGATGTAAAGGAGGCGAGAGAGGTGTGCCAGGATCGTGCAAATGGAAGTCTGTAGTCTCTGCCTACCCTCTGGGTGACAAGCGTGAGTATTTATGTATGTATATGTACTGGCCTCTATTAAAGTTCTATTTCCATCCTATTAAGATATGAAAATTGTTTTTAATTTTTGTTTGTCTGTCTGGGTTAATCTTCGGAATGGCTAAACCGATTGTGATGAAATTTAATAAATAAAAAGAGAGCAATGCCAGGCGTGATCTGGGCTTTATTTCATCCAAAATAACATGAAGGTTTTTTTGTTATTTTCATAAAATGTAATAGATATAAAAACTTTCCAGCAAAAGTTCTTTGGTTTCAAATTTTACACGAAGAAGGTCCTAACATTTTATCTTCTGTCTCATATAGTTTCGATGTAAAAGCGGTTTTTAGCTTTTTTTTTATTGCACTCCGTTTTTTACAATAAAAACTATAAGTGTTAAAAGATAGGTGATTATACCTTTTTACGTTCAATATTTATTTAAAAAAAATTCCCATACAGCACATACTTTTCTAGATAATGGCAAATAAAACTGCATATAATTAAAAATCTGTAGTTTGTTTGTTTTAGTTCTTCGCGCATGAAGTCGCAAGTAAAAGCTAGTAAATAAATAAAAAGTCAATGAGTTAATCGATATAGAAATATTTTGTATTCAATATAGATTATAAATAATACTTATTGAAAGTCACTGTTATGTTTAACTTACCACTGATTCGGAAAACACCTGTGTCCTAGGAAGAACCGCAAGAAACCTAGCGGGACATGAATACACCAATTAATCATATAAGCTTGACGACAAAAAATAAAAGTTTGTTTAGGCAACAGGACCGACTCAGCTGCAATAATAACTTCTGGACCAACTTTTCTTTCATTACATTTCGCACAAAGCCTGCCCAGTCCATTACAATTAGAAAAGTTTTTCTTATGTGTCGTGTATTATTTTTTGTAAATGAGTTTCAGTAAGGCATTGTAAATCAGAGGTTAGATGCTCGCTCTTTTTTTAGTAGATAAGACATACGAGCACATAGTCCCCCTGGAGGTAAGTGCGTGCTGTGGCCCATAGACATTCACATTTATCCTGAAATAAGAATCAAAATGCTGATGCGTTGTCACTCCTGAGGACTAAAATGGGATGCCACGTTTCCAGTAATAAGATTATCCGGTTCTCTACACTCACCATACAAAACACAGCAGCATTAAGCTCCTATTTTACGCTGGTATTCTGTGAGGGCGTGGTCCTTCCCTGGTCGAGCCGACCTATCGTACTGCAGCTATGTGTAGCTAGCATAGCTGCAGCGTAGCTCTTCTGCGAAAAAAAGTCAATTTGAGATTATGCCTTGTGGTAATAGCGACGAACGTGTAAGGAGCAATGTGATAGTCTATAGTGGTGTTGAGGAGATCTTTGCCACCATATAGACAGCTCAGAGAACAATAATTTAAAATTTAAAATTTTTGTACAACTGACTTTGATATAAATTATTAAGAATAACTCAAAAACTATTGGTCAGACCTTGATCAAATTTATATGGGACCATATGAGAAGCATCAGCTTTTAAATAAAAAAAGAATCATCGAAATCGGTTCACTCGGAAAAAGTTATGATATAAAACACATTAAAAAAGAAAAAACATACAGTCGAATTGAGTACCGTCTCCTTTTTGAAGTCGGTAGACAAAATGAAACAACGGCATTGCTGTCTACGCAGAAGTTACACTAAAGTCCATCATCGCGCTATAAAAGTTTTTTTAGATCGGTGCATATATCTTCTACTTCGACTTTTTCAGTCAAAACCATATAATATGTTGTTTTAGCTTTTAGTACCAAAACATATAATTGCAAAATCTGGACCCGATAGAAGCCGTTTTGATTGAGCTATTAATAAATTTTATATTTAATTTATAAAAAGTTCAGCGTTAATTCGGGGTGAAACTCATCGCTCCATCTACCGTAAAGAACAGGAAATGTCTACCGAGCCAGCTACTAATAATATCTAATGATAAAAAACCAAACTTTGAATTAACCATGTAGTGGCGGTGTAAGAATATCCACTACCCCATATCATCCCGTGGGTGTAATAAGAGGCGACAGAGGGAAACCAATCAAGATGTGGGCAGCAGGGTCTTCCTAATAACGACTAAAAATAAAAAACCAAGTGGTTGCCAACCCGCTTGCCTAGCGTAGCAACTATGCTAAATATCCACCTATAAGGCAATCTACGGAGGAAGTCTATGTTCAGAAGTGAACCTTAATGGGCTGTAACTGTAACTTAGAATCAAATTTTTAGGTTTAATATTATCATCCCACCTTCGGGGCGATAGTCTCTACAGCAAATGGCATTAATATCTAGTCATCTCTCAGAAACTCATATTTACGCCCCATACTACTCAGCTGCCTCTGATGTCACCCCGGCTCTAAACAAGGCACCCCTGAGATGAAAGGCTGTCAAAGTGTCTTCGCAAGTAGCATCCCACACTAGGGCTTTACCTCTCTCCCAAGGGATCAAAGTCATACCGTCGAGTCTCCTGCCATCGTCTCTAAATATTCAACAAGGAAGCAGAGGAAACATCAGACAAGAGCTCTTCGGATCACACCGTTCAAAGAATCGTGACGGGACAACCTACCAGCACTTTTCTTACATGTAAGTCCGTGGAGCCCACAAGGGCACTGACGAGGTTGACAAATCGCCTCTCCTAGTCGGATTCCTACGGCTATGCGCAAGCTTTCCCCATCAAGTAATGTGCTGAGATTACTTGATAGTAAAGCATGTAACCAGTAATTAGATTCTTTAGTTTAAACAGCTACAACGGCTATTTAATTATTTAAAATTATGTTACATAAGTCACTGACACTATGCACGGAAGCAAGAAAAGCGGGCAATGCAACGCTGGAATTAAACTTTGACAGGCTATCTCAGACGCTATGAATCTTGTACCGTACTAAAATTTGATAGTATTGCAGCTTGGGTAACGCGCTATCAGAGCCGTGTGCTGGCAAGCGTGATGTTGGGCGACGTCCAACTAGGAGGAGCCGATGTCTGAACAGGGTTCATTAATTTATTTTATCTATATAGTTGTTGCTAAATTTATATTCCACTTACAATAAAGAGCTACTCGTAATAGCTAAACAGATTTTTTCAACTTATTTATTCATTCAATCTTTCGCATACAATCAGATACCTTGCACCTTTTCCACGTGCTCGGCGGAGAAGTAAAATATCTTATAAGTATAAATTGGTAATAAATTTATAATAGAATAAAGCTATGGAAGAGTGTAGCACTCTGGCACAAGTATTTTAAATACTTAAAAGGAGGTCTCAACTATAACACTGTGCCAATTTACAACGTCCTTGTTACCAAACATTTTTGTTCAATTTTAATGTTTTAATCGTGAGGAAAAAAAGCTTTAGAGATGAAGACGGTGGATTAATAACTCCATAAGCCTCTCAGAATAAAAGTAGATTGCTATTTTACTTTTTAACATTTTTGTATGTACTGTATCGTATCCTTATGAACTAATAAATCTCTCTTTTAGGAACAGAAACAGAAACAGAAACTTTTTTATTCAATATAGACTATAAATAATACTTATTGAAAGTCACTCTTTTGTTTGATTACCACTGGTTCGAAAAAAAACCTCTGTCCTGGGAAGAACCAGCAAGAAACCCAGCGGGACTTTTTTTTAAAATAACAGCTTACAATCATGTATGTTACACAATTAACCACACAAAACAAATTAGAAATAACTTGTTAGCGATCACCTCATTCCCAGGGGTTATTATCATCCATAAATTCCTTAATATTATAATAACCCTTTTTATACAAACTTTGTTTAATAAATTTTTTGAACTTTGAGCAGGTCCAATTTTGTATATTTTCTGGGATTCTTAGTATTTACAGAAGGAATATCACTTATTTTTGTATAACTACCTTTATTTTTGTGTACGTACATTACATTTTAAATTTTTGTCGGAGCGACTCTTTAGATTTTAAATCATAGATTGCTCTTATGGCCTTCTTCTGTAAAACAAATATAATTTCAGTGTCAATCGCGTGTCCCCATAGCAAAATACCATACGACATTATGCTATGGAAATAGCTAAAGTAAACAAGTATTTTCATTAATTAACTCCGTGCTCGAATCCAATCTGAACAATTTCGCCATCGATTACATCTTCCCTTTATCTCCTCGCTGTGATATATTTACGATCGAGCGTCATCAATAAGTCTCTGGTGGGCGGTAGTGACGTATTAAGCTATTTGTGTCTACTTAATTCATTACTTACAAGCAACATGGACGCGTAATCTAATTACACTCTTCACGGCCGTAACTAATATGCCACATTCTCAGCTTACATCCACACTATACTTATGTACAATATGAAGGTTTAGTGTTAGTGTGCTTGAAAAAATTTAAAGTCGTCAGATGTTTAGAAGTGGGTGATATACATACATATTGTATATTACAGTATTTACGTGGTAGAGCCAGGCTGCAGCTACATTACTGGTATAGTTGTAGCTCGTCAGTCATGTTTAAATGGGTCGGCTCGACCGGGGAAGGACCATGCTCTCAAAGAATACCAGTGTAAAATAGCAGATTAACGCTGCTGTGTTTCGTATGGTGAGTGTAGAGAACCGGAGACCCTTTTTACCGGAAACGAGGCATTTCATCTTAGTCCTCAGGGGTGAAACCCATCTGTATTTTGATTCGTAATCTAGGATAGATGTAAATGTCTATGGGTCACAGCAACCACTTATCATCAGGTGGACTGTGTGCTCGTTTGTCACCTCTAACCTATAAAAAAATACACACTGGTGAAGCTGATGCGTGTTTAAAATAGAAATGGAAACTTTTTTATTCTTTATAGATTATAAATAATACTTATTGAAATTAGTATAGTTTTAGCACGAATGGGTCGGCTCGACCGGGGTAGGACCACGCTCTCACAGGATACCAGCGTAAAATAGCAGCTTCATGCTGCTGTGTTTCGTATGGTGAGTGTAGAGAACCGGAGACCCTTATTACTGGAAACGAGGCATTCCATCTTAGTCCTCATGGGTGACAACGCATCTGCATTTTGATTATTTATTGAGGATAGATGTAGATGTCTATGGGTCACAGCAACCACTTACCATCCGGTGGACTGTGTACTCGTTTGTCACCCTATCCTATAAAAAAAAGTCACTCTTATGCTTAATTGACCACTGGTTCGCAAAATACCTCTGTCCTGGGAAGAATCAACAAGAAACTTTTTTTTTGAAAAAAGAATAGTTTACAATCAGTTAATACGTTACACAATAAATAACAACACAAAACAAATTAGAAATAGCTTGGTAGCTATCCCCTTCCCAGGAGCTATTATCTATTATTTATTCTTATTATACTATACAAATAAATAAAATTGAAGTGTCTGTTAGTAATGTTAAAATAACAGCTTTATCCTAAATGTATATGAAATTATATACGGTACTAATAACAAAAAACAATTTTTAAAATTTTTGTCTGTCTGTCTGTTTGTTCCGGCTAATCTCCGAAATGGCTGGACCGATTTTGACGTGACTTTCACTGGCAGATAGCAGATGTTATAAGGAGTAACTTTGGGGTACATTTATTTTAGAAAAATAATTAGAGTTCCGCGCAAAAAAAATTAAAACCCATGAAATCGTAGTAAATTCCACGCGGGTGCAGTTGCGAGGGACAGCTAGTCGTTCATAAATTCCTTAATAATATAAGAGTATAATAACCCTTTTTAATCATTTTTTGTTAAAAATATTTAGTTTCTTTTTTCATGTTTACTAAACTAAAATTAAGCATATTTTCTTACGTCAAAAATTTTGTTAATAGTTAGTTGCGGCGTTTCTGACTCTCGAGGCGCCTTGGGCAGAAACCCACGCTACGCCACTGGCCTCCCCCATAGACTTTTTCTTATAATATTTGCCATATTTTGTCTTTGGTGACAACGCATCTGCATTTTGATTCTTAATCACAGATCGATGTAGATGTCTATGGGCCACAGTATCTAGTTAATTATCATCACGTTGACTGTTTGTTCGCTTGTCACTTCAGTTTAAAAAAAATATGTTTCATTGCATTATTTTCAAGGTCAAATTCATTTATTTGTTTGCAATATATGCGTTACAATAGATCTTATTACCTTATTTTAAAAAAAATACAGCGTTACTATTTCGATGTGCAAACGAATTTTTTTTTTAATTATAATGGAAAGTTCTGATAATAATTTATTTACATTAACTTTTCTTATTTGTGTTATCAATATCATACCAATTTAACACTTAATACGAGTCGTATAGTAACTATAATAATTAAATTATAATGTCATTAAATTTAAAAAAAAAATGCGCGAGTGTCGTAGAACACTCGGTTGGAACGAAGTTCCTTTCGTAGTATATTATTATTGATAAACGTATTATTGATTAACAAATACAAATAAATGAATTACTAGCGTCTATTAAAATGAAGCGTCATTTAAAATAATATTTCTTTCATGGCAAGATAAGAAAAAGTGCGAGGGAGATGGTTATTAAGTTAGAAAGGGGTTCGTGACGGAAAAATCTTACACTTTTTCTCGCCTAGCCCCATCCGTCTAATTCGTACCGTGCGATAAGGAACTTCCAATAATATAGTAAAATAAAATTTTGTAGTTCTTTGTTAACATAGTGATAATAAAAAGAGAAAATAAGCTTAAAATATTATAACTCAGATTAACACGTCTTTAAATTACTGCAACAAACACTTGTTTATCAACTTAACTTAAATAGTATGCCTCGTACTATTTAAGTTAAGTTGACAGCGTGAATAGTTTCATGAACTAAATTCGAACTTAAATACATTCTAATTTAACACATGATAACTTGAAACCAGTGTGAGACGAATCATAACAAAGAACTGAGCTCAACAAAAGCCTTTTCATTCTTACTTTGAAGACTACATTGTAATCGGATCGAAAGACAGATGCTGGCAAATTACTCCACTCCTTTGCTATACGCGTGACGAACGAATAAAGCAAACCGCTTGGTTCCAATTTTTTTTTATAAAATAAGGGTGACAAACGATCACACAGACATCTACATTTATCCTCAATTAAGAATCAAAATGCAGATGCGTTGTCACTCCTGAAAACTAAAATGAATAATATAATAGTAAAAGGGACTTCGGTTCTTTATGTTTTAGTTTACAACCGCAGTTTTTTATGCTTTGGTTGTTATTAGGAAGACGCTACTGCCCATTTAGTGGTTTGTTTCTCTCTGTTGTCTCTTACGACATCCAAGGGAGGATATGGATTAGTGGACATACTTACACCGCCTCGTCGTTACGTATGATGTTAACGAGGTGGATATAACGCCATCTATCGGAAGCCAAAAGTTTTTCTGGCATTTCACACAGTCGTCCCTTACGACACCAATGAGGCAAAATAGGATGACGGATTCTCTTTCGGACTATGTTCCTATTATTATTGTTACTACTTGCACTTGGCAACAGCATCATGAAACGAGACATCAAAGTGCAATGGCCAGACAATAATCTGGACGAATGCCAAACAATTCGTACAGGTTTCAGTCGTTTATATCTTTCTTACATTCTGCGTGAATTTCATCGTGCCGTAGGAAATAAAGGGATGAAAAATTAATTAGCATTTCTTGCCACACAAACACCCTCCCCTACTCACCTAGCGTATTTCAAAAATTTGCTACTATTAGGTCTTTACATATGAAATTAGCGTTTTCTCGTATTGACCACTTTGATCTGAAATATCTCCTCTTTGGTTAAGAATTCCAAATTCAAATATATAATTATAAATTCATTTAGCTGGTACATTTGAGTTTTGAAAACGGTCATTCATTTGTTTTTTCCTCATTATTTTATTCTTTAGCGTCGCTTATTATCGCACAATGAAAAACATGAAATATCGGTATATTTACGAGTACGAGTTCTACCGTGGCACCAGTGCTGCAGAAACAGCTCGAAGGATTAATGATGTGTACGGCGCTGGTGTCGCAAAAGAAAGGACGGTACGTTTTTGGTTTCAACGTTTTCGTTCTGGAAATTTCGACCCTCAGAACCAACCCCGTGGACGGCCGGAGACCAAAGTGGAAAATGAAAAATTAAAGGCTATTGTGGAAGCGGATCCATCACAAAGCACTTCAGAGATAGCTGCAGGCTTCGGGGTAAGTGATAAAACTGTATTAATCCACTTGAATCAAATCGGGAAATTAAAAAAACTTGAACGATGGGTACCTCATGAATTGAGTGAATCGAACTTGCAAGCACGCGTCGACTGCTGTGTTACTTTGCTCAAACGACACAATAATGAAGGGATTTTATATCGAATCATTACTTGTGATGAAAAGTGGATACTGTACGATAATCGGAAGCTCGTCGCAATGGCTGAACCATGGAGACCCAGCCAAATCCTGCCCTAAACGAAAATTGACTCAGAAAAAGTTACTTGTGAGTGTTTGGTGGACTAGCGCCGGTATCGTTCACTACAGCTCTCTAAAATCTGGCCAAGCGATTACGGCAGATATCTATTGTCAGCAACTGCAAACCATGAAGAAAGAACTAGCTGCTAAACAACCGAGATTGGTTAATCGCTCTAGGCCACTGCTGCTTCACGACAACGCAAGACCTTACACTGCACAACAAACAACCACTAAGTTAGATGAGCTACATTTGGAATATCTGCGACATCCACCGTACTCCCCGGACCTTGCTCCAACAGATTACCATTTTTTTCGGAATTTGAACAACTTCTTACAAGAAAAAAATTCAACTCCGATGCGGCAGTCCAAACCACCTTCAAAGGGTTTATTGATTCTCGCCCCCATGTTTCTTTTTAGTAAAGGGATCAATGAACTACCTATGAGATGGCAAAAGTGCATAGATAACAACGGTGCATACTTTGATTAATTAAATATATTTTACAAAAAAAAATTGACTTTATATTCCTCCCGTACAAAACGCCAATTTCATATGTAAGGACCTAATATAACATTTGTCATAAACTTAATGGAACGTTTATATTATCGGACGAATAAGTCGCCGAATAACTCGCCGAGTTATTCGTGGACGAGTGCGACGCGTTTACATATTCGTCTGTATTCATTCAGCATAGATTTTTTAAACATGACTGACGTAAGTCTCGTTGCTACGACTTTGTGTAAACTTAACTTTTTTAGACTCACTAATATTTTAACTGAAAAAAGAAGAAAAGACAGCACTAGTAGAAATAGCAGAATATATAAAAGTAGTTTCGCTCTTGTGAAATTCTAAATTACAGCTGAACCGAAAACATGTAATTTCTTAATATATTTTGTCAAAGAAAGGTATTCGAGAAAATTATATCGGTAGATTGGCTGAGTAAATTATAATGATAGTTTACGGGTCATTATTATAATGATAGTTTACGGGTCATCTGAATAATGACGAGTATGTAAACACCTTTACGAATACACACAATCAATCCTTTGATTCGCGCTAAAAAACCGACATCGAGTGGAGAACAGGCAAGTAGTCAGGCCGAGTTCCGAGTTCGAGTACTAGCGAACACACCCGAACAAGGCGTTTACATGTTCGTACTCGTGCCTATTCGTTTGTGCTCGGTGAGTATCTAAACGTTCCATTAAAATAATGGTGAGTGTAAAGACAGAACC
The DNA here is from genome assembly GCA_029286625.1 of Parnassius orleans. NCBI lineage: Eukaryota > Metazoa > Arthropoda > Insecta > Lepidoptera > Papilionidae > Parnassius > Parnassius orleans. The sequence continues at coordinate 637,675 of JAGSMP010000206.1, forward strand.
GGAGACCCTTTTCATTGGAAACGAGGCATTCTATCTTGGTTAATTAATTAATTATAATTCAGCGAGAAGGGCCGAAAATGGTGTGTCGGTTTAAATAATACTAATGGACTGTAGGGTGCGAAGCGAATTTACTATTTCGCGATACTGCAAATGCCCTAAATTCGGCTGATCTGCCTCGTGTCTCAAGGGCTGCAGCCACGATGATTCGGCGCGGGCTTTCTTCACACATATAAACTTCACAGTTTATCGCGAAATATTGCGTTGCTGCAAATTTCTATACACTTTACGATAATTTTGTATAGTTTAATATCTAAATTACATAAAAGCTGGGTGCGATAGCGCGAGATAGAAGCGGTGCGGTAGGTTTTGTGTCTTCTGAACTTATGCGAACCCCGTTAACACCAGAATGCACATGCAAAAGGTATAAAAGGCGGTAGATAGGAAGCCCGGAAATGGGCTTTGCAGTACTCTTATTGGATAATAATTAATGAATCTCATAAGCGTTAGGCGGTAGTGCAAAGTGGTGCGAACACATCTTAGTTCTCATGGGAGCACAACATAGCATTTGCATTTTCATTCTTAATCGAGAATAAGTAAGTCTATGGGCCTCAACATCGATTTACCATGAGCAGGACTGTGTTCTCGTTTGTCACCCTTATTCTATAAAAAAAGGTTGTTTGATTAAACTACTTTACATCTGCTTATATTGGATTCTAAGTCCCGCGACTTAATAGTCAAACACTTGAGACCACGAAGCCATGCAAACAACCGTCGGCATTTTAGTTCACTCCTGTCTGAATGTCAGAAGTTACTAATGTCGTTAATTACATTAGGGTCAGGCGTTGGATTCAATTTGTCTACTTTATAATGTGGTTGTTACGCGTAGGGCTTCTCGAAAAATTTTCCACTTTCATTATGCTTACTAATCTAGATTTTTGATAATTGGCTATTTCGTTTGATTGCCTCATTGGTCTAATGGTCGTAAACGCGATTGCCGATCATGGGGTCCCGGGTTCGAATCACGTTTTATCATCAGTGGCAACCCGGAGTCAAGTTGGCGGCGTTTCACCCCCTTGCCTTGGAAAGCACGTAAAGCCGTTGGTCCTGATTCTCTCCGGTCGCGTCGCATTACCGTCCCATCTGACTATGAGAGTGAGGCAATTGAGAGTGCACCTGTGCTTGCGTATACACTCGGGCACTATAATCTTGTCCTTGTCCTTTGAGACAGGCCGCCGAGACCAAAATTCGGTCTGGAGGACATTATTTATTTTGACTAAAATATAATTGACAAAAAAATTTAATATTGTTGCTTTTGATGACTGATTTGCATATTATCTAGAACAAATGCTTGTGAACGAGTTCCTTCGCGCCATATCGCTAAACCTTTCATTATTAGATTACAATTACTAACTGTTCCCGGTAAGCGTTGCCATGCCTCTTTTTCTCAGAAACCTTCACTCAAACTCATTAAAGTTTCATCGTAAACGGATGAATTGTATAGGAACGCAGTGTCTAAACAAAGAAATTTACATTTGAGAACTCTTCTATTTGTCCAAAATTCGAACGAATAAATAAATTTTATTAGGCTCATGAATATTTATTAGACTTAATTGAAATTATGTTTAACGTCCATGTGACATCTATGCCAGTAGATATTGGGGGCACTACGCTCGGAGTTGTCGACAAGTATGTGTATCTAGGTCAAATTGTCATAAAGTAGTAGTAGGTAAGACCAACTTCGACCAAGACGTAAATCGACAGAGGACTCCACTCGGCTGTGCAGCGTTCGGGAGATTACGACATATATTCTTGCCAGGTATACCTCAAAACTCGAAAACAAGTTGATACAACCAGTGCGTGTTGCCAGTGATGTCATATGGATCCGAGACGTGGTACTTCATTGCTGGCCGTATGAGGAAACTCAAGGTCGCTCAGCGAGCTATGGAGAGGGCTATGCTTGGGTTGCTCTGCGTGATAGACTTAGAAATAAGGATATCCACAGTAGAACCAGAGTACCCGTCAGAGCCCAACGGATTAGTAAACCGGAAAACTACGGGCCGGCTATAAAGCTTGAAGAACCGACAACCGATGGGGAAAAAGCTTCTCGAGTGGCAGCCTCGTACCGGTAAGCGTCATGTAGAGCGGCCTCCCACTAGACGAAGTGACGACCTGGTGAGATATTCAGGAAGTCGATGGATGCAGGTGGCACAGAACCGTGCTTTGTGGCATTCTTTGGAGGAGGCTTATGTTCAGCAGTAGAATTGTGAAGGGCTATAATGATGATGGAGAATTCATATGACATATGTACATGATGTAAATAATTGAGTACCCTTAACCGACGAGCGTGTATGCGTAGGTATATGGATGTAAAGGAGGCGAGAGAGGTGTGCCAGGATCGTGCCAAATGGAAGTCCGTAGTCTCTGCCTACCCCTCTGGGTGACAGGCGTGAGTGTTTATGTATGTATGTATGTAAATAATTGAAACGTATTTATAATGTTAACTTTATCAAAAATACGAAAGCACACATTAAATAAAAAGAAAATAGGTTAAACTGCGGCTGGGTTGTCCCTTGAGACACCGAAAGCGGCTCACTTATTTAATATATTATAATTCCCTTACCCCTACTTTGTGAATTTAAGGCCTTCCAAGTTCATTTTCTTGTTGTGACAACTTTACTACAAACAAGTTAAAGAAGATATGACAGATTCTATACAACGGAGAATTCTTTATGTTTTATATTATATACAAAATATATATAAAATTATATTAAAAAAGGTTTTTATGAATTTTAAAAATTATGTCATTTAAAAATTATAATACGATTTTCATTGATTGCACGATTGCAACAGCATTTTATACATTGAGATCTTTGAGATAGATATTAATAATAGTGACTGACTCTTTTAGAGCCGGGCGGCATCAGAGTCAGCCGAACTAAGTGGCGCGAATATGAGTCTCTGAGATGACTACATACTTGTGTCATTTGCTGTAGAGACTATCGGTCTATGGAGTCCACGTACGGTGAAATTTCTAAAGAAACTGTTTCCTACACAATCGTTGCTAAGAGTATAGATTAATAAGAGTTCGGGGCACTAGTACGCTTTACCATCTTATGCTACCAGCATGCTATGAGCACTTACCATCAGGTGGTATAGAAGCTGACCTTTTTATATGAAGTAAAATTGACACCAAAGACTTTTTAGCGCGGTAAGTCAAGTTTTTTTTTTAAATAACTTCCACACTAGGATTTTCTCCTGTATCGTGGGGGCAGTTTACAAACACAAATTGCACAAAGACAAACATCCAGACCCGGAACAATTATTTGTAGGCTAAACAAATACTTGTTCCATGCGGGATTCGAACCCGCGGCCCTTAAGCGCTGCAACTCAATTGCTAAGCCATTGCACCACGGAGCCGTTAATTTTCTATAATCTTTAATGCTATTACAAAACTATAAAATGAATCCGTCCGAAGTATTCGTTAAGTGTGGTAGAATATCGATGAAGCCTTTATACAACAATCGGATCTTATAATAAACTAGCGATCCGCCTCGTCGCCGCTTAGGATCTATTATTGTGGCTAAACTTAGATTTAAGCTGATCAAATTCCATTTATTTTATAAATTTTTCGTTGTTTAAAAAAAATCTTCAAGATTTTCGTATACAATATAACCTAGTTCCCTCCTGGTATTGTTCTTTATCTGTTCCCAAAGTTTCATTACAATTGGTTTAAGCCATTCCGAATATTATCCCCGGATAGGCAGGCAGATAGACAGACAAAATTTTTGAAAATGATTTGTCTTAGGAGCATGGAATTAACCCAAGAAGTTTAATAGAATATTACAGACTAACACTTCAGTTTTATTACAAGGTTATTTTGCAATAACCGGCTAAATTTGCAGAAAAGGTTCAGAATAAGTAATATAGAGAAATCGTGAAAAAAAAATTAATTAAAAAAAATCTCAAACATTCTGTACTTTTTATCTTTTAAATTTAAAATGCGTGATGCTTTATTTTAACTGATTTTACTGCGCACGCATACATTCGGGAGGTAAAACGTTGTTGCCCATAAATCATATTTTCAAAAACTGCAATAACGGTATATCATTATTTATATATTTGAACTTAAGTTTAAAATTTGGCTACTCTTTGAAAAGCAACCTTGCATAGATTATTTCACTTCACGTTAAATTTCTCTATACAGTTATATTACAAGAAACAAAATATAAGGTGTAAATATAAAACCGAATATTTTTATTTAATAGTAAACAATCGGATAAGCCAAACGACGCCGAGTAATCTCAGAGTAAGCTGCTTAACTGAGATTTGGCAAAACAATGGAACCTGTGCGAGAACACAAGATTTGCAATGCAAATTACATTAACAAATGCCTCGGGAACATCACAACGTCAGATTTCATTCAACTGTGTATGACAAACTAAAAGTAACACTAATCTATTTATTAAATAACGTAATATATTTTACTTATTTAGTGTCATTTTTGTGATTTGTGGTATTAGAACCAATAAGAATTTGCATACTTTTTTGATGATGTTTAAAAACAGTGATTTATTTAAATGCACTGTATTTTAGTTTTATTAATTTATTATTATTTTCTATTTTATTCTAGATTTTTTTTTTCAATGTTTACTTAGTAATAGACAAAACATGTTTGTCGACTGCCCGTGAGTTCTTGAAAAGGGCAGAATATCAGCTCTATGGTTATTACACCGCGGCTCAATGCTGAGTCGGATGACTATTTGTTGATGCATTAATGATAATGTAACATAATATATTCTTGTGGTGCAACTTGTTTGTTTTGTTTTATTATAGAAACTATACCCTCACATTAGGATTTTCTCCTGTATCGTGGGGTCAGTTTACATACATAAATTTTACAAGGATAAATATCCAAACCGAGAACAATTAATTGTAAGACATACAAATACTTGTTCCGTGCGGGATTCAAACCCGCGGCCCTCAGCGCCGTAACTCATTGCTAAGCCACTACACCACGGAGCCGTCATATAATGTAGCTTGAAATAAAGTTGTTTCTTTCTTTCTTTAAATAATTCTTAACATAACATGACATGATAAATTCTTATAGCTACGCGAAAAGGAATACTAAAACAGAGAAGACCCAGCCGCGTGCTACCATCTGCTAGGGATTTTAAAATTGATATCGTAAAATGGACGTGTCTGTCTGTAATATTGAAATATTTCGCGTAGTGGGGTTGCGAAGAGTAGTGCTAGGATTTGTGGTGACGGGAATGATGCACGCAATTGAGGGAGGGCGGGAGGTGCTCTTCAAAGGTAAGCCGACACTATACAAAATAAGACAAATCATTTTAATTTATGACGCGGGTCTTAGTGTTAATTTTTAACATCTATAACGTTATTACTGCTCCATGCCAAAATGTTGAATTTTGTTTGACAGATTGACACAGCTGTCACAGATAGACAGACACGCGTCAACTTAACGTCTCAAGTGTCAAGTTGACGTGTGTCTGTCTATGTGTTACAAACGTTCTTTACATAGACGTTAACTTCATAAATTTTAACAGTGTAATTATGAATGAAAGTATGGAGTGCAGAGAACCGGAGACCCTTATTACTGAAAACGAATAATTTCATCTTAAACCTCACCGGTAAAAACGTAACTGCATTTTGATTTTTCATTGAAGATAGATCTAAATGTCTATGGGCCAGTGATAGTGGCCAGCCACTTACCATCAGGTGAACTGTGTGCTCGCTTATCACTCATATTCTATTTAAAAAGATATCGCGTAATATACTGGAGAAAAACATACAGTCGATTTTTTTTTTAAAGTCGTCTCTGACCTACTGAATTACATAGTTACATCTAAAGCACAGTTAAGCGCAAAAGCGGCGATTGCTATTGTTTGGAACGAAAACGAATATATGTCTCTCGAGGGACCACAAATTCCAACTCGCAGCGTTTAGAAGCTCCGGACTATCAAGTGCGGAGCTTCTATACACCAAAATTGCCTATACTACACGAAAGACTGGTCACCTTTAAGACTAGCTGCCGTGATTGAAATTCGATCTGAAGAACTTTTTACCTATATATATTTTTCGGTTTAGCATTGTCTTGGTCGAGCTATAATGATGCTGTAACTGTTTTTGTAATAAATAAAGAAATAAATATTGCAGTCGTTCGGAAATTATGTATGTAACATGTGTGTGACATATTTTTTATAGAATAACGGTGACAAACGAGCAAACAGTCCGCCAGATGGTAAGTGAATGCTGTGGCTCATAGACATCTACATCTGTCTTTGGTTAAGAAACAAAATGCAGATGCGTTGTCACCAGTGAGGACTGAGATGTAATGTCTCCAGTAAAAATGGTCTCCGGTTCTCTACACTCACCATACAAAACAAAGCAGCATTAACCTGTTATTTTACACTGGCATTCTGTGAGGGCGTGATTCTAACCATAATATAGCTTCAGTGTGGCTTTACCACGTATAAAAATACGTTGCATGAACTAAAACTGTTAGATTCGGCAAAGCATTTTAAATTTGATGTAGAATTCATTCAAATTGGTAAACGTATTCCAATCTCGTCAGCAGTGTGAGCAGAGGAGACAGTAAATAAACGACATCGTGCAAACAACATCTAGCGCAATATTTTATTTCGGTGAAACTAAACTTTGACATGACAACATGATTGCCTAACTTTTACGAATATTATCGCGTTTAATTTTTACTGTCATTTATTTGCATAACATTCAAATATATAAAATATTTATTACCATAATTAAAAAAATGCAACTAAGAACTTAAATTATCATACAATTCTACCCGTAGTGGAGTGCCAAGAACACTGGCTGCGTTTCCTCGCTGAATAGCTAAAATTGTGATCAAGCACTGGTCTTATAACAAGTAAAATAAGACGACATATAATATGACGAAATAAAACGGCAATTTAAAATTTAAAGTAATTAATAGAGTATGAGGTATATATATATATAATAAAGAGTTATGATATCTCCATTTTACCCTTGTATACGTGGTACAAGGTGGTGTGTGTGGTGGCCACAGCAACCACTTACCATCAGATGGACTGTGTCCTCGTTTTTCACTCTTATCCTATAATCATTTAAAATTAAAAAACTATTTTTATACCTTGATCAAATTTATATGGGTCCACATGAGAAGCACCAGCTTTCAAATAAAAAAAGAATCATCGAAATCGGTTCACCCAGAAAAAAGTTATGAGGTAACATACACATAAAAAAACATACAGTCGTATTAAGTACCTCCTTCTTTTTTAAGTCTGTAGAAAGAAAATATTTTAAAATGAACTTTACTCCACTCATTTATACAACGGCTCCCATAAATACGAGAACAGGTGCTGTACGTAATATCGATAATTCCAGTAGGCAATTTATTTCATCCTGCGTTTACCAGTCAGCCCGTTGGTTTAAAAAGATTATTGTAACAAAGTGGATAATCAGAAAATTCTAATAATTTTATTTTCTTGCCGATGGATGAACGACGGATATAAAAATGAAACTGAACTTACGAAGTAGGAGCTTTAATTTTTTTACACCCCATATGAAAATTAAGCTTTTTACTTTAAATAAAAAAGTTTAATAATTTGATCCTTTTGATTTGACGTCTACGTTCACCGTGTAGTGGCGGTGTAAGAATACCCATTACCCCATATCATGCCGTATCATAAGAGGCGACAGAGAGAAACAAATCAGGAGATGAGCAGCAGCGTCTTCCTAATAACGACTAATATAAAAAAAAACTGCGGTCTCCAACCCGCTTGCCACGCATGGCAACTATGGCAAATATCCCCCCTATGAGGCAATCTATGGGGGAGTCCTATGTTCAGCAGTGGACTTTAATAGACTGTAACTAACGGATTTGGCGTCTAAATACATAGAGAAACACGCACCACCGGCGGACTGGAGGGGAGACTCGACTGATCCGAGTCTGCATCCGACTTTTCGCTGTCACAGAGCGATACTGTTATAATATATATGTTATATGTGTGTGTGTGAAATTGTTAGTAATTGTTTGAATGTTTATGTGTGTGTTTCGTAGTAAGAGACGATTGTATATTTGTGCGCAGATTTGACCCTGCAAAAAATGACAGACAGTTCTGTATCGTTTGTTTGTCTTTCCTTTTTTTGTTTGTTATTCCCCTTCGGTCCGCCGGTGGCCCGTGTTTCTCTATGTCTTTTTTATTTAAAAAGCGTCACCCATACACTAATATTTTCTCCTGTATCGTGGAGACAGTAAGTTTACAAACATAAATTGCACAAGGACAAACATCCAGATCCGGAACAATTATTTGTAAGTCATACAAATACTTGTTCCGTGCGGGATTCGAATCCACGGCCGCCAGCGCAGCAATTGCTAAGCCACTGTGCCATGGAGCCGTCATGTCTAAATAGTAATAAAAACTTCATTGTTTTTAATGTGTCCTATATTTTCACTCTTTGGTAGGTAAAAATATATAAAATAATTTTAAGACTAGATAACAATTTTTTCTGGGAAAAATGCAGTCGTTCTATGAAAAATGTCCTATGAAAAATACTATATAAGTCTCACTGTTGGGTGAACGCCTCCTCTCTTTTCTGATAAAGTGTGTCGTTGGACATCGCTTTCTTCGAAAAATTTTTTTGTTTCTTAGTCATTATACGTGGTAGAGCCATGATGCAGCTATACTATAATAATAAAGTCCTCCAGACCGAATTTCGGTCACGGCGGCCAGCCTCAACGGAGACTAGTCATCGGCGCAGGACAGGATTATAGTGCCCAAGTGTATGCGCAAGCACAGGTGCACTCTCTATTCCCTCACTCTCATAGTCCGATGGGACGGTAAACCGACACAACCGGAGGGAGATCGAGCGCAGAACCAACGGCTTTACGAAACACGGGGGAGAGAAACCGCCAACTTCCTGACTCCGGGCAGCTACTGAGAATTTTTGACGGAAAAACTCAATAACTGATTTTTTTGACCCCACCCTGGATTCGAACCCGGGACCTCATGATCAGCAATCGCATTTACAACCACTAGACCAACAAGGCAGTCCAGCTATATTATAGTTGTAATATGAATGGGTCGGGTCGTCTGGGAAAACACCACGCAATTAATCGAGGATAGATGTAGATATCTATGGCCCACAGCATCCACTTACCATCAGGTGGGCTGTGTGCTCGCTTGTCACCCTTATTCTATAAAGAAAGTCAAGCAGGCTTTGTCGCGATGTTTTCTTACTTATTATTGCAATTGGAATTACGGCTTCAAGATTCAAGGAATATTCAAGTTTAATGTTCTATTGTTTTTTCTCCTTAATTAACTTGTTGCGAGTGTTTGCGTGCTTGCAAACAATTAGAAAAGTTAAAATATAAAGAAAATAATTAAGTTTTTCTTAATCAACTTTAATTACAATTATAGTGTAGATTTAAGTGTTAATTAAGTATAACATTTTAAGAAATAAATAAAGTAATATAATGAAATATACCTTATTTTATTACATCGCTCACTAACTTCAAAATGGTTATTAATAAGACATATTTTAAAAAGTACATACGGTAAATGGTTGCTGTGACCCATAGACATCCACATCTATACTCAATAAAGAATCAAAATGCAGATGCGTTGTCACCCGTGAGGACTAAGATGGAATGCCTCCGCTGTCCTACGCTGGTATTCTGTGAGAGCGTGGTCCTTACCCGGTCGAGCCGACCCTTCGTACTACAACTATACTACTAATACAACTGCAGCACGGCTCTACCACGTATAAAATACATATTTTAAATACAAATAGATATATAACATAAAGTTATAAATAAACCAACAACAAAGGTAGCCAAATGATGACATTGACCACATTAACTAACATCTGATGTTGTAAAAAGTATTCCCGTACCAATATTTTAAAAGTAGTCTTACTAGGTACTTTTCTAACGTCTTCGGGCAAGGACAGAGAAGTCAGGCTGCACGTCTCTGGAGCTCCTTGCCCGAAGACGTTAGAATGGTGAAGAATTTTCCAACAAAATTTGTGTAACGTAGTGGGATACTTAATTTGTAATTAGACGATGAACGCAGAGTTCTATTAAGCCCGCTTTTCACTATGGGATATAATATAATATATATTACATCTCGAGATATAAATTAATATCGCTCACCATACTTTTAAATGGAACCGTTTACACTGAGCTATAATATATATTAAATCTCAAACTATAAATATTTTTTCGATCGACCGAGCGATATTTTCATATTATATTTCGCCCCCTGTACCCCGCACACCGTTCCTCACCACCGCAGAACCGTGTTAAAAGATATATCTCACAGTGTGAAAGCCAATCGCGGAATATAATTTATATTTCGAGATATAATATATATTATATCCCATAGTGAAAATCCAGCCTTACGCGTTGAGGAAAGATACTGAAATTTGTCCTTGAGATAAGAAGGAATGTGAATCTGTGATATTCTTCTTCTTATTCTTTCCATTTCATACTTTCGTGGCCACTGTCTTTTATTAAAACATAATTACATTCTAATCTTATTATATTATATTTTAAGGTTGATCAATATAAACATTAGATCCTATAGAACTAGACATCTAATTCATCACCGTTCTTGGAGATACATATTTCCTTATTTCGACAACAGTATGAAATTCAATAAGAACTGATTTATTAAAATACTAGCGATTCTACCTCCTCCCCCTCGCTGTCGCACGTGTGATTTCTGCATCTAGATAACAGCGCCACCTACCTGATGCAGTCGTTGGACCCACTTAAACACACACAAAAAATTTCATCAATATCGGTCGAGCCGTTTAGGAGGTTGGGTGACGTTAGGAGTTGGGTGACAAAAACACGTACAGAAGAATTAGATATATATATCCAATCCGTGAATGTAAACTATTCTTGAATCAACTTTAGTCACATACACACGGATAGAAGAATTTTATATATAAAGGTATATGTACTCATATATGTATATAAAGATACCCTACACTATAAATCTCTATAAGGAGCCTTTAACATACATAAATAGCATATGAACGAGCACCCGGACCCGGAACAATTATTAGTAGGGTTATCCACCCAAAAGTTTTCGTGGCAAGGGTCTACATGTTTCATAGATTGACGAAATTGTTTGATGTAGGCAAATACTCTACGGCTTGTGGTAGCTACATTAATACAAATGTAGAAAAGTAGAGATTATAAGTTTGGTTGATATTATTATTATTATATACAACAGCAACTAATATATATTTTTTATAAAATAAGGGTAACAATCGAGTACACAGTACACTCAGTGCATGTTGCACATTGACATTTATATTGATCTTCGATTAAAAATGCGATTGCGTCACCCTTTAAGAATAACATGGAATGCCTCGTTTCCAGTAAAAAGGGTCTCCGGTTCTCTACAATTAAACACACATGGCGTTGTGGAGCCGTGTGTGTCCCCCCGCCACACATTTTTTGTAAATGTGGGAGAGCGAAGACCTTGTATCGGGTACTTTTATATGAATATTGTGAGCCTTTTTCAAGCGGAAAACAGTTAATTAATAAGGAGATAACTGATGTAAACCTGATACACGTCGAATAAGGACGATTTATGTTCCTTAATCTTTCCTTCTTTTACTTTCGATCTTTAGCTTTAAATAATTACAAAGCACTACCTACGACTTTCGATTGCTCTAGTGAAGAATGAGTCTTCCAAGAAATACCTAAAAGAACTAAGTTACTAAACAAACACAACGTGCGTACGTGTCCTCACTAAGGCGATCATGCCATAATATAACAATAAAACGGCCTGTTACTAATCTTTATAAAGATCCTTTGGAAAGATCAGTATTTAGTAATGTGGTCACGTAATTTATATAAGTACATATTTTCATATTTCAACAGACGGCCTTTGTATATAGGAGTAAATAGTATGTATATAGGAGAGGGAGGTGGGATCGTTACAATTTGTTCGTAGATGTCTATGGATCACAGCATCCACTTACCATCAGGTGTACTCTGTACCCGTTCGTCACCTTATTATATAAAAAAAACACCTATAGGTCACTTGCCGTAATCCTGATAACACATGGCAGATATTTCTAAAATCTAAATTTTGCACAATTTACAATATACAATTTACATGGTAGAGCCATGCTGCGGCTATATTAGTACTATAGTTGTAGCACGAATCGGCTCGACCAAGGAAGGACCACGTTGTCACAGAATACCAGCGTAAAATACCAGCTTAACCTGCTTCTTTTCGTATGGTGAGTGTAGAGAACCGGAGACCCTTTTACTGGAAACGAAGCATTCCATCTTAGTCTTCACCCCACCCTTATCCTATAAAAAAAATATTAAATCGCTTTAGTATAAAATTATATTTTTAAAACTCAACAAGAAAATACCCCCCACCCCCTCCCGAACGGGTTCCGGGGGAACGGGGCTTAGTAGCCGTGGCTTGGTCATCCGCGGTGAATAAAGATGAACCCCTTGGCAGGCCCGGTGGCCACTCCGAGTGGGCTTGGCGAGCCCACTTCGGACGTGTGTCGGTGGGCTGCGGCGACAGGGGTGCCCTCTCCACCTACCGCTGCAGCCGAGGTGGAGTCGCGGAGGAAGAGGAGTGTTCGTATGGCGATGTGCGACTCGCCCTACTTTCGCGACTCTGACGGGGCCGCACCGTTGATGCGGTGGTGGTCAGTATTGCGAGGCGCCGCTCTCCCTACTCTCCACAGCCGAATCTTGGTTGGCGGCGGAGCCATAGACCAGATCCGCCGCTGGGGTCAGGAAGGCTAGTGCTTCTGAGTGCTCGTTTTTCCTGGCCCCATGGCCTTCGCACATCGGATACGCGGGCGTCCGTTGTGCTTTTGTAGTTGGAGGACATGGAGGAAGGCGCACCGTGTGTGTGCGCCTTACCTAAGAAGGAGATGGGGGAGGAGTAGTTCTCTCCCGAGGAGGAGCCGCTATGGGGTGACTGGCGCTGGTGGAGCCGCGGATGTGTGCAAAAGCGTTCCCGTGGACTGCCAATATGCGACGAAGGTGGAACACCATGGGGTTTTAGTCGGTGCGAGTCCGACCCGTCCTTGCCCCCGCGAGGCGGGTATGCGTAGGCATTTCGCCATGTAAAAAAAGTCACAAAACTTAAAATGGTGCTTGCTTGAAGTGCGTCCAGAAAAACACGTCTTTTATTCGTTAATAATGGATCCCCGCTGTCAGTTAATTTGTTTTATTTTTACTACCGTTAAGGCCACAGCCTATTAAAGTCCACTGCCGAACATAGGCCTCCCCCTTAAATTTCCTCATAGGGGGCATATTTTCCATAGTTGCCACGCTTGGCAAGCGGGTTGCCAACCGCAGTTTTTATTGTTAGTCGTTATTAGGAAGACGTTGCTGCCCATCTCCTGATTGTTTCCCTCTGTCGCCTCTTATGACACCCACGGGATGATTTGGGTTAGTGGATGTTTTTACACCGCCACTACACGGCTTTTTTTATAAACTCAAATAATATATTTTGTTGCTTGGAGAAATTCCTTTCACAAAAAGAATAAGTGACAAGGGTCGTGGAAAATTCAATTTCGTCGACACTGTTAAATGAGACATTACAAGTAACAATGGATATTTGACAGATATTTGACGCTCTGAGCAGATGTGAAGTCATGTACTACAATGTCAATATAACAAGTTTACTTGCACTAGTTTTTCATCTATACATATGAATAAAATTAAAGTGTCTGTCTGCAATATTGAAATAACTGGCTTCTATTAAGCTTAGGGAGTTATTAACATGCTATTAAGACATAAAGAATCTTGAGATATGTTTATTAATAAGATCATAACCTCAAGATTGTACTCAAGTGCGTGTACTTGAGCTGAGTAACGTTTATTAATACGGGCCTTAGTTCTCAGAGGTACAACGCATCTGTAGTCTTGATTGTTCAAAGTTAGCTGCAAGGGTCAATGGGCTGCAGTAGCGCCTTGCAACAGATGGACTGTTAATTCGCTTGTTACTACAGTTTTATAAAAAAATATTCTCCCTTTAATAAGAGAGGCTCATTCACAGCCCATCCCATCCCATCACAGTAGACTGTAACGGGCTGATAAGAACGTGAGAGAGACATCCATAATACATAGTAAGTATATTCGCGTTTGATTTATACATTTTATTTTTGTAATTTATTTGCAAGTATTTTGTAATAAGATATTACACATATAAGGCTACCCTAGTAGTATTTCTTCTTTAAGAAATATAGAAATAAATTATCCTCTTATCTTTTATTTATGTAAACATTACATACTCACTTCACAAGTAAGTATTGTAGCGGACGTGACTTGTAGCTCAAAAATCGTAGCAGTTTCGTAGCATTCGTACTCTACGGGATGGAAAGTCACTTGCTTAGTATTCCGTAACAGATGAAGATATTCGAAAATAGAGACGCAGATTCTTTGTGGTATAACTTAAAAAGGATAGAATTAAAAAATAATAACAAGGAAATAGGCAAAACTGATGGTTTTATTCATACGTGGTAAAATTTCAGAACCGAACTACCGAATACCCTTTAAAATTACTACTTAAAGTTTGATGAACTTGCAACTTACTGTGCAAAACTTTTACATCCTTTTTTAACAATCGATAGTATAATAATAGGTACTAATTTAATTATTTAGATTTAGGTACGTGGTATAGCCATGCTATAGCTCTATAGTGGTCTGCCTGATTCACCGCCTCGAATGTCTAGTGGTCGTAAACACGATTGCTGATCATGACGTCCCGGATTCGAATCACGAGTCGGGTCAAAATTTTTATTTATTTTTATTCATTTTTAATCAATTTTTAATCTGGAGGTAACCGTGGTTAACTATGACATTGGGACGTCAAATACCTCAGTCCCCCGTGATCATGGGTGCTGTAAAGTACTCGAAACGTCGGGAATATAAAATAAGTTAATATACGCGATAAAATCCGTAAAACTAGTTTTATTTAAATGTGTAGTGTTCGCGTAAATATAAGAAATCATTATCAGTTATTGTGTTTTTGTCAAGAAATTCTCAATAGCTTGGAGTCGGAAAGTTGGTGGTATATCATCCCCGTGCCTAGGAAATCACGTTTAGCCGTTGTTCCTGCACCTGATCTCTCTGCGGTCGTGTCGGATTAACGACCCTATGAGAGTGAGGGAATATAGAATGCACCTGTGTTCGCGCGTACACTCGTGAACTATAATCCTGTCCTGCGCAGATGGCTAGTCCCCATTCACACTGTCCGCCGTAACCGAATTTCGATCCACAAATTTACATAATTTATAATTTCACCCTTTTTCATCCCTATTTTTTTTTGCCTTTCATTTGTCTATTTCTTTTTCATATGATCACGAGAAATGGCCTATAGCATTAAGTTTTCCATATGTACTGCTTTGTGTATTGAAATATAAATTAATAAACAATTAGCGGTGTAACCACAGTACACCAGCGTAAATAAGCAGCTCTATGCTGGTATCTTTCGTATGGTTAGTGTAGAATACTGTGACCCTTTTTACTGGAAATGAGGCACTGCGTCTCAGTCCTTAGGGGTGGCAACGAATCAGCATTTTGGTTCTTAATCGAGGATAGATGTAGATGTCTGTGGGCCACAGCATCCACTTACCACCAGGTGGACTGTGTTAAGGCAAATCATCTCTACAACGGGAGAGGCGCTTGCTAAACAGTGGGCTATATAAGCTGATGAAGGAGCATTGCATCAAACATCTACTTTAGACTAGTAGTAATACGACCACGTTTACGTTTATTGAACTGTTTTTAATACCTATAAGTATACAGAATATAATGTGAAATATGAACATCCCGTGACCTTAATAATTTCTTTATAAATCCGGTCGATAGCTTTTCAACCTAATGACCACCTTACACGAATCAGATATAAGAGTCGCAATTCTTCAAATATTTTGGGACAACTTTACTAATGAGGGCTAATAATTAAAAAATTAAAGTCATTCTTAACTGATAAAATTTATTATAATTTAAGTGATTTTTTTAAATTGTAATAATTATTAAAAATAATAAGTTAGACAAGTAATGTTAAGAAATATGTTAGTTGGTATCTAGTAGTAGTTAATATTTATAAGTTGCTATGCCACTACGGGGCGTCACTTGATTTATATAATGTATTTCTTCTAGCATGCAAATTATATAAATAAATAAATAATCTTCCGCTCACCACTGAGGTGAATTATAAATTTATAAATTTTTTGTTACACAATGTCATTATAATTGAGGAATTGTGTTTTAATTATATAAATATATTAAAAGGCCGGCAACGTACCTGCTATTCCCCTGGTGTGGCAGTTGTTCATAGGCGGCAGTAGTCACTTAACATCAGGTGAGCCGTATGCTCGTTTGCCCTCTCTTATATAAAAAAATAAAAGTGATCAGTTTCCCGAGTATATAAATACACAAAACAACGTTTCAGTGGTATAATCTTTAATTTTATGCACTTTTTTTTATTTTTATACTCTTGGGAATATCTGTAGTTTTGTTTGTTAATTTCTAATCTACCGTTACCGTTACCGTTATAGTTAATCCAGGCATATAGGAGAGATATTTGCATTAGTTGCCAAGCTTGGCAAGCGGGTAGGCAACCGCAGTTTTTTTATTTTAGTCGCTATTAGGAAGACGATGCTGCTAATCTCCTGATTTGTTTCCCTCTGTCGCCTCTTACGACACCCACGAGATGATATGGGGTAGTGAGTATTCTTACCCGCCACTACACGATTTCTAATCTAATTAATAATAAATATGACTAATATTTCATAAAGAAACATTAACCTTTACATTTTCCTATTAAATTAACTTCCACCGCTATAAAATCTGTCAAATATCACCTCATTTCTAAGCGGCGCCGCGCTGACCTGGTGGACTCCTCTTCTGCCTAGGAGTTCGTCTGGCTAGGTACCACCCTCCCACCTATTTCTGTTGCTAAACAGCAGTGCGTGCACCGTTGTCCGGTCTCAGAGTCAGTATAACTAAAGACTCTGAGACATTCCATGTTATTTCTCAGGAGTGCCAACGCATCTGTAGCCTTCTGTGTATAAAGTTGACTGCAAACTTCGTTTGTTATTTCAGTTTCATAAAAATACTGTGAGATATATGTGTTTGTATTGATTTTTGCATTTTAACCGACTTCAAAAAAGGAAGAGGTACTCAATTCGACTGTATTTTTATGTGTGTTATCTCAGAACTTTTTTTTAGGAGAACCGATTTAGATGATTTTTTTTTATTTGAAAGCCGAGGCTTCTCATGTGGTCTCATATAAATTTGATCAAGATCTAACCAGTAGTTTTTAATTTATCCTTAATAATGTATATTTAATTGACTTCGACTACATTGATGATGTTCTCATTTTATTTATATTGAAGTCGGTTGTAGAATTTTTTTAATTTTACCACCACTTACTAGTAATAAATGTATGTAAATTGTCTTGAGACAAAATCATTTATAAATGGTACGATATAATATTAAATAATTACTCAATACAAACTAAACCTGAGCATCCTCGTGCTATTATTAAAGATTCAAAACAAACCAACAGTATAAATTGCATTAAAGTTATAGAGTATAGTATTAAGGTTCAAGCTATCCAACTGGATTAACGCATCATTTGTTGATCGCCAGAGCTTTGCTCGATTATTAGCAGCTTAGAAGTGAGGATATACGAGTTGTAGAGGGAAACTACCATGTTACATCACTAACTGTATGCGAACTTAGAAATCCCTTGCAATATCTTGTGTTTTGGTAAAGGTAGGTAAAAGTGAAATGTTGGTTTATTCTAGCCAAAATAGACAGTAACCAATCAATAATAGCTAGGAATTAATAGAGAACCAAGTTATTTTTGAGCAGCAGTGGACTCGTGATGGCCTGTAATGAGGACAATGATGATGATGTTGATTATAATGTGGGATATTGTTTCATGTGATTCGTTTCCCATAGACATCTAAATCTATTCTTGATTAAGGATCAAGATCAATCTGAGCCCTAAGATAGAATGCCTCGTTTCCACTAAAAAGGTTCTTCGATTCTCTACAATCACTCACCATACGAAACACAGCAGTATTAAGCTACTATTTTATGCTGGTATTCTGTGAGAGCGTGATCCTTTATATCCTATAACCATAATGTTACTTTATGATTCGGCTGACTTTCATTGTAAACCTTTCATTATACGCAACATAATAATATTATCACCAAGACACGGCGATAGTAAAAAAAATAAGTACATAGACAAGAATAGTTAAAAAGCCCAAACTATACTTGCTTATTGATTACTTGAACTTATACTTGAAAATTGATTAAGAACCATTTTTAATATAAGAGATAAGAGAAATTATAGCTTTTAGAGTCCACAGCTAAATATATTAAGTAGAGGGAGGATTTTGCTATAGTTGCCACGCTTGGCAGGTGGATTTACAACCGCAGTTTTTTTATTATTTTGAGCTGTTACCAGGAAAATGTTGCCGATTATCTTTTATGACACCCTTGCCATTATATTATGGTGTAGCGGATAATCTTACACCGCCATTACACGGCGAACATTGTGTCACAAAATATCATGAAATAGGTGTCACAAATAATAAAATACACAGAAAAGGCTTTATACAAAATTTAATAATCATTTTACAAACTTATGTCTTCCCGCCATAAGCAGAAGGCGTTATGCTCAAGTAAGCAGGAACCCAATAAGACTTCAGAAGGAAATTAAAATGGAACTGAATCGTTTGCGGAGGGCGGGCTTCAGTATTATAAACCACAATTTGGGGTGAAGTAATCTTTTACACGAAAACTCTCAAGTTGATCATAATAGGATTTGGAGTTTCAATATTTTATTACATTTTATTGGTATACCTTAAAACAATAATAACTATTTATAATATATTTATTTATTTTAGATATTTAGCATCCATAAAAAAGGTAAATAAAAGTTACAGCCTATATACGTCTGTAGTGTAGCCCCCACGTCAATATATATGTGTTAAGTGTACAATAATGGCAGTATAATTAAAGTCTTAAACTGAGCAACAAGTCTCCTTTTTATTTAACACCGCAAAACATTACATGGCGACCCTGCCAGGATGTGCGCTGCGACAATGCACGCGCACCGCCGGGCTTAGTTAAAAGGTGGGAAGTGAAATATAAATATTACTAAATTAAATAAAATAATGAAGATATTAGTGAAACGATTGACTAAAACATAATAATATAACGGAATGGACGCAATACCGGATGTGACGAAAAATAAATAATTCGAGAAGAGACCATAATAATAATAATTTTATAGAAGCTGATTGAAAATTTAAATATATAAATATATATATATATACACAGTCAGGTCATAAGTATTGTCACACAGTAAAAACTTTTCTTTTAGAATGCTGGCCACAAAAAAGTTTATTGAATTCGAATTTCGAATTGTTCATGAAATAAAACTGTATACTTTTTAGAATTTTACTCATTTTTAAATATGGAGTGGACGCTTAAAGAAGACCGTGTTGCAGTTATTGTGTTGCATCGTTACGGTTACGCGCCAATTCAAATTTTTGACATACTGAAAAATTTGAATATAACCAAAAGATTCGTTTATCGTACCATCAAACGATACAATGAAGACTCTAGTGTAGATGACAGGTCAAGAAGTGGTCGCCCTCGGTCTGTTAGGACTCCAGCAGTGATAAAAGCTGTGAAGGCGCGAATTCAAAGAAATCCCAAACGTAAGCAGAAACTGTTGGCCCTTCAGATGGGGTTAAGCAGAACCACGGTGAAAAGGGTGTTAAATGAAGACTTAGGGCTTCGGGCATATCGAAGAAAAACAGGACATCGTTTGAATGCTCGTCTAATTGACCTGAGACTGAAGAGATGCCGCGCTTTGTTGAAGCGGTACGCGGGAAAAAAATATCGAGAAATTCTTTTTTCGGATGAAAAAAATTTTACCGTAGAAGAGAGCTACAACAAACAAAATGATAAGGTGTACGCTTACAGTAGTGAAGAAGCGAGCAACCGTATTCCGTGTGTCCAACGAGGTCATTTTCCATCCTCGCTCATGGTATGGTTGGGAGTTTCTTATTGGGGCTTAACAGAGGTACATTTTTGTGAGAAAGGTGTAAAAATGCAGTTGTGTATCAAAATACAGTCCTGACGAACCTTGTGGAACCTGTTTCTCATACCATGTTCAATAACAGGCACTGGGTATTCCAACAAGATTCGGCGCCAGCTCATAGAGCGAAGAGCACACAAGACCGGCTGGCGGCGCGTGAAATCGACTTCATCCGGCACGAAGACTGGCCCTCCTCCAGTCCAGATTTGAATCCGTTAGATTACAAGATATGGCAACACTTAGAGGAAAAGGCGTGCTCAAAGCCTCATCCCAATTTGGAGTCACTCAAGACATCCTTGATTAAGGCAGCCGCCGATATTGACATGGACCTCGTTCGTGCTGCGATAGACGACTGGCCGCGCAGATTGAAGGCCTGTATTCAAAATCACGGAGGTCATTTTGAATAAACTTTAGTGTCATAAGAATCTATGTTTTGTTAAGTTCATTTTGGTATATAAATGGTTACATAATGAATAAACTTGTTTCAATTATTTTATATTAAACATGTGACAGAATTTATGACCTGACTAGGTATATGCGGAAGTAGTGTTGCTGTTGGTTTGCATACTTTGGTGTTATCATGTAATTACGTACCTCACGTTACACTGGTGTGTGATTGTGGTGGGGATGTGTTACGGTGTGGTCGAACTGTAATTTCTCTGTACTGAATGTATTGTGCGTTACGGTGTCTTATTACTGATAATAATTAATTGCGTAAGCAAGAGAGCAAGTTGAATATCCGCTCTCACACTTTTATTATTTTTAACAATTAATTCTATCCTAATGTATTTCCGAGATCAAAATTGCGATCTTCTGCTGAATCTCCGACATCAGAAGTGGGATAATGTCACTGTTATCACCCACATTTAATCTTCGTATAGTGTGATGGTTATTAAGATCGCATTAATGCTTACATTAATGACTTTGTTTTTATTAATTGTCGAAATGAAATTTGCTATCCTATTTTAATATAAAATAAAAACTATAAAACTCTTGTTCGTTCCCAATTTGAATATGCTGTACCTAACTATATGGAATCCCTACTATAAAGTATACAAAGTAGCTATTGAGAAAATCCAAAATAAGTTTTTGCGTGCCATTTACTATAGATGCCATAAATCGTACTTGTCTCGTATCCAATTGTTGAGAGAGTTTGGTGTTTTGTCGCTTGAATGTAGACTTAAATATCTTGAAGCCATAACAATAAATTGTATAAAATAGTCAACAACAAATTTAGCAGTACGGAGTTAATTTCCAATTTAAATCTCGCAGTTCCGAGAAGTGTCCATATACGACATATATATATATATATATATATATATATATATATATATATATATATATATATATATATACAGGGTATTTTTGAAACGCTCCGAAAACGAAGACAGACGACAGTACTAACTATATCTTAGATGATGGGTGAAATATAAAATCGATCCTGATGAAAAAAATCATCTTTTCACAACGTTTTATTAGCTTTATTCACGCTCCATCGTGTTAGTATAAATCATCGTGTTAAATAAAACGTTAATTTCATTAAAATAAAACATGAAAATACTTAAACATAAAAGCAGCAGTGGAATTACTGAATTACAATCAGCTGACTAGGGTCAATGTACGCGCGAACGCCGAATTCGCGCGGCCCGTAACTGCGATGGTACCACAATACCTAATAATTTACAACATTTGTCTAAATACCTAACTTATTTACTTAACCTACTAATTTGCCACTGTGCTTGTCTCCACGTAGCCACTTTAATTCGAATTCACAGGTTAAATAAACCAAATAACTGGTTCGATTCCCGCTAATGAAAAAATACTTAAATAAAATGTTAACAAGGTTAGAGTCATGCTTTTTTATCCATTGTGTAGGTATGTTTATTATTCTGATGTATTCAGTTATGTACCTTTTCAGATCAGTTCAGTACTAAGTAATTTAAAAAAATTAGGTATGAAACGGCTTACCGATCCTCCGTGGCCTTATGAGATTCTCCAAGGCACATTAATATGTTGCCGTATTCACGAGCACTATAAACGTACGTGTTAGGCATTATTAAAACAAAAAAGAAACACAAAACGTAACAACAAGAATAACACGTAATAACAAGTACGTAATACCAAGTAATAACAATAAGAATTTAATAAACAAAACCAATGAACTGTCGCTCGCGCATGCGTGTCCAAAGTCAGCGCGGAACTGTCTCAAAACTAAAATTAATAGTGAATCCGCCAAAACTGAAGCCTACTGCGTCCTAACTAACGTCCTTGCGGTAAACACTTTGAACATTCCCACAGACCGTCAAATGTTATGACATTGCCAATTTTTATTTTATAAGTTTAGTTTCCATATGATCCCTACGACTAGTCTTTCATATGGAATTTAGAATTATAGTTGTAATTTTTAATACAATTAGACAATCAATTGTACCTGACGAAACAAGCAGTTCGTTACTACAAAATGATATTGAAATTAATAAACGTACTTACTTGGGTTTGGTTATCTTTGATTTTGTACAAGAAAATAGAAATAAAATGGTATTGAATAATTTAATAGTTAAAATCAATTGCAATTATGATCGACAGTTAATTAATCTAAAAATAATTATTTTACTTTACTTTTATTGACTTTCCGTTTTAATCCTTCCAATACTTTGATTTGAAAACAGGTACGTCAAAACTATTACAAATTACTTGCAAGTTTTATTGTAATTGCCGCCTCTAATTTTATGTCGCTTGTAAACAAATCTTAGTAGGTAAATTTGGGGAATTTATATGTTGGCGCTGACGCGAGGTGACACAGTCGGCCGGGTGGCGGCAGCGCGTGGTACGAAGGGGCGCGACGGGGAATGCTCGCCAGTATTGTTGTGCGCGCACGCTATTGGTTCCTCATTCTTGCCGCGCTTTGAAAAGCGATGTTTCAATATACAGTCGCACACACAGCTTTCTATGCACGACGCGCGACGATGTTTTTAAAAAGGAAGGAAAGAAAAATTATTTATATCTATTGTTTTATGACTGAACTAGTGAACGAAAAGGTAAATAGAAGGTGAATGGGGAAAATTGTGCAGTAAAGTTAAATGTATTGAGGAAGAATACCGAAAAAATTACCATGTGGTCAACCTGATGACGGAAACATTTATCATTCGCATTGATGATGATGATTCTGATGAAGTAATGCATCCAGTAACACCAACACACCATCGACATCCGGCTTCCATGTTCCATGTTCTAACGGTATAATGGACGGCGTGTCACCCTTAGCTTAAGTTTTCTTGTTACAAACTACTTTATTTTACGATTGAAATAAAAAATAATGCTCAAGCATACATTATCCATTTTTAATTTCAACCTCTTCCAAAGTTCTAAGAAGCTAGTAAAGTAACTATTATGATTCTACAATAAAACCATTAATTACTATTATAATATTATAAAACAACAGCCTAGTACCATGTAGTACTTTGAACGCGACTGTACCCATGCGCAGACACACCCCCTCCACTGTCGCTCAGCGTCGTGACGGGACCTGTACGGAGCTAGATAAAAGAGTTTGGCTTCGACGCGGATATTGACCCTAGTCAGCTGATTTTATGATTTATTTATTTTAAATTCCACTGCTGGTTTAATATTTAAGTATTTTCATGATTCTTTTAATGAAATTAATGTTTTATTTAACTATATCAACACGATGGAGCGTGAATGAAGCTAATAAAACGTTGTGAAAAGATGATTTTTTTCATCAGGATCGATTTTATATTTCACCCATCATCTAAGATATAGTTAGTACTGTCGTCTGTCTTCGTTTTCGGGAGCGTTTCAAAAATACCCTGTATATAGTACTATGAAAACAACTAGCGAAGAATGAGGAAAATAAAATGTGGATTTATTTTATATAAAGACCAAAGACCAAAATTCAAGAAAAGGCATATTAATTTATAAAGGAAAGAAGCAGTAGTTTTCTTGCGAGCTTCGTCCAGAAGAATATGAAAATTGAGCTTAAAAGAACAAAGAAGAAATTAAGAGGTAACTACGCGGCTGAGTGATGTAAATTCCATTCAAAACTTTAATACCTAATTGAGATATTTATGTTATTTTTGCTCTTATGTTTTTTTTAAACTTATGTATTAAATGTTATGTATGATTAAGTTTAAAGTATTTACTAGATAATTCACGATTCAATTGATTTTTTTAAATATTTAAGTTTTTTATTTAAGTTACTATTTAGTTATTATAGTTCATCATCAAAACCTAAAGATCTATGATTCAAAACCTCCTACAAAAATTTACGTAAATTAATATATGGCCTCTCAATACATTTATGAAAGTGTAATGTACGTACACAAAAATAAAATTAGTTTTACAATAATAAGTGATATTCATTCTGTAAAAACTTGTAACAGACACAAGCTAGTAGTACCAGTTACTCGACTCCACCGAGTCAGTTATGCATTCTTGGGGCACAACAAAATCCTAGAAAATATACAAAATTTGACCTGCTCAAAGTTCTAAAACTTTATTAAGCAAAGTTTGTATGAAAAGGGTTATTATAATATGAAGGAATTTATGGATGGTAATAACCCCTGGGAATGAGGTGATCGCTTACCAAGCTATTTCTAATTTGTTTTGTGTGGTTAATTGTGTAACATACATGATTATAAGCTGTTATTTAAAAAAGTAAGTCCCGCTGGGTTTCTTGCTGGTTCTTCCCAGGACAGAGGTTTGTTTTCGAACCAGTGGTAATTAAACAAAAGAGTGACTTTCAATAAGTGTTATTTATATCTATATTGAATAAAAAAGTTTCTGTTTCTGTTTTAATTAATTTTTCATATTTTGTAGTTAAAATAACACAGATGGTATTTTGTTGTTTTTTTTTGTTATGTAGTGGTACTATTTATTTAGTGGATATTATGCCTAAGATTATAGATTTCATTTAGTGTTCATTTAGTTATTAATCAAATACGTTTAAAATAATATTAAGGATTTTTATAAAAAACTATGGCATTATTTTTTATTATTTTGTCGGTGGGAAATATACTGAAGCCCCCACGTCAATATATATTTGTGTTAAGTGTACAATAATGGCAGTATATGTAATTAGTCTTAAACTGAGCAACACGTCTCCGAAGCGGACGTGTAATATTTTACGGTGTTAAATAAAAAATTTAACACCGTAAAACATTACACGTCCCACTACTGGGCACAGGACTCCTCTCATTTCTGGGAGAGTTTTAGGACCATGAAGTAACCGCTGCGCTGCCCCAATGCGTGTTGGCGAACTACACATGTCTGCGAAATATCTATTTTTTTATTTCTCAGATATGCAAGTTTCCTCGCGATGTTTTAATTCACCGCCGAGCACGTGGTAAATCAAAATTTAAAATTACAATTAATAAATTAATTGGTGCCGGCGGGGATCGAACCCGGGTTGCTCGCGTACTATGAAATTTACAGCAAGCGCTAAGCCCCTGAGTTTACCATCCATAGTTCCAACAAATAAATACAAGCACAACACTCACAGAAAATAGCTCGTTTATAAAGACAAAAAACTAATTCATAATTAAAAATTGCGGATCTGAATTCCATTATGGCCATAGTAATATTATATACTCATAGACAAATTAATAGGAATGCAAAAATAGTGTGCACAAAACAAAATATCATGGAGTTTTTGAAAATAAAGATAATAATTTGGGTTTTGCTTATTGTTCCTGCCCAGTTTATAGAGCACCTCCGCCTCCTCTTTATTGCGAACACCACCACACTAAGAAATACACACCACCCTCGATAATACTGGAGGTTGGAGGGTAGGCGGACGTTTCGCAGCGGTCTGTTGTTAATTTTACAGCAAACGGCTGCGTACGTCAGGTGGTGATTGGTCGCATGACATAGTCGCTCGCTACTTAAGTGGGGAGCAGTTGCGTCAGCAAGTTGTATAAACAGCAGCTGTTTCGGCTCGCCGCTTACTTAGCGGTCAGGCACCGCAGAGTCTACTTCACTTGAGGATGCCTCGTGTAGAGGCGAAACACGTGTCGTATTATGGAGTATGGTGTGTCTTTAAAAACGAAATAGAATCTTACGTAAGAAGAGTTAGGGGGTTCGAGAAATCTTAAGTACCCTTACATGAGGGTAGAGGGGGGATCAAAATCGCCAAAAACATCCTTACGTAATTAATGAATGCCCCTAATGGTAATTTTAAACATTGTGGATTTTAGAGAGTTTCACTGACGTTACCGTTGTAAAATGCTCAATTGAATTGAAGATAGAGAATATTTTATCTAAATAAGTTATCCCAAGAGGTCAACAATTTTGTACAGTTAATTTACCAATGCGCGTTTAGTTTAGTTTAATATAATTTCTAAACTCGATGGAGCTAGCAAAATTATTTACGAGGGAATAACATACCGTAGTAGCTCATGTGTTGAGTAAGAGTTAAAGTAAAGTTAAAGCATATATACGTCCCACTGCTGGGCACAGGCCTCCTCTCACTTCTGAAAGGGTTTTAGGACAAGGAAGTGTTCGCCGCGCTGCCCCAATATGTGTTGGTGGAATTCACATATATTCGAAATATTTTTTTTCTCAGACAAGCAGGTTTCCTCACTATGTTTCACTTCACCGCCCAGCACGTGATAAATCGGTATTTAAAATTGCAATTAACAATTTTATTGGTGTTGGCGGGGATCGAACTCAGGTTGCTCGTGTACTTTGAAATTTATTGCGGGCGCTCAACCCATGGTGTCGTGGTAACTAAGGAGCTTTTTCAGGGGGAAATTATCAATTGCAATTTTAAGAACTCATTTTTTTTAGCATTAGGGTAACAGACTAGCACACAGTTCACCTGATGGTAAGTGGATCCGCGATCAAGAATCAAAATCCAGATGCGTTGTCACCCCTGAGGACCATGATGGAATGGCTCGTTCCCAGTAAAAAGGGTCTCCGGTTCCTTACACTCACCATACGAAACACAGCAGCACGTGTTCGGTTGTGAAGGAAAACGCTGTGATGAAAATATTTAGAAGATTTGTGAAGAACGCCAACACTGAGTGGAGCGTCAAGTTGAATTAATTGCCCCATAGCCCTCTCAGAAATTAGTGCACCTGTGTACAGCGGTGAGACGAAAACAGGTTGTCAATTCACTTTTGCATAACTTCGCACAGCATCATGACATCTGAAACACTTAGGCTACGGGAAGTCTGCAGTCTATAGTCATATCCTAGACGGTCCCCGCTATTACATCAGATTTGATAGACCACAAATACTTGCTAAAGTGCATTGATTCCTACCTAGGGATACGTAAGGCTATTGAAATTTAAATAATTAAAAATAAAATTTGTACAACCGACTTCAATATATATATTATTAGGATAACTCAAAAACTATTGATTAGACCTTGATTAATAGTTATATGGGACAACATGAGAAGCATCAGCTTTCAAACAAAAAAAGAATCATCGAAATCGGTTCATCCAGATAAAAGTTATGAGGTACATAAAAAAACATAAAAAAAACATACAGTCGAATTGAGTACCTCCTCCTTTTTGAAGTCAGTAGAAAAAACATAATAATTTTTTTCTACTGATAAAAAATAGAATAATTTAATAATAATTTCAATAGAGAAGGAGGCTGTGTACTACCACCTGCTTGGAATCCTGTAATTAATAAAATTAAAACTAAACACAAGCATACCACTGCAAGTATCCAAGATACATTCAGCTCATTCTGCGTAGATCGGACTCCGGCCTGCTACTGAGAATTTTTTGCAGCAAAACTTAATAACTGATTTATAGCTCGACCCGGGATTCGAACCCCGGGGCCTCATGATCAGTGATCGCGTTCACGACCACTAGACCAACAAGGCAGTAGATACGATAATGTACGATGTATAATAATAATATACGATGTATGTAAAAGACTATCTAAAACTATCCCTACGATATAACATTTAAAGGAAAAATCACTTAGATTCCATTTGAAACGATTCATTAATTTTACACACTTTGAGCTATTACGAATATGTTCTCGGAGTGTTTGAAGTAAATTTGAAATGACAAAATTATCCAATATAAATCCAATTGACAGCTCTCTTACAAAAATATTATTTCACTTCAAACTGTTTATATTATTGAAGCCCGCTCTCCGCAAATGAATCCGCTCCATTTTGATTTCCCTTCTGAAGTCTCATAGGGATCCTGCTTTATCACAAGACGGAAAGACATAAATTTGTAAATTGACGATTAAATTTCATATTATGCCTTTTCTGTATTCCTGTGTAGCGTGTTATTATTATTATCTACTGGTTTTTTAAACGCAAAGATAGCAAGGGAGCACGCAATCCAACTGATAGTAAATTATTACTGTGGCCTATAGACACCTGTATCTAATCTCGGTAGAGAATAAAAATACAGAATCTGCTGTAGTGTAGGTTCAAATCAAGTTGATAAAATCTAAAAATACTGTAATTAAATACCATTTCTACTGAGAACTATATCCGAGACTTTATTTTATTTACTGGATATAACTCGAAGGCTTTATCCATATGAGGATTGTAATAATTAAGATCATACCATGTGACTTGAAGATAATTCATTGGAAACCGTCACTTGAAACCAACCTACATAACAACGGGAACCTTTAACCTTTCTTTGTTAGAATTAAGAATATAAGAACTGTAATATTCTTAATCAAGACAGTACATACTAGTCAGTCCAACAGTCTAGTAGTCTTGTTTGAACCATCGTCACGAATCTTTCATTTACTTAAAGCTCTCCATATCGCACTGCTCGTGACGAGTTTCACTCCTGATAGTTACGGTGTCCTGAGTTATTTCCATTGCAACCAGTACAAAAACGGATCTTCCTGATGAGTTTCATGCTTGATGACTACAGTGTACAGCCTCGTTACCAGTGTAACTAGTGTAAAAAAGGGTATCCCTGATGTGTGATGTGTCTCGTCCCATAAGGTTTAATTATTTAATTAAAAGATAAAAGGAAAGGAAAAGATAAAACCTACCCAGACGGAATCTTAGACAGAAAAGAGGTCCTGCCATCTAGCGTCTAATTAACCTTTTAATAATCATATTATTACGTGCGGGTTGAGTAAAATGCCGATTAGGATAAGTAATGGATATATTCTTCCACACACACAGCAAGTATACAATTATGTCGCCCAAAATGGCTAATCGTGAGGTCCTTAATAATCGCAGATGTCATAGGTCGATTGCTCGTAGTCGCTTCCCGAAGTAGAGCTAACTTTCGCGTACTCAAAAATAATTAATTCTCCGATTGCCGGC
This sequence comes from Parnassius orleans, assembly GCA_029286625.1. NCBI lineage: Eukaryota > Metazoa > Arthropoda > Insecta > Lepidoptera > Papilionidae > Parnassius > Parnassius orleans. The sequence continues at coordinate 667,111 of JAGSMP010000206.1, forward strand.
ACACGCTTTTATACTCGATAACAGGAATATAGAATATTCTAGATAAATCCAGGTCATTCCGCTCTTTCAATCATAAAGTACTAGAGCACTGCCGATTACATAACGATAACAATATTACTAAAGGAGAAAAGACTTTATTCTTTTTATGTCTACACATTTTATTACATAGGCCATTGACCCTTACCATCGAGAACATTCTCGTGCAACGTGATGCAATATCATATCAGAATTAATAAAAAGAAATAGGCAGATTTTGTAATAACATTATCGTAAAATTATTCCCCAACCCTGTCACTAATTTATATAAAGTATGACAGGCAGTTCAGTGCCATGTCATGACTTAATTTGCTTCCCAGGACTACTTAATTTCGGAGTGAAGAGCAGAAAGTTTAGATTGGTTTGTTCCGCTAACCGCAGATTCTGCACATTTATTTGAATATTTGCGAAATAATAACATTTTAGGATTTCTAGGGTTTTAAGAATTTATAGTTACTCTAAAAAGTACATAATTACAAGTGAAGGCTTGAAGCAAGTAATGGTTGAAAAACATATATAACATAACATAAACACTCACGCCTGTCACCCAGAGGGGTAGGCAGAGACTACGGACTTCCATTTGGCACGATCCTGACACACCTCTCTCGCCTCCTCCACATCCATATACCTACGCATACACGCTCGTCGGTTAAGGGTACTCTTAATTTGGTCCATTTTCAATATATCGCCAATTTGGTCGATAAATTTTCGCCTAGGGCGTCCCTTCCAGATTCTGCCGTTCACCTCTGCTACATAAATTTGCTTTGTCACTCTTTCCTCATTCATTCTTTCTACATGACTTAACCACCGAAGCATTCCTTTCTTAATCCTGATCACAACATCATCTTGCAAACCACACTCTTCTCTTATCACAAAATTTTTCACTCTGTCATTTAGATTCAGCCCTAACATACTCCTTAATGACCGCATTTCTACAGCATTTATTCTACTCTCGTACTTCTTCTGCCACACCCAACTTTCACTACCATACATTAAAGTAGGGACTAACACAGCATTCTGAATTGCCATACGTACCTTTTTGGACACATTCTGACTTTCCACAATAGAGTGTAGAGCCCCATTTAATCTATTTCCTGCGTTCACTTGTCGTTCTATATCCTTATCATATCTACTATCCCTGCTAAAAACACATCCCAAATACACAAACTCATCTACTTGCTCGACCAATTCCCCTTCTATTCTTATTTCACATAGCAACTTTCTTCTCATTCAAAAACCATAACTTTCGTCTTACTTGCGTTCACTTTCATTCCCCTTTCTTTTAATGACCTGTTCATTAATGTAACCATCATTTGTAACTCGGCCGCCGACGACGCAAGTATGACTTGATCATCGGCGTACAAAAGGCATTTGAAGGTTAACTCACCCATTCTTAACCCGCATTCTTCAACTTTCAAATTTTCCAAACAACTGTCCATAAATAGGTTGAACAGCCACGGGGAAGCCACACAGCCCTGTTTGACCCCTTTATGAATGCCAAACCAGTCCGAGTAGGCCTCGTTGATCCTGACACAAGCACTGGAGTCCCTATACAGAGACTTCAATGCCTGTATCAACCCAGCGCTCAACCCAAATGAGTTCAGTGTTTGCCATAACACATCCCAGTCCACTCTGTCATAAGCCTTTTCCAAGTCCACGAACGCACAAAAAACCATTCGGCTGCATCACCACTTACCATCAGGTGGGATTGTTGTCAAGCACTGGCTTATAACAGTAAAAAAACTAAAATTTCTAGATCTAGTTCAACCCATATATTTATATCTAGGTTAAACTAGAAGTTAAATCAAAAATTCTGAAAAATTAAGCTGGATAAACGCTAAAAAGTAGAATAGCCTAAAAAGTAGAATTTACCTATTATTGAAACTCCGAATCAATCATTAAATGAACGCCGAAGCAGAATACGCTGACGCAAAATAATGGGTCTTAATTGCGAAGTTTCCCAGTTCCCTGTTAATTTAATCGAATGGAAATCCCTTTTGTTTTTCTTTCACCGAATCAATGAGTCGGATAACGTTGAAATTATTGACTTAAAAACTGAATTATTTCTTGATAATATCTGAATAAAGATCGGATATTTTTTTTATAGAATTAGGATGACAACATGGCAACACTTACATATGAAACACAGCAGCATTAAGCAGCTATTTGACGCTAGTATTATTAGGAGAGAGTCTACCCAACCGTGATTATACCCATTCGTGCTACAACCATGATATACGTGGTACGTGGTAGAGCCATGCTGCAGCTATATTAGTAGTATAGTTGTAGCACGAATGGGTCGGCTCGACCGGGGAAGGACCACGCTCTCACAGAATACCAGCGTAAAATAGCAGCTTAACGCTGCTGTGTTTCGTATGGTGAGTGTAGAGAACCGGAGACCCTTTTTACTGGAAATGGGGCATTCCATCTTAGTCCTCACGGGTGACAACACATCTGCATTTTGATTTGTAATCGAGGATAGATGTAGATAGAGTGCTCGTTTGTCACCCTTATCCTATAAAAAAAAAAAAAAGCTGCAGCGTGGCTCTTACTTTTGCCGTCCATCAGACTATGAGAGCTAGGGAATAGAGAGTGCACTTATGCTTGCATATACACACTTATGCATTGTAATCATGTTTTGCTCAGATGGCTAGTCTCCGTTGAGACTGGCCGCCGTCAGCGAAGTTCAGTCTGGAGGACATTATTAACTCCCGTTCACCGTTTGAGTATTTGACATGATCACCCTAGCATATATTATATAGACTCTCGTGTCGCCTCTGAGACTATATGGTTTATTAAGCTCTCAAAAGCTGTATACATAGTAGCGCAATAGGAATATCTCAATTTGACCGAGAAGACGTTCTCACAGTACACCACCTAAAAATAAGAGCATAATTTTGCTGTGTTTCGTACAATGTGTTTCTCTCCATAACATAATTAGCAATCAGGTCTCCTCTTCTATAAGGGTGACCTGATTGGTACCAAAACATTCCTTCTTAGGCCTTAAGGATGACAACGCAACTGCATTTTGATTCATTAATCATAATCCTTTTTTATAGGATAAGGGTGACAAACGAGCTCACAGTCTCACCTCACCTGATGGTAAGTGGATTCTGCCCAGGAACATCTACATTTATCCTCGATTAAGAATCAAAATGCAGATGCGTTGTAATCCTTGAGGACTAAGATGGTACGCCTCGTTTCCAGTAAAAAGGGTCTCCGGTTCTCTGCACTCACCATACAAAAACGATGTTAGTATCTATGGAACACACTATCTCATTAACCCAATCGTTAAATTTATATATATACCCCTGGTTTAATCTCCACATGGTACAAGATAAACATCACTTACGTAATACATTTTCTCATTTCTCAGGTGCTCTTTACGAACACTTATCAAGAAAACTCGGGAGACGTTTATATAAAAGCATCTTTAATGCGAGCATTTCTTGACGCTTTCTTAATATTTCCATCTCTACCAGCCCACAGTAGGACAAATCTCTCACATTATACAAAATCTGACTTTTGCCAAGTTGAAAAACTTTATTATGCAAATATTGTATAAAAAGGCTTATTATAACATAAAGGAATTTATGGATGATAATAACCCCTGGAAATGAGATGATCGCTACCAAGCTATTTCTAATTTGTTTTGTGTTGTTCATTATCGTGTAACTTTAATGATTGTAAGTAATGCTGGTACTTCCCAGGACCAGACGTATTTTCTGAACCAGTAGTAAATTAAACATAAGAGTGAATTTCAATAAATATTAAAGTGTTATTTATAATCTGTATTGATTAAAAAATATTTCTATTTCACTTGTGAGCGGTGAAGCAAAACCTAGTGAGGGAAAACGTAGAGGAATTAAGACAAATTCGAAGTAATGGACCCCTTAGAAAATGAAACCAAATACAAGAATTCTTTTACTTTATCTGAGGTATTCAATAATTGCAAGAACAAGGGCAAAATACGTCTAGTTCTTCATCATGGGCATCAGTATTGTGACTTTTTACAGCAGAACTTTATCGCCACTGCCTTTAAAAAAATGTTTTGTCCATACTAGGATTTTCTCCTGTATCGTGGGGGTAGTTTACATAGATAAATTTCACAAGGACAAACATCCAGACTCGGAACAAATACTTGTTCCGTGTGGGATTCGAACCCGCAGCCCTTAGCGCGGCAACTCATTGCTAAGCCACTGCGCCACGGAGCGTCTAGTTGACAAATACACAAGCGCACATATGTGGTAATAAATTATACCGCATCTTATATTAATTCCCACAACAAAACAGCGTCTGACATTAATTCTCTAACGCTACAGAGCATGTAAAGGTAGCGCTCGGAATTATTTTTGATATAAAAATATGGCAAATGTACAACACTTTATATATATTTAGAACTAGCTGATACCCGCGACTTCGTTCGCGTTGCTTACACACATCACTGAACACGTAGTGCTTATAAAAATCGTTGTTTCTTAAAACTTTAATAACTTTATATTAAATGAAGATATCGCAATATATTTTTTAGATAAGGGCCAAGTGTCTAAGAAATAAAACTTAATTGAAATCTATCCAGTAGTTTTTCCGTGATGCGCGCACAACTGCAAACCTCTATCATTTTTATATATAGAAAATGGAAAGGAAGGGAGAACCAGTTTATTCTTTTCTTCAATTACTTTAAAAAAACCTTAATAATAAAACGAATAATTGAAATTAATATTGTCGAAGATTAAAATGATTATTCATCATCACCATCATCATTACAGCCCTTCAAAAGTCCACTGCAGAACATAGGCCTCCCCCAAGGAATGCCACTCACGGTCCCGAGCCACCATCGACTTCCTGCATATCTTACATGTCGTCACTCCATCTAGTGGGGGCCCGCCCTACACTTCGCCTACCGGTACGAGACTGTCACTCGAGAACCTTTCTTCCGAATGTCGGTTCTTCGAGCTATATGGCCGGCTCATTGCCTTTACAGCTTTCTAATCCGTTGGGCTATGATTATTGTAAGTATTTAATACAATCATAAGTATTTTTAATCATTTATTTATTTAACATGCAAACACATAATATTTATTACCATATTTAAAAAAAAAAAAAAAAAACTAAAAACTTATGTTTATTGTTAAATTATTATTCTATAAAAAAAATTACTTAAGTTATGCAAAATTTACGTTACTTAAGTTATCACAGCTCTTTAATCTATTATATGTATAAAAGGCAAACCTGACGGACTCATCTATCAACGCACAGCCGAAACTACTGAACGGGTTAAAAGTTTGTATGGAACTTTGTTTTTAGGTTAACGATTCATCATCATCATTACAGCCTTCACAAGTCCACTGCTGAACATAGGCCTCCCCAAGGAATGCCACAAAGCACGGTCCTGAGCCACCCGCATCCATCGACTTCCTGCATGTCTTACCAGGTCGTCACTCCATCTAGTGGGGACGCCCTACACTTCGTCCGCCGGTACGAGGCCGCCACTCGAGAACCTTTTTCCCATCGGTTGTCGGTTCTTCGAGCTATGGCCGGCCCATTGCCACTTCAGCTTACTAATCTGTTGGGCTATGTCGGTCACTCTGGTTCTACTGCGGATATCCTCATTTCTAAGTTTATCACGCAGTGAGACCCGAGCATAGCCCTCTCCATAGCTCGCTGAGCGACCTTGAGCTTCCTCATCCGGCCAGCAGTGAAGGACCACGTCTCAGTTCCGTAGGTCATCACTGGCAACACGCACTGGTTGTATAAACAATAACGTGTCCTAGGGTTTTGAAAATTCAACTACGGGGGTGAAAAAGGGTTGAAAGTTTGTATGGGGAAACAAGATTAGTTAAACTATTTTATTCGAAACTTCACAGGAGAACTCCTATCAATAAATTAATAAACAAGTGTTTCAGGCTTTTTCAGAATTCAACCCCTAAAAGGTGGAAAAGGGGTGATAAATTCTGAAAATCAACATGGGTATTGTTTTTATGGTTTATTGGGTCGCTGATTACGAAAACAACAACTATTTCAAAATCCAACGTAGCAGACAGGAAATACCTACCATCATCCCCTGGGGGGTGCGATGTGGTTGAAATGTCAATATGGGTGTCGTTTTATGGTTTTTTGGGACGTTAATTACGAAAATGTATTGTAACGGCTGCCTAGGAACTTGTACTAATGGAACCCCATCTATGTTGATGATAAAGATGACGAAGATGAAACAATATTTGATTGATAAGTCGGCATACTCGTGCAAAAAAATTTGTATAACTTTTCAGAATTAAAATTTGTATAACGATTTTGTTTATTATTTTTATAACCTTTAATACTCTGTATCTCCCAAAGTGTTGATCGTACAGTAAAAATGTTCAGACATAATTTATAGGATATTTAATGTAGATAATTAATGTAGAAGTCACTAAAGAGATATTATAAATAGTTTTCGAGTCACAAGCAAAAAACTTGAAAAAGAGACCTTTCCCCCTCCCCCACCGCTGGCTTGTGTCCCTCCCTCGGGGACTTTTAGTATATTCATCTGGACACCTTAAGGAATAACTGTACCAACTTTCAAAACTACATGAATTATTTGGTCTGATTTCTTTAGTTTTCCCAGGCTAATATTGATAAATATTTTAAACTTAATTTATTAGAATAGAATAATAAGCATAAACAAGAATAAACAAGAAGATTTGAACAAAAAATTTGCACAAAATTATACCTGAAGAAAAAAATACTAATTTAAAAATTAAAAAACAATGAAAATAAACAACCAAACCAAATATATTTTTTTACAAATCAATAAAATGGCAAAACCAAAAGAAATACTTAGGTGTCTTCAAGTTACAATACCTACCAGTAGATGACGTTGGTATCGTTTTAGAACGCGGTAACGTCGTGTTTTTACGAACTAATATAAAGTGAATGGTGAATGAGCGCTTCAACCTGTACCACATACGGTAGCTATTCACTATTAATCCGTTAACTAGACTTCGACTTTGTTTGCTTGCTTACGGTTTAAGATTTTATTCGTGTTTCAGATTAGTTGTTTGATTTTGTCTTTCTTACAACCACCGTTCAAACTTGGAATTCGATTTACTTTGTGATTAGGTATTGTTGATAGAAGTATTTTTTTTCATTGAAAAAATGACTACAGAAACTCTTGATATTAAAAGCAAAATGGAAGAACATACTGTCGTCCCCATTATAGGTGACGGCGCCTGTTTGTTTCGTGCTCTTTCATTTTTAATGTACGGAACACAAGAAAATGCGATGGTGGTGTGTTCACAAATTTTTTGATTTGTCGTAAATGATTGGCCTAGGTTTTCAGTTATGACCCACGACAGAAATGGCGATAATTATTTAACAGCAAATGAATATTCAGCCGATATGTTAAAAAATGAAACTTACGGTGGACTTTATGAATTGGTAGCTGCAGGATTAATATTTCCGTTTCGGTTTGAAGTATATCGAAACGGTCTGCTATACACAGAGACCGGAACAGATATCTATTCAGTAAGGCGATTACGATTTAGCCATGATTTATCTAATGGACATTTTGACGTTTATCTGCCTATTGTTGCGAAGAAAATTGCACAGCGTCGCATGGAGGTACCTGTCGAAGAGCGTGATCCTTTTTCAGAGTTTGACCATTTAACTGTTACATCTTTTGTAAACAGTGAAATATTATCTCCAACGAGCGGAACAGATCAATCTGTATCGTCGACATTAAAATATGAAAAAAAGAAAAATAAACGAAGGTCGAGATTTACTAATTACACAAGAAAAAGTCAATTAAAAAGTGCACAAGAAAGATATAGGCAGAACAAGCCAGATTCAAATCGTAAAGCTGTGTCCGCTTATCAGAAAAAAAATCCCGATGTACACAGGCAAACTGTTGCAAATTACCAAACTGCGAATCCACAAGTGCATAGAGCAATTCAGTCACGGTATGAGGAAAACATTACACTGCGTTTATGGAAAAACAAGGTCCATTCCGCTATGGAGTATGACCCTGATATTGCTTATAGAACTGACAGCAGTGTAGCCTTGGGTTCTCAGTGGTGCAATGCGCTGAAATGGAAGGATGAGACACTTGGTATGTGTTGCAGCGCTGGAAAAGTGCAACTTGATCGGTTGAAACAACTGCCTGAACCACTCTTTAGTTTAATTAATGATCTACACCCAGATAATGACCATTTTATGGGTAATATTCGTAAATATAATGTATGTTTCCAGATGACTTCCTTTGGTGGTAAACAGGTAACAGCAGCTACCATTTAATTGGAAGTATATTACCAGAAGCCGAACATGCCGCTCGGTACCTTCAAATATATTTTGTAGGTGAAGATGATCGAGAAGCAGGGATTCCATGTTCTAAATTTCCTAACTTAAAGCCAAATTTAATCAAACAATTGCAGAATATGCTGCATCAAGTGAACCCGTATATAAAAGATCTGAAAAGTGCCATTGATAAAGCCCCTCCTTCAGAGTCATACAAAGTTGTCATACATGCTGATAAAAAACCACCAGAAGAACATAGAGGTAGGTACAATGCACCAACTACAAATGAAGTGGCTTTAGTGTTAGTGGATCAACAATTTGATCGAAGGGACATCATCCTCGAGAGCCGAAGTAATTCATTTCAGCGTATTAGTGAGATACATCGAGCATATGATGCGCTACAGTATCCATTGATGTTTTGCTGGGGGATGATGGGTATTCAATCAACATACCACAACGCGATCCCACAACTAAGTTGCCGTTTAATAAAACTGTCTCTTCTGCAAGTTTCTATTCGTATAGAATAATGATTAAAGAAGGAGAAGATAACTATTTAGTCAAATATCGTGCCCTTTTTAGTCAATATTTGGTGGATGAATACGCCAAAATAGAAACAGAGATTAAATTACATCAAAAATAATCAAGCCAAATTACGTGCTGATAGTTACATCCATTTAAAAGATGCTATTGGACGACCAGTGAATAAAACACCAACATTCATTGATAAGAAAGAACAGACAATTTATTTTGATAACATATTTAACTTGTGGTTTCTAAAAGGATCAAATGGTTGTTGATTCACAAAGGATAGCGCCATCTATGGACAGTTTTAGAACTAAGATAATCGTACTGTATACCGTGTTAAATGTTGTTGGAAACTATGAAGCTATCTGTTTACAATGAATTAGTTTAATCTACAATAATTAGAATATTTATTTAACAACTAGACATTCCGCCCACCATGGCCAGAATGGTCATTATTCCCGCCCACCATGAATCAACAATCACCGAAAGTGGACTGTAAATAGACAAGGTAAAACATGAAAGTGTGTAGATTCAAATGGTTGAATCATGGTGCATAGGTAACAAGAAACAAATAGGTAATCTTTAAAAATCCTAAAAAATCTTATTAAATAGAATCCAAAGATATTTAATCTAAAGATTTACGTTTACAAAATGCTCAATTAACCAAACAAAAAACAACTCCTAAACTTAAAAATAACAATAAACGTGTTAGGCATTGACTGATACCAAAGAGAATAAATAAAGGTAGGCATTATTCTGCCACTGGCAAGACACACAATTTTACAATAGGCCTTTTAATTATGACATCCTTGCATTTGAGACTCACTACCCGCGTAATATTGTCCAAACCCTTGTGTTTTTCTGTAATAATACCCATGCCATTTCTGCTGGAGGAAGATCATCCTCCTTAACTAAAACTACGTCCCCAATTTTAGGCTCTGGTGTTTGGTTTGCCCACCGGTGACGTTGCAGAAACTGAGTCAAATATTCGCTAGACCACCTTCGCCAGAAGTCCTGTAACATTTTCAAGAAGGCGTTTCAGAAGATATTGACGAAGTTTCATAATTGGCATCTGGAACAAGCACCAAGGGTTCACCGATGATAAAATGTCCCGGTGTGAGAGGTGTTGGATCCTGTGCATTGGTGCTAACCTGTGACAACGGCCTAGAATTAAGGCATGCCTCAATTTGATACAGCAGGGTAGATATCTCCTCGTAAGTTAGGGTCTCTGTACCGATCACACGCTTCAGGTGATGTTTTGTGGACTTTATCCCACTCTCCCAAAGTCCACCGAAGTGAGGAGCTCTCGGTGGGATAAAATGCCAGGTGGTTCCAGCAGTAGCTAAACTCTCAGCGATTTCTCTCGTCATGGTTGAATTTTCCTGAGCTACTAGGGTCCTTAGCTCGCAGCACCCACAAAATTCGTTCCATTATCGCTGTAGAGATCAGCGCAATGGCCACGTCAGAAACGAACCTTTGAAGGCTGCTAGAATCCTGTGACGTAAGATCGGTTACGGCTTCCAAATGTACGGCTCTTGTAGCCATACATACGAATAGGCATATAGCCCTGTACGCTCGATGACCTCTTCCTTTAGAAGTCCTTATCTGGATGGGTCCAGCATAATCCACGCCGCTTTGATAGAATGGGCGGATTGGAGACCCGTGCTACAGGTAGCTGTCCCATGAGTTGGTGCTACAGTTGCATATCGCCACATGTACACATCTGCACAAATAATTTGGTACGATTTTTACATCGAGGATCCAATATTTGATCGTAGTAATTGACCATCAATTGAGGACCTCCGTGTAGAGTTCTTTGATGGGCATCAGCAATGACAAGATTTGTGAAATGAGATTTCGATGGCAGGACAATCGGGTTTTTTTGTCACATTACATCCTCTCTCAAGACGACCACCAACCCTCAAAATGCCTTCACCGTCCAGGAAAGGAGTCAAAGTGGTAAGTTTACTTTTCTTATTAACTGCACCTCTAAGCTTAATATCCGTAGCTTGACACGCCTTTATGCTGATTTGAATTGCTTTTGCTAGTTCTCTGCTAGTTAACCAACTCGGAAACGTTGTTGCTTCCGTAGATTTTTTCGTCTTTGATATAAATCTCAAACAATAAGCTATAACTCTGGTCAATTTCTGTAAAGACGAAAACTTGATCCATAATTCAAATTGATCTTCCCTGGTTACATGACAAGCTTTCTTCCTTTCTTCCAAATCCGTGTCACTTATCTCCTTCCTGTTATAATCCATATTCGTGTCCTTTAACCAGGCAGGTCCAGCTTTCCAGAGGGGAATTCCTTCACATTCCGACGGGTTGACTCCACGGGAAGCGCAATCTGCCGGGTTGTCGGTAGACGACACATGTGACCACTGATCTCTGTCCAAAATGTTCAAAATTTCTGAAACTCGATTTGCAATGAACGTCTTCCAGCGGTGATGACTGCTCAACCAAGCTAAAACGATTGTGGAGTCCGTCCATGCATGTAGATTTGTCTTCGGTACTTTCAAAACTTCAGAGACTTCCTTAATAATCTCGCCTAACGGCACCGCACAACTCTAGCCCTGGATAGACACTTGCTTTATTGGGGCTACCTTGGTTTTACACGTAATGAGAGTAACCCTAACAGTTCCAGATTCATCTACCACGCGGGCGTAAACCACAGCAGCACGCATCAGCAGAGGCGTCGCTGAATCCGTGTAACTCAGTTTCATACATGTCTTGCTCATACCAATCCAGCGCGGCATTCGAAATTGAGTAAGTGCTGTCAGTTCACCTCGGTAGGTAATCCAATCATTGAATAGTTTCGGTGGAGCTCTTCATCCCAACCGATCCTCAAGCACAGCTGTTGAATGAATATTTTGCTTTATGATGGCTGGAGCAAAGATGAGCTAGTAACGGAATACGACAAGTAACCCGTTTCACGCCAGAGCCAAGACTGCCTTAACGGCGGCCGCTCCGTCCCTTTGATACAAGCAAAACGGGCGCCACCGCAGGTGCAATGGTGCAGGTGTGCGCACGTGTTGTTTACAAGAATTCTGTCTAGCTACACCGACGCCGCCGCATGTGCAATGGTGCAGGTGCCGTCATATACAAAATTTGACCTGCTCAAAGTTCAAAAACTTTATTAAACAAAGTTTGTATGAAAAGGTTTATTATAATATGAAGGAATTAATTGATGATATTAACCCCTGGGAATGAGGTGATTGTTACCGAGCTATTTCTAATTTGTTTTGTGTGGTTAATTGTGTAACATATATGATTATAAAATGTTATTTAAAAAAAAAGTATCGCTGGGTTTCTTGCTGGTTCTTCGCAGGACAGAGGTTTTCTTTCGAACCAGTGGTAATTAAACAAAAGAGTGAATTTCAATAAGTATTATTTATAATCTATATTGAATAAAAAAGTTTCTGTTTCTGTTTCAATAAATTTTTCATATTTTGTAGTTAAAATAACACAGATGGTATTTTTGTTATTTTTTATGTGGTACTGGTAGTACATTTTATTTAAACGTATACAATTTTGAAAAGGTTTATAAACTTGGTTATATATAAGCTTTAGTTTTTTCTAAAGGCAGTGAACCTTAAAGTTATATTATAATACATTAAAATTTTTTTTTCAATATTTAAATAAATTAATGTTTTGTTATACGTATAAACTTCATAGCTGTTACAGTGATTTTTTTAAATAATTTTTTGTATACGATAAATTAACATCATAATATATCTACGTAATATTTTAAGAGCCAATGCGTTTGTATATAATATAAGTAAACTATCTAAACTTCTGTGTAAATTTAAAAATACCTAAAACTATCATTTTAAGATACATACATCTTAATTGTATTCATTTTTTTATTTATTTATTCAAAGAAACTTACAGCTCTTATATCACATTTGAATGTAAGGTGAATGTTAACAATACATTAGCCAGAACAGTTTCCAACGTTAAGAATTACATTGCGAAAACTTTAGACATAATTAAATGAAGTACATATTTGTGTTTGTCAAAGAAAAAACATACTAATGCATGCCTAATAGCAATGTTAGTAAAGGTAATTTTATATTCAGAGAGAACAAGAAGTACACACTGCGCCTAAGCGTGATCAACTTGCTTAATAGATGAAATATAACTTGGTTTGCAGTTAAATATATCAATATGGTTATATCGTTCATTATGTTGTTGCAAGCACGGACCAGAAACCGATTTTTCGAATACTTAGTTCTGCAAAAGGTAGAGAATGGAGCGAGCACTTAACCTAGGGCATCTAAATGTAATACGACTTAGAAGGAAGGGGAATCTATATAGTTATGTAAAAGTTTAAACAAGAACACCTGATCCCTATGTTCACGCCGTAATTCTAATGAATGATGTAGCGCAGAATGATCCTTAAATTTATAACTAAGTGTTTTCAGAAACTTATTTTGAATCCTTTCTACTTGTTCCACGTAAGTAGTATAAATAGGGTTCCACACCGTAGATGCATATTCAAGATGACTTCTTACTAAAGAATTATAGAGCATAATATACGTGTTTATGTTTTTGAAGTCCTTGCATTGTCGGAAGACAAAACCTAACATTCTATAAGCCTTGGCAGTAGCCTTGTCAATGTGAGACGCAAAGTCTAGTTCATCATCGAGATATACTCCCAGGTCCCTCACCTCGGTCACTCTTTTAATCAAAATATTATTTAATTTATAATTGTAAACAATCAGTTGTTTTTCGAGAATAAGTTATAGTATAACATTTATCAATATTTAATTTTAGATTATTAGCCGAGCAATATTCATAAAAATTGTTTAAATCGTTTTGAAATAGGAAAGCGTGTTCGAGATTCTTAACGAATGTAAATATTTTAGTATCATCAGCGTATAGTAAAGCTTTCGAATGTTGAATGCTACGCATGACACCGTTTATAAATATATTTAAAGAGGACCGAGATGAGAACCCTGAGGCACACCAGTGATCGGGACAAAGCTCGAGGTATAGCCCTTCACAGCTACTGCCTGAGACCTATCACGTAGATATGAGGTTAGCCATCTCAAGAGATCGCCGTGTATACCGACGTTTACAAGTTTAGTAATCAGTAGATTGTGCGAAATTTTATCAAATGCTTTTGAAAAATCGGTATACACGGCGTCAACCTGATAGCCTTTTCCACGGCCTCAATGTTTCATCCAGAAACTCGCATAAATTAGTTTCTGTGGATCTACCTGATATGAAACCGTGCTGACTTGAAGCTATTTGCGGTTTGATTGCAGGAAATAGAGAGTCGTATATAATTTTTTCAAATAACTTAGGTATAACAGATAGTATGGAGATACCACGGTAGTTAGCTATATTGTGTTTGTCTCCACACTTAAATATAGGAACAACAAAGTTGTTTCCAAAGCAAGGGCATCACACCTTGCAAAAGAAATATTAAAGAATGAAGAAGGGCCGCTAAATGCTTACTGCATTGTCTGAGAAAGATAGGATGAATACCATCAGGGCCAGTACCTTTATTAATATCGAGATTCTTCAAATATTTTTCGACTTTAACATTATCTATGTAAACACAATTAATTATACAATTATTATTTTCCGTATCGCAGTTCCTGACATTATTGCCGGGTGGCTCAAATACAGAATGGAAGAATGAATTAAATAGATCAGCAATTGTCTGACCCTCCGATGCATGTATATCACCAAAGTATAGAGTATCAGGTATATCACAGCTTTTCGCTTTGATTTAATGAACGACCAAAAGTACTTGGGTCAACTCGAATATTTCTCTCAGCGTGATTAATAAATTGTTCATAGCATAAAACTTCATATTCTTTAACATCACGCCGTGCATTCGAAAGTTGTCATAATCGCACTTTACCTATAAATTTTCCATTTTTATGAAGTTTAAGTTTTCTATTAATGAGTTTAATTAGACGCTTATTAAACCAGACTGGGTATTATTACATTTTCTTCCAAAATCTTAGTTACAAATTGTGCCGCTGTTAGCGACCCATTCTCAATGAAGTTGAGTTCCGCACGAGCCCCATACAAATACCTCCCCATACAATAAATGGAAAAGTGTCATATGATTGAGGGTCACACCACCATAATATGCCTCTTAACAATAATGTTGCACTGAGCGTAGCACTCTTCCAGGCGTCTCGACACTAATCCTTCCATCATCTGGCTTCAGGAAAATCTGGACTCATCTGTGAACTTGACTCCAAGCTTCGTCATTCCAATTTTCGTGATTCCGAGCAAAATTCTAACCCCTCAAACTGCTTGGTACTTCGTTATTACCTCAGAAGAAGTTAAGGTCCGGTTTCTAAGCACGCTGGTAACGTTGAACCGATCATCTCCGGCTACAGTTTGCCGTTTACGTCCCTGTCCCTGAGTCTCGTATACTGTCCAGGCTGCCGATACCTCATCACAACTCGGTATACCACACATTTTGATACTCGTAACGTTTAAGTTACATGTTTGTATCATTTAAAATTACAGTCCTAGCAACTTGAGTGGCGTTTAGATCTGACATTTTCAGTTTATTTGCAGTAAGAATTTTGCAGTTTCTTTGCAGTAAGAATTAACACTTAACACGATAAACAATGCAGTCAAGGCAAAAATTTAAACATTACCTAAATTTAAACTCAACTTCAAAAGTTCGCAAATTTTTCGTAATATGAAAGAACGTAATATTACGAAATCTCTATGTATACATATATAAAATCAATTGTTGTCCGTTAGTCTCGCAAAAACTCAAAACGGCTGGACCGATTTTGATTATTTTTCTGTGTGTGTTTGAGTGGGTCCTTGTATGGTTTAGATTCACAATTGGACCCGGTAGGTGGCGCTTTTGTTGAGGTCCAGAAATCACCCGTGCGATCCCGGGGCGGATCGTTAGTAATATATAAAACAAATGAAATTTAAAAAACATTCCACAACTTTCTTTTTAATTCGCCCCTATGCGTGTTTGTGGAATTCACATATATTCGAAATAATTCTTTTCTCAGACATGCAGGTTTCCCCACGATGTTTTTCCTCATCGCCCAGCACGTGATTAATCAGCATTTAAAATTACAATAAAAAATTTCATTGGTGCCGGCGGGGATCGGCTTTTTCAGAGGGAAATTATCAATTGCAATTTTAAGAGCTTATTTTTTATAGCATAAGGGTAACAGACTAGCACACAGTTCACCTGATGGTAAGTGGATTCTATGGCCCATGGACATATACATCTATCCTCGATCAAGAATCAAAATGCAGATTCGTTGTCACCACTGAAGACCATGATGGAATGCCCCGTTCCCAGTAAAAAGGTTCTCTGATTCTTTACACTCACCATACGGCAGCACGTGTTCGGTTGTGATAGAAAACGCTGTGATGAAAATATTTAGAAGATTTGTGAAGAACGCCAACACTGACTGGAGCGTCAAATTGAATTAATTGCCTCATAGCCCTCTCAGAAATTAGTGTATATGTGTACAGCGGTGGGACGAAAACAGGTTGTCGATTCACTTTTGCATAACTTCGCACAGCATCATGACTTCTGAAACACTTACGCTACGGGAAGTCTGCAGCCTAAATTCATATCCTCGACGGTCCCCGCCATTACATCAAATTTAATAGTTACCACAAATACTCGCTAAAGAGCATAGATTCCTACCAAGGGATACGTAAGGCTATTGATGTTAAAAAAACATCCTAATTTCAATAGAGAAGGAGGCTGGATACTACCGCCTGCTTGAGATCCTGTAATTAACAAAATTAAAACTAAACGCAAGCATACCACTGCAAGAGTCCAAGATACATTCAGCTTATTCTGCGTATATCGGACTCCGGGCTGCTACTGAGAATTTCTTGCAGCAAAACCTAATAACTGATTTATAGCTCAACCCGGGATTCGAACCCGGGACCTCATGATCAGTGATCGCGTTCACGACCACTAGACCAACAAGGCAGTCGATACGATAATGTACTATGTATAATAATAATATACGATGTATGTAAAAGACAATCTAAAACTATCCCTACGATATAACATTTAAAGGAAAAATCACTTAGATTTCATTTGAAACGATTCATTAATTTTACACACTTTGAGCTATTACGAATATGTTCTCTGAGTGTTTGAAGTAAATTTAAAACCTTCACGAATTCAAAGCTTCGAGAGCTCAGTCTTTTGAACCTGAGCACTGAAAGACTATTCATTTTAACACGGCTTTATGTGCAGTGTGGAAGTGGATTTATGAGCAAATATTTCTTTATATTTTCCACCTCAATAGTTTTTCATTAGTTCAATGTATTTAAAAATACTCCTGTAATTAAAAAAATTATGAATATTACAAAATTAAAATGAAGTTAATGCGAATAAAAGCGAGTGTAAGAGCACGTTTAAAAAATTATAATTAAATATCCTATTTTAATCCAATTGACAGCTTTCTTACAGAAATATTAGAACGTGGTAGAGCCATGCTACAGCTGCATAAGTAGTATGGTTGTGGCACGACTGGTTCGGCTCGACCGGGGAAGGACCACGCTCTCACAGAATACCAGCATAAAATAGCAGCTCAACACTGCTGTGTTTCGTATGGTGAGTGTAGAGAACCGGAGACCCTTTTTACTGGAAACGATGCATTTCATCTTAGTCCTCACGGGTGACAACGCATCTGCATTTAAATTCGTAATTGAGGATAGATGTAGATGTCTATGGGCCACAGTAACCACTTACCATTAGGTGGACTGTGTGTTCCTTTGTCACCCTTATCCTATAAAAAAAAACCTCAAACTGTTTATTATATTGAAGCTCGCCCTCCGCAAATGATTCTGTTCCATTTTAATTTCCCTTCTGAAGTCCCATTGGGATCGTGCTTTATCATAAGGCGGAAAGACATAAATTTGTAAATTGATGGTTATATTCCATATAAGGCCTTTTCTGTTTACTTTACCATTTGTAATTCCTCTTTTGCGAA
The DNA here is from genome assembly GCA_029286625.1 of Parnassius orleans. Lineage (NCBI taxonomy): Eukaryota > Metazoa > Arthropoda > Insecta > Lepidoptera > Papilionidae > Parnassius > Parnassius orleans. The sequence continues at coordinate 684,912 of JAGSMP010000206.1, forward strand.
ATATTGTGATACAATATTCCTGTGTGGCGTGTTATTATTATTCTCTACTGTTTTTTAAACGCAAAGATAGCAAGGGAGCACGCAATCCAACTGATAGTAAATTATTACTGTGGCCTATAGACACCTGTATCTAATCTTGGTTGAGAATAAAAATACTGAATCTGATGTAGTGTAGATTCAAATCAAGTTGATAAAATCTAAAAATACTGTAATTAAATGAACTATATTCGAGACTTTATTTTATTTACTGGATATAACTCGAGGCTTTATCCATATAAGGATTGTAACAAGATCATACCATGTAACTTGAAGATAATTCATTGGAAACCGTTACTTGAAACCAACCTTCATAACAACGGGAACCTTTAACCTTTCTTTTTTAGAATTAAGTATATAAGAACTGTAATATTCTTAATAAAGACAGTACAGACTAGTCAGTCCAACAGTCTAGTAGTCTTGTTTGAACCATCGTCACGAGTCTTTCATTTACCCAAAGCTCCCCACATCGCAATACACGTGACGTGTTTCACTCCTGATAATTATGATATCCTACATTATTACCATTGTAACCAGTACAAAACGGATCTTCTTGATGCGTTGCATGCTTGATGACTACAGTGGACTGCCTCGTTACCAATGTAACCCGTGTAAAAAAGAGTCTCCATGATGTGTTTTATCCCGTATGACCACGGTGGACTGCTTCGTTACTAGAGTAACCATTATAAAAACGGATCTCCCTGATTCGTTGCATGCCTGATGAGTACGGTGGACTGCTTTATTACCAGTGTAACTAGTGTAAAAAATTGTGTTTGTCCTCACCTACCACATGAAACACGGCAGCATTTTGCTGCTATTTCACACCTATGCAAACGTAATCCCTGCCTGATTGAGCCGACCCATACATTGCTTATATTTAGCTGTTAAATATATGTAACGCAGAAGATACAGTTCCACAAGTATACATGCAGACAAAGACGTCACTCGTCTTAACCTTGTTCGCACTTATGAGGTAAGATCCGACGACATACGATGCGCAAACACAAGGATAAGAACACCATTGCTTGATCTGAAAGTCATTCTTTTGTGTATTTGCACAAATGTTTGCCAATACCGTGACGTGAAACCAAAACCCACATTATATTAGCTAAATACTCTTTAATATTATTTTCTAAAATAGAAGTGACAATCGACCACGACACCTGATAGTAAATGGTTTGGTTTAAAGGCCGACAAGGAACCGGAAATTTCCTTGATGTTGCAGTTATTCACAGGTGGCAGTAGTCTCTTCCCATAAGGTCAGCCACATGGTTTCTCTTTTATAAAATGTGGCAAGTGCAGCCCATGAACACCTGCAACCTACTTCAACCAAATATGTGTTGTCACCCCTGAAGACTTATATAATGCCTCACAGCCTGTAGTTATACTGGTTTCTAATTCCCTTCAGACCGTAACTGCAATGCACGCACTGATGTTTGATAGCAAAAATAGATAAAAGGGTAACACCTATCCAGACGGAAACCTAGACACAAAAGGAGTCCTGCCATCTAGTGTCTAATTAACCTTTTAATAATCATATCATTACGTGTGAGTTAAGTAAAATGCCGATTAGTATAAGTAATGGATATATTCTTCCACACACACAGCAAGTATACAATTATGTCGCCCAAAATGGCTAATCGTGATGTCCTTAATAATCGCAGATGTCATAGGTCGATTGCTCGTAGTCGCTTCCCGAAGTAGAGGTAACTTTCGCGAACTCAAAAATAATTAATTCTCCGATTGCCGGCACACGCTTTTATACTCGATAAGAGGAATATAGAATATTCTAGATAAATCCAGGTCATTCCGCTCTTTCAATCACAAAGTACTAGAACACGTGCAATTACATAACGATAAAAATATTACCAAAGGAGAAAAGACTTTATTCTTTTTATATCTAAATATTTAATTTCATAGTCCTATTTACAATACAATACAAATACAGTATCACATCAGAACTAATAAAAAATTATAGACAGATTTTGTAACATTGTGGTAAAATTATTAATTAAATTTAAGATTAGATTGTTAAGTTCACCGCAATTTCTGCAGATTTATTTGAATACTAGCTTTTTACCCGCGGCTTCGCTCGCGTTGGCTTCAATTTAGAAATACCATTAATACTACTCCATTTAAAGTTAAAATTTCATAAATGTAGTTCACGATGAACGTGAGAGGAACTATATTCATGAACGGGCTAGCCAAGCGTGGCTACTACTGCAAATATCCGGCCTATTTGACAAACAATGGGAGAAGCCTATGATCAGCAGAGGATAGGCCTATTAAAAGTAAAAAGTAGCAGCCTACATACATCCCACTACTGGGGACAGGCCGCAGCGAGTTTTAGGACAAAAAAGAGTAGATTGATTTGACTCCAACTAAACTAACTTTTTTAACTTCTCAAATATGCAGGTTTCCTCGCGATATTTTCCTTCACCACCGAGAACGTGGTAAGCCGAAACTTCAAATTGAAATTAAAATATGAGTGGTGTCGGTGCGGATAGAAATTGGGTTCCTTACGCACTATGAAATTTACGTTTGGATCGGCGCGATTACCGGATAACTTTCAAGATTCTATTAATGCAGTTCTACTCATAGTTAAAATAAAAGTAAACATGCGTTTAAAATTTATTTTTAACTTTGATATTTATAGTACTTTTGCAAGAGTATGTTCATTTACTCATGTCAGCTATGAAACCGGGACTGTCACAAAAATCTCAATAGGTAGCTGTATGTCTGAAAATATGAAAGCTATCTTAATATATGACAAACTATTTTATAAGACTCACTGAAAGTAAAAAAGTAAAGAAGCAGCTTACATACGTCTTACGACTATGCACAGGGTTGCTAATTCATAAATGTGCAAAATAGTGGTTTCACATGTCCACGATTTTTTTTAAACTACTTAGACATCAAGGTTTCGCCGCCAAGTTATTCTTTACCACTTCACTGAGCACGTGGAAAATAAGCAAATAAAATTTTCTTACCAGTTTCATTAGTGCTCGCGGGAATCGAACACTTTTGTTCCTGTGCTTTGAAATCTCACGGAGAGCTACACGGGTCTCATATTTGCTTAAATAAAACTCATAAAAACTGAACAGAAGCTTTTGTACTATTGTGGACCCCATCTACCTAGTAATTAGTCATTCAAACTATTCCTTCATTTAGAGATGAAAATCTTACAGTCCGATGTAAGTAATTTTCAATTACTTACATTTGACTTGATACAAAAAGAAGTTGGTGAAATATTGCTATGCTGAGACACCCAACATATTCGACTGAAGACATTCTGTCTTAATCATAGTTTTGAATACACAGTAAAAGTGACAATTACGATAAATCATCCCGACACCGGTTTGGATATTTTAAGCCTAACAATTTTTGATGCTGGAAGAATAAGTATTGATCATTATTTCATCAGTTACTTATTATTAGTTTATTTAGCAGTACTTATTGCTAAATAAACTCATAATAGCGCCATCTACTTAAATTGCGCTATTATGAGATTAAAAGTATGAAACAAAAACTGTACCCTCTAGTCCCCAGCGACAGTAAGTTGTACGACTGGGGTGGCCCAATCACACAACAAAGCCGCCAACATTAACATAATACATAAATTAGGCATAAAGTGATGTAGATTCTATTAAAAATTCTACTTCTGTCAAAAATACGCTATCAGCGCTGCTAGCGGTGTATAATGAAATTATTTTACGATATAAACAATATAAAGAAATAGCAATGTTGTGTTTAGTTGTTAATATCGCCAAACGATCTCTATTGATTGATTTGGTCAAGCTATATCATGATATAGTCAAAAAAATGTTAATTAGATGCCACCATTTCGTGCCATAATCGACCACTTTATGATATTATTCATTCTAAGATCTGGCCAATAGTAGTGAGAGTTTTGCAATAATTACAGTTTTTATCAGTTTATTTATAGATAAACAAAACTTTTTTATAGATTAGAAATTAAACTCAGAAACATCTTACATTTTATGATTTTCGATAGATGTCATTACTATCTATTTAAGTAGTAATTAGTTTCTTTAAACTTTATTAATTCCTACTAAAATGAAATAATACTAGTATAATTTCAGTAATAATACCTTACTGAAATTATTTCTTTTATTTACTACCGCTATCCTTCTTACAGCTAGACATGTGGTGATGACATGAGAAAATCCATCTTCCCCTACGTCCCTTGGGTGTCGAGACTATGAAAAATGCGCGAAAAATCTTTTAATTTCCGAAAAATTTCGAATCAAACCAGTAGTTGACTTCGACGTTCCGATTAAGAAGAAGATCCTTCCTAAAATGGGTGGGCCCATCGTCATCAGTGGGCTGTCAGGAGCTGATAAAATTAAAGGCCATAATATTTTAAAATTATTTCTATGAGAATTGCATGATTTAACTCCTACAAGAATTGCATGATTTAATTCCTCCCTTTCCATTCTATCATTGGTCCCCACACGCTCAGCTGGTCATTTGCATCGTCGTTGATTCGTACATCAAATAATTAATTCTTTGCTACAATTACTTCAAAAAAACCTTAATAATAAAACGAGTAATTTAATCCTCTTTTAAAATCAGTAGTGTCTTTATGCAAAGTGCATATAGAATAAAACTTTCCGAAGAGGGAGCCTGAGAAGTAGGCGTGCAAATTTCCCATCTCTCACATAAGTTACCGATTTTGAATAAAAAAAACCACGTTTTTGTAGTTAGCCGCATTAAAAAATAGAAAATAAATAATAGTTTAAAACAACTAAAAAAACACGCTTTTGTAGATAACCGAACTAAAAAGTAGAAAATAATTTTCAATAAGTTTAAAATAAGAAAATAGTGCTTAACATAAAAATTAATTTTATTGTAAAAAAGCGTGGGGTAATTGATTTTATTTGTTGTAAATATTTTTGTGAATATTTGTAAAATTAGCGTCATGATAAAAATATCTGAAAAAGCACCCCACGCTTTTTTTACAATTAAATGAATTTTTATGTTATTCACTATTTTCTTATTTTAAACTTATTGAAAATTATTTTCTACTTTTTAGTTCGGTAATCTAAAAAGCATGGTTTTTTAGTTTTTTTAAACTATTATTTATTTAATCATTTATTCACTTAACATGCAAACAGAATATTTATTACCATATTTAAAAAAAAAAACTAAAACTTATGTTTATTGTTATTATTATTCTATAAAAAATATTACTTATGTTATGTCAAATTTACGTTACTTAAGTTATCACGGCTCTTTAATAAATCAATAAAAATTGTGTATTCTTGTTGTTTTTTCTACATATTTCCGTCATTTTCTCATTGTTTTAGTTAATTTAGGTCTGTTAAGTTCATTCTTAGTTTAATTTTTGTTATTTCGTTTACTTTGGTTTTAATATATTGTATCGTTTTTGTTGCAGTGCAAATAATTTATATTTGTTAAATTTTTCACACAAATGTTTAAAGAGTAAAAAACTATTTAAGAAGTCATTTATATTATGATGTTACGAGCTTGCTTATTGTTGCTCAAACATTCATCATCTTCATCATCATTACAGCTCTTCACAAGTCCACTGAACATAGGCCACCCCCAAAGAACTCCGCAAAGCACGGTCCTGAGCCACATGCATCCTCTGCTTTCCTGCATATCTTACTACGATTATAAATAAGAAGAGATAAACTAGTACCTTTGTGACAGCATTTAGATATGGTTGCTGTTTGTTTCCATACTTCGTTTATTTTGGTGATATACGAATACTGTATATACTTCCAATGCGTTCCATGAATATTTTATAACGTAAAGTCGTCACTAAGAAGTTTTCATTTATTTAAATAGATTGAGAGTATTTTCCAACAATATTTTTACAAAATTAACTTTTAAAAAGTTTGCACTGACTTAAAACAACTAAAAATAATAAAATAATTTCAAAGGATGGTGTGAAGTCAGTGCGCTTTACCGTCTCCGGCTGCATCACTACTTCACACGCACAGAATAGTAAAAAAACATTTGAAGTCGGTTCTAAGAAACATTGTATAGAAGAATTAAAGCCCTTACTAATACAAATTGACGTCAACCTATGAAATTGCTCTCTCTCTCTCTCTCTTCAATAAATGACATTAGAAAGAGTTAAGTATGGAGAAAATTTATAGTTAAGTAAGCAATACTAAACGCTTCTACATAAGTAAGGGCGTTAATAGTTAGAATTTTCAAAGATACAATATTTAACACTGTTACGCTATATCTAAGAGTTTAACAGGCTGTAACAGTAGTAACAGAACACTTATGGCACCACAATGGTGTCTTTCTGAGGTTTTTACCTGAGAGTGTTTATAAAGATATTGAAAATGCCGTTGAAGCCGAATTGAAGTGTGCGTGTGTTAGCGATCATAGAGAATCCGTCCCCCGATCTCGTGGGTGTCATAATAAACTGTAAATGTCTGGTAGTTCACTCATCAATCCTCCTTCCAAGCGTGTCCATTAAGGCCAATCCTCTCTACAATAGTATAAGCCCATGTTCAGCTGTGCTGCACTTTTATTTATTTATTTTATGCTAGCTGGTACCCGGCTCGTTGCTACCGCTGAAGAAATAATTGTGGAAATATCGTCTTAAATTTGGAAGTTATATTGTTTAATTAGGAATGATAATATATTCATTGAAGTTGAGTAATATATCTTTCAAATTTTATTGGTATGATACGCGTGCCATCTAGTGTAAGTTAATTGTACTATGCCTATAACTTTCGCGCAAGTGCAAGCAATAAGTTGACAAAGTTTTACCGCAATCTGATGAACGGTATGGCAGCGCATAAAATACGAACAAATAAATATTAATTTTTATGCATTTAAAATAATCAACAAGACACACTACATTACACATTATATTACAAATTTTCTAGTATGTTTTAAAACTAAATGTTGCCTTAATTATAAGTTACCACGGCTTACTTTATGAACGAGCTAATAATATGTATTAAAAATATGTTCATCTTGAAATCTAGCAGGTATAGCGATTCCGTACTGACAGTTTTTATTCCTGGAAAAATATGATAGAAATTTTGAAGTAGTCTGTTTCTGGTAGAACTAGATAAATTATTGCCAAAAAATATTTCACATTTATTGCTGTTTGGTTCAAGACCAATATTTTTAAAATTTCGAATCACTGAGGACGTCATCTGCTCTACCTCCCAGTGTACCGTCGTCCAGGTACCAGACATTCAGCTTGGATTTCAAATTTGAAATAATGGGTTAAATTCCCAAACTGAAAAGTGCTGGACCTAGTGGGTCACCCTGCTGAACACCAACAGCAGAATCGACAATATGGTTTTCGTAAAACAAGTTAGTATTTTGACTGTAACATTGCCAAACGTAGTGATAAATTTCGGGGGTATTGTTAGCCACTTCTTTCAGCAGGGTTACCCTATCGATAGAGTTAAAAGCATTCCTTAGATCAACCTTCACAAGAACATCTGCATCAGAGTTTGTTAAAAATGTACGCAGTTAATGTACCGCCGCCTCACAGCCACCTTTAGTGCCAAAGCCTAGTTGAGTAGGCTGAAATTTTGTCTTAAGGTTAGAGATTATGTTGCAATAGGACGGCTTCTTCTTCTTTCTTCTTCTTCTTGCCCCATATAAGAATGGAATGAAATTTGGATTAACATTACCAGAAAGCATAAAGTTACATAAGTTTGTAATGTCATTAAGAAGTACTCCGTCGGCGTCATCGGCAGAAGCGCTTACAAAATCTTTAAGATGTTGAGGCGTAATTCCATCAATGCCGCCAGCAGAGCCATTCGAAAATGACATAATTGCTTCTAAAGTGTCTTTTTCAGAAATTTGTAAAGGTTGTATAGAAGTCTTGGGAGGCAGCGGTGAACTTTGAGAAGGATTGACCGGAGGATGCTTCTGACAAAGGCCTTCAAGAGTTTCGACATTACGAGGAGCCAGGATGTCGTCTGAGAATAAAATACGGGATGCATTTTTTAAGTCGCCATCCATTACTTTCGACTCAACAACTTTTTTTAAATTTATCTCGCCCACGTCCTAAATTTGATTTTTCTTGATTTATTAATTGGGTAATCTAAATTTTGAAAAGATGTCTCTTTTAGTTGAGACGTAATTGATTTATTTATTGTTTTATCAAAATGAAAATGGGAATACGCGAAAGTAAATAATTATTGCCAACTCTTTTCATTATTAGTGAAACAATTTTGAACAGTGCATGACAATGCAAGCTGCATCCTCGCACCTCTAGGAATTCTTTTAACCACTGGTACATTACGATGATAATTGTAAATTTGCTCCGAAAAAAGGGAAAAATTTGTGTCATTAGAGGAATTACTAATAGAGTTATGAATTTCTACGGTAGGCTATGAAGCCGAAATACTTTTACTATGGCATCGTTTAATATGTATATTTAATCCTCTTTTACCTTTAAACAGCCTGCCGTCGGTACAATTTTGACACTGTAGGAAATCCGGCTGTGAATGTAGCGGAGCGGAGATATTCATTAAAAAATCTAAATTTGTGGTAGTAAATAGACTTTGATATATAATTAAATGTCGATATTTACTTTGAAGAATATTTATGCAGACTGAATTGTGATTGAATTGAATCATTTTAACCGACCTCAAAAAGAGGAGGTACTCAATTCGACTGTATTTTTTTTGTGTGTGATACCTCGGACCTTTTTTCTATGTGAACCGATTTTGATTGTTCTTTTTTTATTTGAAAGTTGGTGCTTCTCACGTGGTTCTATATAAACTTGATCAAGATTTGACCAGTAGTTTTTGAGTTATCCTTAATAATGCGTATATTGACTTCGACTACATTGATGATGTTCGCATTTTATTATCCGAATGCCACGGAAGGGTTATGTATATCGCGCGTATCTTGTATGTATGTTTGTAAATTTCTTAATCACCTCGTATCTTCCAAACGGCTAGATGGATTTCGACAGTTAAGGTATTGTTATATTCATCTTAAAAACCAAAGTGTTTTTGGTGGCAGATTTTTGGGCGCGTAATAGTAATCCGTTAATAAAAAAATTAACCAAGCCAAGACGGGACCTAATTGTAAATTATAAACCAAAGGAAAATTAACGGGTTCCGCTTGCTACTAAACTTAATGCGGGTATTTTACTTAGGCTTTCAGCTTATAATATAGTCTGTTAAGCCGAAGTAGAGTTTACTTTGTTTATAGTTTATTTTAATTTTCTATTTATTTTATTTATATCATTTTTAATTATTTATTTTATTTATATTGAAATCGGTTGTACAAAATTTTTAATTTTACCATTTTTTTGTAATATCATTTTGTTTAAAAACTACAAATTTATTTATTTATACTTTGTAAAACACTTCATAAAAGGATAAAAAGGGCGGACTAAATGCCTTTTGTAATTCTATCTCAGTCAACCCAGGACGGGATATAAAGTGATAGATGCCAAAAATAAAAATAAATTGTGAGCCGTCGCGGGACGCCTGGCAGATGTGAAACATCGAAATTATTTTGTACAGGTAATATGCATAAAAGACAGATTACGACAGGAAATAAATGTGGCTTAGTGAAAAATAAAATATTAAGAATTTTTTCAAGAAAAGATCACTGTTTATTTAATAAACATTTATATTCATTGAATACAAAATTAAAATTTCGCGTCAAAGAATAACTATCAATAATAAATGTTTAAATATTTATAACTTATAAAAATATCATTCATTGTAGAAGCGTGCACGTCGCGACCCCTGCCAGCCCTTTTCAGGGCTGCAATCACAGCCGCACCCATGCTAACGAGGGTTAGGGCGTCCCCAAGGCGACGCACACCAGCTAGTCCCCGTTGGTGGAATGCAGTGCAAAGCGGCGATGGGGACCGCCACCCGTCACGCACAGCCCGACACGGCGGAAGGTGGAGGACAGAGTGCAGAGTTGGCACGTGGAATGTTAGAGGAAGCATGAAAGATAAGACGAATGAGTTGATTGAAATAATGAAAGAAAGAGAATTAGATGTCGTGTGTATGTCAGAGACCAAACGGAAGGGCAGTGGTACTGAAGAGCTCCCTGGCGGGGCGTTAGCTCTATGGTCCGGAGTCCCGGAGAGCGAGAGCGCCCGCCAGGGAGTGGGGGTGCTGCTGTCGTCTCGGTTGGTCGACGTTATGACTGAATATAAGATTGTGAACTCAAGACTTCTCTGGGTTCGCTTTAAATTGGGACTGACGAAGTTATTCCTTTTAGCTGTTTATGCGCCGGTAGCTTCGTCGTCCAGGGCTGAGCTGGAGGAGTTTTGGGAGAATGTAAGAGAAGTTCTAGATTTGGCTAAGGGAAACGAAAGAATTGTTGTATGTGGTGATTTGAATGGATGGTTGGTACCGCTCGACCAGGGTACGAGTCGGTGCTTGGAAAGTTTATGACAAAAGGGTTAATGATGCTGGCAAGCTTATACTGGCGGTATGCAAGGAAAGGGTCTTCTGTGACAAACACTATGTTTAATCACAAGAAAATCCATATGTATACTAGAGAAAGTAAGAATGAGAGAAGTATGATCGATTTGTTCCTGGTGGATGACCGACTGCGAAAACAGGTGATGGATACGCGAGTGTTCAGGGTGCTGACCTAGGAACGGATCACTATCTAGTGATTACTAGATTTAGGTCTGTTCGCGGGTTGGCGCTACCGGACGGCGGTAACAGAACCACAGTCGGTCTGTCGCATCCGAAGTTGGAAGCTTCAGGAAGCAGATACTAGGGACAAATATCATGCGAGGGTAGCCGAAAAGCTTGACACCATCGATGGCAGAAGTGAATGTGTGAGAGAACATGGCAGAACCTTAGGGATGGAATGGTAAGTGCAGCGGAAGAAGTGTGGAACAATAAAAAGGCAGTAGTAAAAGAAGAGATGCATGGTGGAATGACGAAGGAAAGAAGCTGTAAAGAAGAAGAAGAAAGCATGGTTAGACTACTTGGCCTCTAGTAATGATAAGGATATGAGAGAGAAGATGAAAGAAAGATATAAGCTGCAGAAAGTTCACACGAAAGCATTGATTGAGGAAATGCGTGAAAGGTGTAGAATGGAAGCGGACAAAAGGTTGTCGCACAACTTTAAGGAGAACTCCAAACTCTTCTGGAAAGAGGTTGGAAGGACCCGAAGTGGTGCGACGGCCTCAAGAATGAACAAAGTGCTTTGAGAACTAATGACGTCCTCACAGAAAATCGGACGTCATGCAGCGATGGAGCGAATTTTATAGAGAAATGTATGCGTGTGATGATCTTAGTGAGGGATCCGGGGATGACTCCGTGACTGGTACGCCAGACCTGGACCTCGATGACACTGAGGTCATCAGTATGAAAGAGATTGAACGTGCGATTCGAAGTTTGAAATGTGGTAAGGCTGCGGGACTAGACAGAGTTACTGCTGAAATGGTCAAGTATGGTGGGCCTCGCGTCTGGGACAGCTTTCATCTGCTGTGCAATTTGTGCTGGCGGACGGGGGATGTCCCGGATGATTATGATCCGCAGTCATTGTGCCTTTATATAAAGGTAAAGGTTCACATTTTGACTGCGGGTGCTATCGGGCGATCAGCTTGACCAGTTTAGCAAGTAAAGTATACTCGAAGGTTTTGACACGTAGGATGCAAGAGAAATCGGAAAGATTTCTATGGGAGGCTCAATGCGGATTTAGACCTGGAAGAGGATGCACGGATCATGTTTTCTCCGCATGATCACGGAGAAGCTTCTGGCTGCTAACCAGAGGATTTTCTGTGCTTTTGTGGATCTTGAGAAAGCATTTGATAAGGTTGTAAGGAAGAAAATGTGGGAATTGTTGCCGGGTACGGTGTGGATGGTCGATTGCTAAGGGCTGTACAAGCACTTTACTGTGACTGTAAAGCCTGTGTGGGTAGGGCATGACCTGTCACCCATGTTTAGCGTCCAAACGGGCGTAAAACAGGGTTGTGTCATGTCTTCCTGGCTGTTCATACTATATCTCGACAACTGTTTACAGAAGCTAAAGATAGCTGTCTGGGTGTGAAATTGGGTGACATAAAAGTAAATTGTCTGCTGTATGCTGATGATGCAGTGCTTATTGCACCATCAGAGGCAGAACTGCAGGCATTAGTCACGTGTATGAAAGAGGAATGAAATTAAAGGTCTCCGTTTGAATGCCAATAAAACTAAGGTTCTGGTATTTGAAAGGACGAAGAGAGAACGAAATGTGAAATATGGGTAAATCAGGAATGTCTAGAACAGGTAAATGAAATTGTATACTTAGGAGTGCTTTTAGCCGGGATGGAAGATGTGATTTAGATGTGGACAGGCGTGTCGCTGCCGGGAACAAAGTCAATGGTGCCTTGACTGCGTTAGTCAAAAGGCAAGGCGTAGTGAAGAGTGCACGCCTTGCAATACATAACGCAGTGTTGGTACCGACTTTGTTATATGGCAGCGAAACCTGGGTATGCCAGAAGAAGCATAAAAGCAAGTTGAATGCAGTGAGATGCGATCTCTTCGTAAAATGTGCGGCGTTACCATGGCCGACCGAAAGCGAAACGAAGAGATTCGCAATATGGCAGGTTTGAAAGATGACCTTATCACAAAATTAATAAGGGCGTGCTTCGATGGTTTGGGCACGTTGAGCGAATGAGTGAAGACCGAATGGTGAAGAAAATATATAGCGCGAAAGTTAATATTAAAAGGTGTCGAGGTAGACCGAGACTAACTGAAGACCATGTGAGCAAACTGCTCGAAGAGGGAGGGTCAAGAGTACTGGATACCTAGACGTGCATGTATGAAGAAGATTATGAATCTGAAAGAAGGAAAGAGGTATGTAAGGATCGTGACACTTGGCGATCTGTTCTCTCTGGCTACCCCGTCAGGGACTGTGCGTGAAGATAAGTAAATAAGTAAGTATAAAAATATAAATTCCAGCATGGTTAGAAAATTTAATTTTTTGATGTTCATATTAAAAACAAATAGGAATAACATTTTTGTGCCACTTGTTACTTACTTGGGCGTTACTTTGCGGAAATCTATTATATTAAAGATGTTAAAAATTAATTTGCTAAGACCCGCGTAATAATATAAAATGTGTGTACTCGTTTGTGACCCTTATCTATTCAATAAAAAAATATGCCATTTACAGTTGCAAACTGTTAACAAATCTTATGTTAACTTATGAAAGATTTAGGCAAAAGTAAAATAAAGTTACAGCCTATAAACAACGTCCAACTGCTGGGCACAGGCCCCTCGTTTCTGGCGGTTATGGAGCGATTAGTCCACTGGCTGCTACAGTGCCTGTTGGCGGACTTTACTTTAAAATACTTCATTCGTAAAACATGCAAGTTTCTCACGATGATTTCCTTCACATCTTCGATGGTTTTGTGATAGTATGTGTTATGTATTATGTAGTTATGTATGTCATAAATATTGTCTAGCGAAGAGTTGTGAATATATTTAGGATAACAATCTGGTACAGAACTGTTCTCATCATCTCGAGGGCTGACGGTCCACTACTGTGCGATTTACGCGGAATTTTCTGCCTCGCACGACCAAACTGTGGAATTCACCTTCGCGGTTTTTCCGGACCGATACGACTTAGCGACCTTCAAGAAAATAGCCTACTTCTTTCTAAAAGGTAGACAACGCACCTGCAATTGCACTCTGGTGTTACAGATGTTCATGGGCGACGGTGATAATTTACCACCAGATGAGCCGCATACTCGTTTGCCTCCTCTTCCATAAAAAATATTTGTTATATGTTTAGTTGTCCATATTAATAAATAAAAAAAATTGGTTTGGTCATGTAGAAAGAATGAACGAGGAAAGAGTGACGAGTCGGGAAGGGACGCCCTAGACGAAGGTTTATCGACCAAATTGGCGATATATTGAAAATGGGCCAGATTAGGAGTACCCTTAACCGACGAGCGTGTATGCGTAGATATATAGATGTAAAAGAGGCGAGAGAAGTATGTCAGGATCGTGCCAAATGGAAGTCCGTAGTCTCTGCTTACCCCTCTGGGTGACTGGCGTGAGTGTCTATGTCTTATGTATGTAAAAAAATTAAGTGTCGACCGGCGTCTATGTACAACTTAAAATTACAACTAACGACCGAAGACAGATCAGGCGCAGGAACAACGGCTTTACGTGCTTACTGAGGCACGGAGGTGAAACACCGACATTTTCCTGACTACGGGCTGCAGCTGATAATTTCTTGACAGAAAGACCCAATAACTGATTTTGGCCCGGCCCAGGATTCGAACCCGGGTTCTCATGACCAGCAATCGGGCTTACGACCACCAGATCAACAAGGCAGTTGATCATGTTATAAAACGTGTTTTATTTAAATTATGGATGCAAGTTAAGGATATTTGCTATCCATAGGAAGATGAAGAATGGAAAAAAGATGATACCACAATAACAGTTTAGATTTAGAGAGACGCAGTTAACTTTTACATTCGATTTGTTCCTGATTATATACTCTCTATAAAAACGACCGTCCTCAAACTCGAATAATAAATTAAGTTAATATAATGAATCTCCCGCAGGCAACACTGCGGACGACACCGCATCTTCATTTACGTTGAAAGATATTTTTTGCTTTACTAGTGTTTGCATAATACGTATAAAATTTTTCTCACTGACCTCATTATTATACGGGTACATACACATTTTTTTAACGTGGTAGAGCCATGCTGCATATTAGTAGTATAGTTGTAGCACGAATGGGTCGGCTCGACCGGGAGAGACCACGCTCTCACAGAATACCAGCGTAAAATAGCAGCTTAACGCTGCTGTGTTTAGTATGGTGAGTGTAGAGAACCGGAGACTCTTTTACTGGAAACGAGGCATTCCATCTTAGCCCTCACGTGTGACAACGCATCTGCATTTTGATTCGTAATCGAGGATAGATGTAGATGTCTATGGGCCGCAGCAGCCACTTACCATCAGCTCGACTGTGTGCTCGTCTGTCACCCTTATCCTATAAAAAAGTATCTTTCAAAAAAATTTCCACCTAATGGGAAGTGGATGCTGCGGCCTATACACATCTACATCTATCCTGGGTTAAGCATCAAAATTCAGAATACATTGTCGCCCTGAAGACTAATATGGAATACCTCGCTTGAAGATATAAGGGTCTCCGGTTCTCTACACTCACTATACGAAACACAGCAGCACTAAACTGTTATTTTACGCTGCTATCATGTGAGATCGTGGTCCTTCCACGGTCGAGCCGAACCATTCGTGCTACAACCATAATATAACTGCAGCGTGGCTCTACTACGTATGAAAATGACTATACTTGATGACCTTGATGATAGTTGTGTGGTGGAGCCGTAAAGGAATCCACAATTTCGTCCTGCGGATGTCGTCAAAGACGACTATGGAAAATGCCAAAAGACCTTATGAACTACGTCCTTAGGCCTAGGTTAAAATGAAGTGATACGCCTGATACTACCATTGAAAATCCGTCCCCAAGAGTAGGTAGAGAATTAATAGAATCGGGCGTTACTTTGCGGAAATCCATTATATTAAAGTTGGAAAAATTTACTTTGCCAATATCATAATAATATAGTTTGAAGAGCACCTCCTGCCCTCCCTCAATTGCGTGCACTATCCCCGTCACCACTAATCCCAGCACAACCACACTAGGAAAGGTTCCTAGTGTAGTGGTGGATTAATTCCAGCCGCCAAATTTCACGAACGCACATCGTGTCAAAATTCACGATACCATCCTCACCATCTGGATGCTTGGCGGTCCACCACTGTGCGTTTTACTAGGAGTTTTCTTCCTCGTACAACTTCTCTGTGGAATTTTTTACCACCGGCGATTTTTCCGGACCGATACGACTTAGGAACCTTCAAGAAAAGAGCTTACACCTGCAATTCCCCTGGTGTTGCGGTTGTTCATGGGCGGCGGTAGTCACTTACCATCAGGTGAGCCGCATGCTCGTTTGCCCCCTCTTCTTTAAAAAAAAATACATTATGGCATTATGCTATTTCACGCTGGTATTCTGTCAGAGCATTGTCAAGGTCCGATGACCGGTCGAGCTGACACTGCAGACTGTTTCTACTTCGTGGGAAACAAGTTTACAGGGATAGCAATATATCTGTGGCCTTCTTTTTCGGCGTAGTTTGTAGGTAACCCTGGGCTACAACCACTTACTACCAGAATACCTATAATTAATTTGGTGTTGCAATATTATAGAAAATATTTTTTTTAATCTAGAAACAATTACACAGAAAAATAAAACGATTTATCTATACTATACTACGATATTATATGTTTGTCAATAGAAAGAATAGCCTTCTATGCAAATAACAGTATAGCTGACTTCTCCTATACTTACTATAATTACTATTTGACACTGACCTAAGTTCTAAACAAAATAAACTTTAAAAAACCAGTTGAAAACAAATAATAATAATAATAATAATAAATGATTTATTTGTTAGAATATGGTACATTTAAGTTGTTACAAAATAATTCAGATTTTTCCTCACGACAAACAAAGTTACATTTAGAGTTATGAGTAACAGCTAAGTAGTGCATAACAACTTTGGTTGTAGATCGCTGGTGCCTATGGTAGGTATGGTACCCGGTTTACATACAGGTCACCAGGTCTTCACCTCTATGAGGAATGCTTATGCTATTAGTGTCTATACAGCAACAAATTAAGACTAACTCTATAGTAATAACAGATTCGTCATAGATAAAAAATAACTATTTATTTGTATATAACTAAAAGATGAAAAGAAAAGTGTATGTGAAAAGTGTGTGCCTATACTATAATTTACACGAGAATCAACAAAAGACTTTCTGTTTTTGCATAGGTTTGCTTAACAAGCCAGTTTATAATAATGTTTTTTGCATTCATATTCATTTCTGGAAAAGAGGGATAAAGTTCTATGCCATTTATTATAAAGATAGGGGCCAAGGAATATAAAGAACCTGTGACTAAATGCTGTGTCAAAACTGGCATGGGTGGCGTTGCGACTAGTTGGTAACGTCGTTTCCATTCAGGGATATATTGGGTAGAGGCATGTTGTTTGAGAGTAGTGGTTAAAATGAATAATTGACGAGGTTTAAAACAACATACTTTTAGAACAGCTCTCTGCGCAAGTTTTGAGTTGTATAAAAAACTCATTGCCCTCGCCAAAAAGGACGGAGGGGTGAGACCAATTGCTGTTAGATCAACACTACGACGCCTGGCCTCCGAAATTGCTGTTCGACATATTTTACCAAAATTAAATTCGGAATTTGAACCCGTACAGTTAGGCTTCGGTGTAAAAAGAGGGTGTGAAGCAGCCGTCCATGCCCTACGCTCTTTCCTAACTTACGGACATCCTGACGTGTTGCTCAAAATTGATGTCAAAAATGCATTCAATTCGGTAAATAAGGATACCCTGCTAACGGAAATAAAACAACATATACCGGAAATATACAATTATCTTCTTCTCAGTTACGCTGACCCAACAAAATTGTTATATCGTTCTAATGAACTGTCCTCGGAAGTAGGTTGTCAACAGGGTGATCCCCGTGGGCCTGCAATTTTTAGTTTGGCTATAAATCCGATAATCAAAAATTTAAATTCTAAATTCAACGTTTGGTATTTGGACGACGGAACGCTAAGAGGTGATGTGGATACTGTGTTTTCGGACCTGTTTTTAATCAAAAATAAATTTGAAGCCATTGGTTTGGAGCTTAATTTTAGCAAATGCGAACTTTTTATAAATAACTGCAACTTAAATTTAAATGACGTAAAACAAAAATTTAATATTTTGGCTCCAATATTAAAATAGTTAACAGTAATTCCCTTTACCTTTTAGGTTCTCCAATTTTTAATGAATCTATTTCTGAATATATTAATAATTCAATTACTAAATTTCAAAATTCTGCTGACCGTCTCCTTAAAATTAGTCCACATTATGCACTTTGCATCTTAAAATTCTGTCTTTTCGTCCCAAAATTTACGTATGTGCTCCGTTGCTGCTCCTTTTGGAATCGCCCAGATCTCTTGACACAAGTATACAACTTAATCAAAATTAGTTTAGAATCGATTCTTAATATGCACCTGAACGAGCAATCTTGGACCCAAGCACCCATCCGTTATGGTGGTTTAGGGATTCGCAAAATTTCCAGTGTCTCTTTACCAGCCTTCCTATCTTCTGTCCATAGTTCAGCAAATCTCATAAGTAAAATTTTAGGGGCATCCCTTTCAAACTTTGAGATTGCTGGCCTGGAAGAAGCTAGAAACGCTTTGTTAATTGCATGCCCAGGTCAAAATTTTCCAGTTTCTCCAAATTCACAGAGGAGCTGGGACGACATAAACTGCAAATTGACTTATGACAATCTTTTGAGCTGTAGTACAGGTTCGGCGCGTGCTAGGCTTTTGGCCGTGGGTACGCATGAGGCCGGCTACTGGCTTCACGCGTACCCTTCGTCAAATACAGGAACATTTCTTGAGCCTGACACGCTCCGAATCGCAACCTGTCTACGGCTTGGGGTTCCGGTCTGCGCTCCTCATAAATGTCCGTGTGGCAGAGACGTCGACAAGCTAGGACATCACGGACTGTCATGCCAAAAAAGTGCGGGCCGCTTCTCGAGACTTAACGATATCATACGCCAGTCCCTTGCCACCGTCAACGTGCCAAGTCTACTTGAGCCGTCTGGTATTGCAAGAGACGATGGCAAGAGACCGGACGGTATGAGTTTGATTCCATGGAAGATGGGCCGGGTGCTGGTATGGGATGCAACCTGTTCAGACACACTTGCCCCTTCCCATCTACATGGAACCAACAACAGAGCTGGTGCGGCTTGTGAACGGCATGCAAATACAGGGATCTAGGCTCCGAATATGTTTTTGTCCCATTCGGTGTCGAGACCCTTGATCCGTGGAGTCCTAGCGCTATAAGGCTTTTTAAGGAACTAGAAAAAAGGTTAGTCGACGTTACAGGAGACCGAAGAGCTGGCAAAGAATTAGTTTAGCTATTCAAAGGGGAACGCTGCCAGTATCTTCGGAACCTTGCCTAAAGGGACTCTTTTTAATAATATATTTTAGTTATTACAATATATATTTTTTAAGGTTTTTAGTTTTAGGTTCATTATTCTAGTATATATTTTATTTTATAAATTGTGTAATGTAAATATAATATGTTAGAATATAATATATTATTGCGATATGTAAATATATTATAAGCTTATTCTTCCATAACATAAAATTGATAGACACAATGCCACATAAACCAAATTCATGATTTCTGAATCTGCGGATTGACATAATTCTTTCAAGATAAGTTGTAGATAAGTTTACTGACACTGTTTCGTAAGGTTAAGAACGCATTTGCAAAATTGATAGGTATAGAATCGAACTATTACATTGACACGGGTCACACACACAAGTGTGCACGATTAGCTGCGGGTGAATCGTAAAATAAAACATTTTGATAATTTGAAAGATTGATTTTTTCTCATTTCTTATACCTACAAAAATATAACATACAAATACGAATAGCTGCTCCAGAGACTGCTAGGCACTAAAAGCCCACTATTAGCAGTGAGATGGTGGCTGTGGACTTTGGGCTGGTTTTGTTAGTTATGATAAGACTTTAGCTTCGGACTTGGTGAAGTGACTTGAAGGTATACTTCGGTGACAGCTACTGGAACTCCTCGACGAGTAGTTTTGTTAGTCATGATGAGAGCTTACCTCCGGACTTGATAGAGTGACCTGATGGTGTACTTCGGTGACTACTGCTGGAATTCCTGGACGAGTAGAACTAGGTGTGCCAAGTTTGGGCTCGTTTTGTTAGTCATGATGAGAGCTTACCTCCGGACTTGATAGAGTGACCTGATGGTGTACTTCGGTGACTACTGCTGGAATTCCTGGACGAGCTTTTAGCCATGCTGCAGCTATATTGTACGTGGTAGAGCCATGCTGCAGCTATATTAGTAGTATAGTTGTAGCACGAATGGGTCGGCTCGACCGGGAAGGACCACGCTCTCAGAATACCAGCGTAAAATGGCAGCTTGACACTGCTGTGTTTCGTATGGTGAGTGTAGAGAACCGGAGACCCTTTTTACTGGAAAAGAGGCATTCCATCTTAGTCCTCTCGGGTGACAACGCATCTGCATTTTGATTCTTTATTGGGATAAATGTAGAATGTCTATGGGTCACAGCAATCACTTACCATCAGGTGGACTGTGTGCTCGTTTGTCACCCTATCCTATAAAAAGAAAAAAAGAAAAGAGTAGAACTAGGTGTGCCGAGTTTGGGCTCGTTTTGTTAGTCATGATGAGAGCTTACCTCCGGACTTGATAGAGTGACCTGATGGTGTACTTCGGTGACTACTGCTGGAATTCCTGGACGAGTAGAACTAGGTGTGCCGAGTTTGGACTCGTTTTGTTAGTCATGATGAGAGCTTACCTCCAGACTTGATAGAGTGACCTGATGGTGTACTTCGGTACCTACTGCTGGAATTCCTGGACGAGTAGAACTAGGTGTGCCGAGTTTGGGCTCGTTTTGTTAGTCATGATGAGCCTGCCTCCGGACTTGATAGTGACCTGATGGTGTACTTCGGTGACTACTGCTGGAATTCCTGGACGAGTAGAACTTGGTGTTGAGTTTGGGCTCGTTTTCTTAGTTATTATGATACCTAACCTCCAGGCTTGATGGAGACTTGATGGTGTACTTAGGTGCTTACTGAACTCCTGGACGAGTAGACTATGTGCCGAGTTTGGGCTCGTTTTGTTAGTTATGATAAGAACTTACCCCGGACTTGATGGAGTGACAGACACACTAGTTCTACTCGTCCAGGAGTTCCAGTAATGGTCACTGAAGTACACCATCAGGTCTTTTCATCAAGTCCGGAGGTAAAGTCATCATAACTAACAAAACGAGCCCAAACTGCACACATCTACATCCAGGAGTTCCAGTAATGGTCACCGAAGCACACCACCAGGTCTCCATCAAGTCCGGAGGTAAAGTCTCATCATAACGCAAACAGGCCCAAACAACACTAGTTCGTCCAGGAACCAGCAGTAGTCACGAAGCACCCATCAGGTCACCAAGTCGGAGGTGCTCCTCATGACTAACAAAACGAGCCCAAACTCGGCACATCTAGTTCTACTCGACTATAGTTCCAGTAGCAGTCACCG
This sequence comes from Parnassius orleans, assembly GCA_029286625.1. NCBI lineage: Eukaryota > Metazoa > Arthropoda > Insecta > Lepidoptera > Papilionidae > Parnassius > Parnassius orleans. Next base: position 706,086 of record JAGSMP010000206.1, read on the forward strand.
ATGAACACTTTCGGATGACTCCGTGGCGCAGTGGCTTAGCAATGAGTTGTTGCGCTGGGGCCGCGGTTCGAATCCGCACGGAACAAGTATTTGTATGGCCTACAAATAATTGTTCCGGGTCTGATGTTTGTCCCATGCAATTTATGTTTGTAAACTGCCTCCGATACAGGAGAAAATCCTAGTGTGGGGTAACGTTTTTAAAAAAAAAAAAAAAAAAAAAAAGTCCAAGACGAATAGGCATTTATATAATTATTTATATATATAAATCCCACTTACTTTCAGCGAAACAAAATATTATAACAAAAATGTGATTATAAAAATAATAATATTATTTTGCCTTGTCAAGAACCTATGTATAAAATTCGATGTTTTGTGTATGTACAGCGATCTTTTCGGCTGCTGCAATCAGGCAGGCGATACAGTATCCACTCATGACGGCGACCGAGCGCGGACTGAGGTTTCATCGAAATTTTGTACAATAAATTAAAACAGGCACCAAAATAAAATAACCCTTATTGCAATCCATTATGATTCATCCGTATTAGCAAAATATGTGAAAAAAAAAGCATTAGTTTTATTTTTTACGACCATTTGTGACATTTTGATAAAAAGTAAACACCACTATTTTTTATTGAATATGTCTGCCTACTTATAGTATTTTTAGAAATCTTAATATATGTTGATAATAGAACAAAATGTACCTAAACATGAGCCGGTATCGTTAATTTTGTGAAAATGGCTAGGAAGATCGTATTTACAATATAAAAAACTATTATTTTCAACAAAAAAGTCACCACCATTTGAAGATGAAGAACCATTCTATACGTGGTAGCAATTAGCTATGTTTGATTTGGTTTAGTTTTGTCACAAAATGTACCGAAAAACAGCATAATTTCGTCCGATTTGCAAACGCACCCTTAATCAATTATTATACATTATTATTCCAAGATATTTTATAATGTCACTTTTTCAATATAGTGTAGGTTATTATTGGTTGTACTTTTAGAAACCATTCCACTTCTGATGTTAGAAATTATTCTCAAAATAATTTAAATAAAAGAATGTTACTCGTATTATAATTTACTCTGAAGGTTAAATGTTAAAAATAATAAAAAAGTGAGAGCGGATGTTCAACTTGCGCTCTTGCTTACGCAATTAATTATTCTCAGGAATAAGACAGCGTACAGCACTACACATTCAGTATAGAGCAAATACAGTTCGACCAACCGTAATGTACCAGTCACAATCACACATTGGTGTAACGTGAAGGACATAATTACATGATAACACCAATGTATGCAAGTATCTCAATATAACACAGGGCAGCCTCTCAGCAACACCACCTTCCTTGCTTACACTAGAAGAACTACTTCACGAACAGAACCACATCACTTGTCTTAGGCAGAATCTCAGTGTAGAGGTAATGTTTTAGCCCCACGGACATAATAACGATATGAGACTCGTAGAATTACCGACTGATCCCTCTTAGTCGCCCACGCTATTATTTATACTGCTAGAACGGGTGTAAGATCACTACCACCCTCAATTCTTCTTATTTTCCTTTATTATTTTACCCTCATTCCTAACACGGCTTCTCCTGACGATTCACACGTCCCCGTGTGAAGGCTAAAGTAACGTTACCGGTTTTAATGTAACTTTCCCGTCTCGGCCCTTTATGACCATGAAATACAGACTAAGTTTTTACAGAATTGAAAACATCGTCCAAATCAATTTTTAGTATACAACACTTCCTACTAGAGCTTAACACACGCCACAGATAACACAAATCTTCTCCGAGGAACACTGCGCACACGACACAGATCGTATCACAGTGAAGAAACAGGCGAGCCAGCTAAACGCACCCCAGCGAGCAGTTCCGCTGCGTTCAGTACTCGCGCTGCACGCGTGCCAGCTGGCAGTCGCGTAGCGCCCGCGCCAGTGAGGCGTCGATACCACACTCGCGGCAGCAAGCCGTCAGCACCGCACTCGTGGCAGCGAGCCGATGGCACCGCACTCGCGGCAGCGAGCCGTCGGCACTGCACTCGCGGCAGCGAGCCCTCGGCACCGCACTCGCGGTAACGAGTCGTCGGAACCTCACTCGCGCCAGTGGGCAGTCGCGCTGTACTCGCGCCAACGAGCGGTCGCACTGTATTCGCGCCAGCGAGCAGTCAAGCAGCACTCGCAGCAGCGAGCTGTCTCGGCGCACACGCGCCAGCAAGCTGTCTCGGCGCACTGGCGCCAGCGAGCTGTCGCGGCAGCGAGCCGCTTCGCAGTGGGCTGTCCAGATTTCAACACTGTAGGGATAGGCACCAAATTTGCATACCTCTCAGTGGCTGTTGACATAAACACAAAGTTAACGTATCACACAGACTTCAACACTAGGCATAGGCACCAAGTTTGCATACCTCCCAATGGCTGTTGACATAAGTACAAACTTAGCGTTAATTAGTACCTGAAACCTTTTTCATATTGGATTTTACTCCAAGTAGTTTTAATGTAAAATTTTAGGTACACAACAGTCCTGTTGCATGTTCAGAAAACACGACTTCCGCGCACACATAGTGTACGACTTCTGGGGCACCGCCATGTACAGCATACGCGCGCTCCGGGACGGCGCCCACCACGCGTACAGCATACGCGTCTGCCGAAGCCAGGCCAAGCTACAGCTAGACCCGGCAGTCTGTTCCGACCAGCAAGGCACACACTCGCCTCACACTCAATTAAGAAGCTATTATGTGGGATTTTTTTTATTCTTTGTAGTTCTTTGAAGTCGGCTTTTACTTTTTATTACCCAACTGTCAAAGAAGGAGGGTAATGTTTTTCGAGAGTAAGTACGTATGTATGTATATTTCTTTCGCACGCTCCGTAGCCTAATTGTCTTGATGAATTTTAACGTATGGGGTGTCGTTAGATTCGTCTTACTTGTGAAAGTGACATGGGGTATAAAATTTTTCTCTTTTCAGTAAACTTTTTTACGCAGTTGGGTTATTTTAATTACTGTTTTGACCTTTAAGCTTGTTAAAAGTTTGATTTTTCTTATAGCGTGTCTACGCAATCAGCTTGTATTAGTTGGACAATTTGAGGTTCACACATCGACTTATCAGTGAAGTCACAAGGCTGCAACTGAAAACCAGCGCTGCCTTTGCAGCATTATGCTGAGTTGGAGATCTGTTTGATGTCATACTTTAATTTTAAATACTTTTTTAATTTGTTATTTGTTTTTTTTTTGTTACTTTATTAAATAACGATATGCATGTACCGCTTATAATTTTTTTTTAATGCGTCTTAGACGTGTGCATGCATATTTTTTCCCCTTGCAGTTGTATATTTCTTGAATTGTGTGTAAAATATGTATATCAAATAAATAGTTCTTTCTTTTTTTTTTTTTTATACGTGGTACTCATACGTGGTAGAGTCACGCTGCAGCTATATTATGGTTGTAGCACGAATGGGTCGGCTCGACCGAGGTAAGACCGCGCTCTCATAGAATACCATCAGCTTAATGCTGCTGTGTTTCGTATTGCAAGTGTAGAGAATCGAAGACCATTTTACAGAAAACGAGGAATTCCATCTTAGTCCTAAGGGGTAACAACGCATCTGTATTTTGATTATTGATTGAGAATAAATGTAGATGTCTATGGGCCACAGCATCCACTTAGCATCAGATGGACTGTATGCTCGTTTGTCACACATATTCTATTTTTAAAAAAAACTATAGTAGTTTCCAAGACTGACGATCCAGACGGCTGATATAACGATCGTATACTTAAGGACACGAAGCGATATAAAACGATTGCTTCGCTCATTTCCACAGTGTATTTACGAAATAGTGTTGTATGTGATCTCAAGCGTAAACAATAATCATCGCATTAAGTATTCATGGGCCTCGTTCAGCAAACAAGATTATACAAGTTGTGTCTCCAATAACTAATTTAATAGAGCGGCTTAGTTTTTTCCAACAACTCGAGAATTTACATCTTTATTTATCATCTCTACAAATACTTTATTAAGCTAACGGAACGCTTAACTTAGCTTCCGACTTCACCTGTATGGGATCTATAAGATAACCCAAGACCATTTATATATAGCCTACATCCCTCCTGGCATTGCTCTATATCTGTTCGTAAAGTTTTATCACAATCGGTTCAGCCATTCCGAAGATTAGCCCGGACAGACAGACAGACAGACAGACAGACAAAAAATTTTAAAATAAAATGTTTGTTCATGTCTTAATAGTATGCAAATAGGAATAAAGAGTAGTGGATTACGCTACTTTTTATTATAGTAGCATATATTATGTAATAATATATATTATATATTATTACATACTCATCTTATGTATTTATTCATTTATAAATTACAGCCTCTCAAAGTTCCACTGCTGAGCATAGGCCTCCCTCATAGATTGCCTTAGAGGAGGGATTCTACTATAGTTGCCAGGCTTTGCAGAGAATTGGTAACCGCAGTTTTTTTTTATTATTTTTGATCGTTTTCAGGAGGATACTGCTGCCCATCTCGTTTCAATTTCCCTCTGTCGCCTCTTACGACACCGTTGGACTAGTGGGTTGTCTTACACCGCCACTACCCGGCATACTCATCTATTTGTTTTTTCTTTTGAAAAACGTAACCTCCACACTAGGATTTTCTCCTGTATCGTGGGGGCAGTTTACAAACATAAATTGCACAAGGACAAACATCCAGACCCGGAACAATTATTTGTAGGCCATACAAATACTTGTTCCGTGCGGGATTCGAACCCGCGGCCCTTAGCGCTGCAACTCAATTGCTAAGCCACTGCATCACGGAGCCGTCTGATCTATTATTATTTTGTTAATTAATCTATATACGTGAAGTGAGTATAATACGTGAAGGAAAAACTTAGTAGGTACCTCTTTTTAAGCATAATATGGCGCGCACAAAGGAGTGGTTTATTTAGCTATAATGTGAGAGTTGAAAGTGAAATACAGCCTTCTTAATACACGAACTTAAAAACATTTGTGCAGTTCAAACGTGGTAGAAGTGAAACTTTCAGAAAAACATTGTATACTGTATTCCATCTCATTCTCTCGCAGCTTAAATCCTGTAGATGTATATGTTTGTCTCTTTTTAGTGTCTGGTTTCATCGAGTTTCAAATCACAACGATTCTAAAGAAGATATCAGTTCAAAAATTTAATGTATTACGGTCGAATTTCGACCACTAGTAAATATAAATTACTTTAGCTATAAACTATACTATATAGTTTGGCACACAATATTTACATACATATTATATTAAATCAGATATAAACTAACAGTCGCTGAGATGTGAACGCATTTTGGAGCCAAAACATTAGTAACACTAACATGGACTGAAGCCAACTGACACAATAAACAATGTGGTATTTACGTTTCGTGGACGTTTAACCAAGCAGCTTTATTTAATTCAAAGTTCTAACACAGATGTGTAAGACGATCTCTTTAAAATCATCCGAGACGTCCTCTACTCTCTACTTGTCATACAAAATGAAATACAATTTTGATTAAAATGAAGTGTGACAAACGAACTTACAGTATCTTACCGTAAGTCCTTTACTGGAGTTTTCTTCCTCGTACGACCTCTCTGTGGAATAATTTACCACCGACGATTTTTCGGACTGATACGACTTAGGGACCTTCAAGAAAAACTTACTCCTTTCTAAAATGCCGGCAACGCATCTGCAATTCCCTGGTGTTGCAGTTGTTCATGGGCGGCGGTAGTCACTACCATCAGTTGAGCCGTATCCCTCTCTCCTATAAAAAGTGGCTAGTGGCTACTAGCCCATGGACACCTCAACTAACTTCAAACAAAGAAAGCTACTATGAGTTGTCACTTCTGAGGACTTTGATTAATCACGTTAAAATAGTAGTACTTACACTGCTGTGTTCTAATCTGAAGAGTATTGAGAGCCAGTATAAATACGTTAGGCATAATGTATTCTTATATTTACGCGAAGACTACACATTAAATGAAACTAATTTTACGGATTATATCGCGTTTAATTTTAACTTTTAATTTCCGACGTTTCGGGTGCTTTACAGCACCCATGTCAATGGGGACTGAGGTGTTTGACGTCCCGAAGTCATAGTTAGCCCGGCCTTCAGTTTTTGAATATTAATTTTGGTTCGATCTACGCAGAATGAGCTTACAGTATCCAAGTCTAGCAGTGGTATACTTGGGTTTGGATTTAATTTTATTAATTATAGGATCCCAAGCAGATGGCAGCACCCATCCATCTTCTCTATTGAAATTAGGAATGTTTTTAATTTCAATACCCGCGAAATCATCCTTGGTAGGAATCGATGTCCTTTTGCGTGGATTTGTGGTCTATCAAATCTAATGTAATGGGGGACGATCTTGAACATGTTCACACCTGCAGACTTGAACGTCGGTGCTTCAAGTCAGCGATATGTTCTTTACGCGTATTTTTATAGATCTTTTATTTGTCCTATGTAAGAGAGACCACATTCACAATCCAGCTTGCCTATACAATAATACAATAATATAGGAAAAGACTCATACCAACCGATATTTAAATGGTGAATCGCACCATCATCCATCACATTAGCTACCGTGGGAAAATTTTTGTTTCAGAGACTGCAGGGATCTGTGACAGAAAAATCTGGCCGCCGAGCTCACGTCGAGCAATATTGCAAGACAACAAGCTTCGGGTCCCGCGCCTACGTCACAGTGACCGAGTGAAGCCCAGTCGAGCGTGTGCCTGCTGTACTACCCTATGTCAGAGGAGTCACAGACAAGGTTGGCTACATCTTGAAGCGAGCTTCCATTAAAACATACTTTAAGCCGCCGAAGAAGATTAGTCAATTTTACCATCTGTCTAGTGTCATATCCCTCTACAAGATGCAGGAGTGTACAAGCTCGTGAATGTGGTCTCTCTTACATAGGACAAACAAAAGATCTATAAAAACCCGCGTAAAAGAACATATAGCTGATTTGATAGACCACAACGGATGGGTGCTGCCATCTGCTTGGGATCCTATAATTAATAAAATTAAATCCAAACCCAAGTATACCACTGCTGGACTTTAGGATACTGTAAGCTCATTCTGCGTAGATCGACCAAAAATGAATATTCAAAAACTGAAGGTAGCGGGCTAACTATGACATCGGGACGTCAAACACCTCAGTCCTCCGTGACCATGGGTGCTTCACCTGGCAAAAAGGTTAAGTTACGCGAATCCGTAAAATTAGTTTCATTTAATACGTTAGGCATTCCATTGTAGTCCTCGGATGTGAAAACGCAACTATATTCTCTGTATGAAGGTGGCCGCAGGTGTCTATGGACTAAAGTAGTAACTACCATCAGGTGTACTGTAAGTTCATTTGTCACTTCAATTAAAAAAGAAAAGCATGATACTGCTGTGATAGTGAGTGGCGACAATTTTACTGGTTGCAAGATATTCCATCTTTATCCTCTCGAATGACAATGTATCTGCATTTTGTTTTATGGTCGGTATTTAGAGGCATTTTCAGTTTGAACTCAACTTATTATTATTTAATAAAATAATATATATTTAATTTAATTTATAAATAACGTATTTCGTATTTCTTTCTTTCTTTCTCTCAAGCTTCACTATGTCAAATTATATGGTCTAAACTCGAATTTTGACATAATAAAGTTTCGAGAAATGAAATGAATGCTATGAAAATGAAATGAAATATTTCTTCGACTTTATAAAATATATTTTGATTTTCATTGGTTCAGTTTTAAAATCCTTCTACAAGATTGTCAAGAATGATAAATGTAGACATATAGATGGGTCACAGTGTTACTTATAATATAAATCTTTACTTGTAGTGGCATCTAACAATTATAAACATTTTTGCAATCAAAAACGGTCGCCCTGCACTGTACTTACTGCTAGAAACTGACGCTCAAAACCATTCTTCCCCAATGTTTAATATTATAAGCTTTGAAGTAAATACACTATTACAGACAACAACGTAATAATTATGATTCATTACTTTAAACTGCGCGAGTTTTGATGTTTGTTTTACAAAGTTTTAACGAACCGCAGACATTGGGAAACCCATTTTAATTACATTCATAAATCATAAGCCTTAGAGTCGCGGCGGTGGTGTGAAAACCGCGTGTGAAGCTCGCGCGTAATTACCGTTGAAATTCACGCTACTGTAAATTGATATAATAATCATATATTTTATTTATTTCAACACTTACAACTATGTTTACAGGTTATCCTTATACCATAGTGTAACTATTCTATATGCTATATTATACGCATTTAATTTGTTAAATTAGGTAGGTACGACTACATAACAAATAATGTATAATGCTAACTTTGTGAACTCACTCAGGGGACAACAAAACAAGTCTATTTCTCTGGCTATCAAATTAAGAGTGCAGAGAGCACGTGGCAGGGACGCCTGACGCATTAAGTTTGTCCTTCCGTTCGACACGGAAAGCAATTGTGAACGTCGCCGTCTCCCTAGGTATCCGTCCGGGACATACACGTTTAATTGTTTTAGTATGTCAGAATTAAAAAAAAATCCCTGAGTTACCTTATAAATATATGATATATAAAATATGAAACCAGAGTAAGTTCTCTGCTAACCCTAAGTTCATTATATCCGACCATTCAAATAACTATAATGGATAAGGTTGAATATATCAAGGGATAAAGTGGGTACACGCCGTAATGTTTCATATACATATATCTAACAAATTTTAGATTTGGATCCTGAGTATAGGAGCTCTTAACGAAAAAAATAATTTAAAAAAATAAAGACTACTAGTGAGTTCTTTGGATAGCAAAGATAGCATAATTCTATGAATAGGTAGGTATTCTTTGTTTTTTTAAACACAGCGAACTTAAGCACAGCAATTAAACCTCAGTGGTTTGCGCTGTATTTAATGTGTAATAATCTTAATTTTATGGGTGATAAATTAAAAAATAATTAAGCATTCCATTTTAGTAAGCAATAATTTTGTGTATTTTCTTTATACTAAGGTATGATAAGGATAAAATTTTTTATTTATGGCGAGGATTTCCGACGTTAAAAGGCTTTTAGCGCTCCCTTCGCAGCATGCAGTAAGCGTGTGACATTCGGTCGAAAAAAGTTAATTTATTTGAAACGTTTTTGCTTGCATCGGGAAATAAAGGATCTAAATAAAAATGTAACAGAATAAAAATCTCATTCAATAACATACCTTTCATATTATCGAAAAATATTTAATGATTATCGCTTTAAACAAACTGACGTCATAGTTTTTTCTCAGCGATTAAATTATATTTTTTTATATCGATAAATATAACGTATTTAAAATACGTTATATTAAATCCATTCGATTAAGAATTTAACTGATTATTTCATGCGTGCGCATTTTACGAGCATATACTATTTCAAAAGTATGAATTCTCGATCGTCAAAATCGTGTCCCAAATAGGTACGATATTTTGTCCATACTGGCCTTCAAAAATATGTTTAATATGGACGGTGGCAGTGAGCAGAATAATTTAGTATAAATCCTACAAAATATATAGTAAAATAAAATTATAAGTGAAACCTGATATATCTTAATGGGGATCACCCACCTGTTATTATTAAGGATATACGTGTCCTAATCATTTTGCAACTAAACTATATTATAATTTAGTTAATTTCCAAAATGAGTACCCAGTTAGATTTTGTAATATATTATGGCCGCCAGAGGGCACTGATGAGGTGCTAGCCTAGGACGCTGTCGACATTTAATCCATCTCCGACTATATGATGTAAAACTATAAAGTCTTGAGTGAGGATTGCGCGTACGAGCGTAACAACAACTCTTATTACCAACAATTTAAAAACACAATGTTTACATGCAAAATTGAAATACCCACCTCCTAACAAACAAAACTCTGAAACGTAAGCCATATCGTCGATATTTCTTATATTTTATTTAATGTAACTGAAGTGACAAACGAACTTACAGCCCACCTGACGGTAACTGGCAACAACTTGACCTCAGCAAGCAACTTCAAACAAAGAAGGTTACAGATGAGAGATTCGAGATTGATAATTTGGTTAATAGCAGCGATTTCAGGCGCATAAATTTCGGGTCCGGTTTTCAATTCACTCGTAAATATTTTGTGAGTATAGATTGATAATTCTTCACTTTTGATTGTGCAACCGGGTTCCAGGGCGATGACACCGGCGTCTTTCAGCTGTTCCACGGTAACTTGATCACCGCAAAAAAACTCTTATGTTGCATTTGTCGCATGTTGTAAATAAGTAATTGTTCGCCTTATTTAATTGAATAAACATGTTACCGCACTCGGCGATGTTTATTTGGCACTGATTTGTGTTACTATTGTTCAAACACAGATCTTCATCTGAATTTCTTTAGTATGAGGTGGCATAAATGTGCTGAAAATTCGTACAAAATACACTCTTATAAGTCCCGTGTAGTGGCGGGTAAGAATACCCACTACCCCATATCTTCCCGTGGGTGTCGTAAGAGACGACAGAGGGAAACTGAGGCAGAAGATGAGTAGCAGCATCTTTCTGATAACAGCAAAAACAATTAAAAACTGCGGTTGCCAACCCGCTCGCCAAGCGTGGCAACTATGGAAATATACCCCCATGAGCAACGGATTGACTTCATTATGACGACCAGATGACAACTGTTCAGTGATGTCTCAGTGATCGCGAGGGTGAAAACCGGCACCGAATGGTGAAAGGCACACTGAACCTAAACGTTAAGTTGGAGGTCACGTCTAATGAAGTCAACGCTCCGTCCTCGTGTCCAAAGTCCCGAAACCTTTCAGCTCGAGCTACGAAACCGTTTTCAGTGCCTAGAAGATTGCAATGCAGTGGACTATATGAATGACAAGCTCGTGGAAACTGTCCATGCAGTCGGAGCTAAGTTTTGCAAGACCCGCCGCAGAAGAACACAAAACTCTCCGATCACAACCTTAATCTCATGGCTGTTAGACGGGATATGAAGCTGCAGTCTTCAGTAGATTTGACAGCATACAGGCAACTGAACAGACAGATCACCAAATGCATGGCTCTCTCTATTACCAAGTTTTACAGGCTCTCTCTATTACCAAGTTTAAATGTTTTGTTAAGCTGAAACTGTATAAAAGGGTTATTATAGTATAAATGAATACATGATTGATAATAACCCTGGGAATGAGGTGGTCGCTACCAAGCAGTTTCTAAAATAAATTTTGTACTTAAATAGTTTGTACAACTATTAATGTAAAATTTACTTTTAAAAAAGTCCTGCTGGGTTTCTTGCTGGTTCTTCCCAGGACAGAGGTTTTTTGTCGAACCAGTGGTAAAGTAAAAATGACTTTCAATAAGAATTACACATGTAATCTATATTGAATAAAAATTATTCTATTCTATTCTATTCATGCTGCGGGACTTGCAACTTCAATACTACTAGTACTGAAGAAGCGATCGAGCGGAACCAGGGCTGCAAACTCTTTGCTAGAGATCTGTCTGCCAGAAAGAGCCAACTGTCGAAGCTGAAGACCGAGTGTAGCAGCGTCGTTTCAGGACACCTGAGATTTTGAGTGAGATTGAGATTCTATGGGCAGCTGTACACATCATCGTTGGAGCCACACGCAAGTGTGAGTAACGATTCAAGAGCGAGTCTTATCCGACACTATTCCGATGATATCCCGGACGTCAGTCTGAGCGAGATTGGAATGGCTCTCCAGCTCCTTAAAACGGCAAGGCCCCAGGCGAGGATGGAATTACAGCGGAGCTTCTGAAAGCGGGTGGAAAACCGGTACTTGAAGCCCTTCAGAAGCTCTTTAATTCCGTCCTCCATGGTGGCATTACACCGGAGGCGTGGAGCAGAAGTGCGGTGGTCTTGTTTTTCAAGAAGGCGACAACGCTCTCTTGAAGAACTACAGACCGATTTCCTTCTGAGTCGCGTCTACGTGCTGTTTTCGAGAGTCATTACGAATCGTCTCGCACGCAGACTCGACGACTTCCAGCCTCCCGAAAGGTTTTAGCACCATAGACCACATACATACCCTTCGGCAAATTGTACAGAAGTCCGAGGTACAATTTGCCACTATGTCTGGCGTATGTGAACTGTAGAAAGCCTTTGATTCCGTCGAAATTTGGGCGGTGCTACAGTCCTTCAGCGGTGCCAAGTTGACTGTCGATATATCGAAGTGCTGAAGTGTTTATACAGTAGGGCTACGATGGCTATCCGAGTACAGAATCAGAGTACGATCCTATCCAACTGCAGAGAGGTGTAAGACAGGGTGACGTTATATCCCCGAAACTCTTCACCGCTGCATTGGAAGACGTTTTCAAGCTTCTGGACTGGAAAGGATACGGTATTAACGTCAATGGCGAGTACATCACTCACCTTCGATTGCCGACGATATAGTCCTTATGGAAGAATCGCTGGAGGACCTAAGCACTATGCTCACGACCTCAATAGTGCCTCCCAACGGATGGGTCTTAAGATGAACATGGACATAACAAGATTATGTTTAATGTCCATGTCACACCTATGCCGGTAGTTGTTGGGAGCACTAAGCTCGAAGTTGTTGACAGTATGTCTACCTGGGACAAATAGTCCGACTAGGTAAGTCCAACTTTGACCGAGAGGTCAATCGACGGATTCAACTCGGTTAGGCAGCGTTCGGGAAATTACGGCACATCTTCTCATCAGGTATACCTCAAAACTTGAAAACGAGACTGTACAACCAGTGCGTGCTGCCAGTGATGACCTATGGAACTGAGACGTGGTCCTTCACTGCTGGCCGGATGAGGAAGCTCAGGTCGCTCAGCGAGCTATGGAAGCGCTATGCTCGGAGTTTCTCTCCGTGATAAACTTAGAAATGAGGATATCCGCAGTAGAACCAGACTGACCGACATAGTCAACGGTTATTAAGCTGAAGTGGCAATGGGCCGGCCATATAGCTCGAAGAACCGACAACCCATGGGAAAAAGGTTCTCGAGTTGCGGCCTCGCACCGGCGGACGAAGGTAGGGCGTCCCCCACTAGATGGAGTGACGACCTGGTAAGACATGCAGGAAGTCGATGGATACAGGGACCCAGGACCGTGCTTTGTGGCATTCCTTGGGGAGGCCTATGTTCAGCAATGGACTTGTGAAGGGCTGTAATGATGATGATGACCGACTTGAATGTTATATGTCGACTGCTTCCATTTGTTTCAAATGGTAAATTGTTTAAGGTATTCCGATTTCCAGCGCTGCCATATATCAGCCATTAGTTTTCTGTTAAGTTCCATCTTGTTCGCGCGCGAAGGTGTCAAAGTCCAGGTCCTCCACATCCTCAGTTAATGCACACAGCGGCCTAATATTAAGACACGCTTCTAGCTGAGTAAGTATCGTTGAATTCTTCGAATGTTATTTTTGTTCTCCTATAACACGTTTGATGTGATATTTCAGGCTCTTGACCGCAGCCTAGAGTCCTCCCATGACGGCCAAGAAGGAGCGTTGAAGTGGAATTTGATCTCCATTTTGGTAAGTTCAGTTAAGAATTCTGGATCTGAAATATTTTCTTTAATCTGCTTTATGTTTTGTTCCAGAACACGGCCATACCGACGAAGTTAGTGCCGTTGTCGCAATATATGTGACATGGTGCACCTCGACGAGCTGCCCGACGCAGTGCGGCCAAAAATGCTGACGACGTGAGGTCGGACACGAGTTCGAGTTGCGGCCTTTGCCATGCATGCGAATCCAGCCACATAACCCTTGTTTACAGTCAATTCCAGTATGATAAAAGGACGGGAGGGTTTGTCCTGGCTTTGGCCGTCACCCATGATCTAGGGTTGTATGCTGGGAGCGTGACGTCGACAGGTTACAGGTTCTTATTAACCTTTAATTGTTCGATTTCGCCAACAATCCTGTACTTTTGTCGACTGAACGCTGCCGTCAATCGCGTGCCGCCGTGAAATGTTATCTTATGCGCGCTATCAATCAGTAATTGTGTAAAACGGCTTTTGTTCGGCAAAATTATTGGATGTTTCATGTTATATGTGATATTTGAATTCAATCTGCCATCTACTCTTAAGATGCCAGTTCTGTCTATGAACAGTTCAACTTTGAAAATGTACTCTTTTCGGTACTTGTTTATTTTGCGTAATGTTATTGATATCGTCTTTGAATTCAGCTGATTGCACGTTTAGTTTTAGCTTTTTGACTCGTAGAATCCATACCAATATTCTTACTAAGCGTGTAAATGAGCGTGTGGATTGTCCTCCGACTTCACATAGCGCCAGCAGGCGGGGCATAGTTTTGATCACTTGTTTCACCCTGTTCGCCACGAACGGCTTCCATCGTGCAGCGTCTCCGTGCAACCAGCCTAACAGCGGTGAGTCACACCAACCAAAGATCTGTATGTTGTATGTGTGGGCAGTTGACAACCTTGTTCATCAGTTTTGATAATAAAACTGCGGCATTTAATTCGAACCTTGGTATAGTGATAGGCTTTTGATAGGTACTAGTCGGGTTTTGGCGGCAACTAATTGACCATTAATAACCATTGAATGATGATTTTTGCTTGTTCTGCAATATATGGCGCAGCCAGATACTCTCTCCGACGAATGGCAGAAACCATGCAATTCGATTAAACTTTTCTTTTGTACCCAACCATCTAGGTATTTATAGTTGATCAATCATTTTGATATCATGTTTCATGTTTATCCATTCTACTTGGATTTCTTCGGGTAGATCGTCATCCCTCTCAAGATTCAGCTGCCATACTTTTGGAAGAAAGTTTTAGTTTCAGTGTTATAGGAGCAATCAAGCCAATTGGATCGAACTGTTTCGAAATTTCTGACAAAAGACTTCGCTTTGTACATTTCTCTCTGAGTCACGGAGTTTTTATTGGAATGTGAAAATATCTTGTTTAAAATCCAGCTGAGTCCAAGTGTTTTCGATGAATTTGCATGTTTAAAATCAAAAATGTTGTTGTCTTGGTTTTGTTGATGTTAAGTAGTTCCTCTATGTTAGAATCCCATTTTCTTAAGTTGAATCCTCCTGACTGAAGCAGGCGAATCAGCTCTTGTTGTAATTCCATTGCTGACGTCATAAAATGGGCGCATACAGAATATCATCCATGTACATGGCTTCTTCCAGGGCCTGGATTGCAGTGGTGGAGTAATCATTTCTTCGTTCATCGTTTGCTAATCGTTTAAGCGTCATCATCAAAAATGGGGCAGCTTTTGTGCCATTGGTGACTGTGCATAGTGTTGTAAGTCTTGTAATGCAGAACTTGGACAATCTCTCCATATTATTTTTGGAGAAGCTGGTCATCTTGATGGATCCATATTTGGCAAACATCTTTTCAATATCTGCCGTAAATACTATCTCAAACTGTCGCCACTTGATCAACAGTTCCTGAAGGTCTTGTTGTAAGTTGGACCTGCATACATGACATCATTGAGATTTGAACCTGTTGAAGTCTTGCATGAGCCATTGAACACTACTCAAGGCCGTAGTTGTCGATTCCAGTCGTTCTACGCCGTGGTGCGGTATATAACATTCGAGTCGACCCACTAAATCAGCGGGTTTCAAATGTACAAGCGCTAGGTAATCGTGAATGAAGGCTTTGTAATTTTGTCTCAATACTGTTGTTTTCTAAACTTTCTTTCCATGATAAGAAATTGTGCAATGGCCTTATTTTTGGACGAACCTAATTGTTTTGATATCCTGGTTTGAGTGGAAGTCTGACCTCGTATCTACCATCACTGAGTCGCTTTGTTGTTTCTTCATAGTATTGAATACATTGAAGGTCTTCTGCTGATAGGTTGGAATGTTCGGTAATGTCCTCTGTTTTCCATAATTTTCGATTTGTTCGCTGTTGTTCAAAATTACATTGCATTGGTATGTTTTGTACTTCCACAAAATCCAGCCGAGCCGAGTCCGTTGGGCAATCGGCACAGATTGATCTTCTTCTCTGCATATTACAGGTAATATAATGTTCGATATATGTCAGCACAGAAGAAGATCCACCGGTCTGCTAATGTTGAAGTCTGGGTCAGCTAGTTGTATATTGTTCAAGAATGACCACGAAGGTTTAGCAAATGTTGATTTGTAATTTTTTATAAGATTTTGCATGATAAATACTGACATGTCAAAGACGTAGTCGTCGTCCATTGATGAACATGTTAAGTCAAGTACTTCTTTACAGCTATTAGGTTTAACACCATCTCCAAAAATACTACCTTTGCAGTTTCGTCTAGGAGGAAATGCTTGCTTTACCTAGACTAAAAGACAATTTTGGCAAACATTTAATTTCGTTACTGTTTTACGTCTTATTTGTGGAGACATGTCCAAAAATTCTTGATAAAATATATTATATAATATGTTATGAAATTCTTGTTTTTAGCAGCTTGTAAGTAGGTGACGCAGCACCCTTCGACGAGATGTTGGATGGATGCTGGGTTGTTAGTCGATTACTTGCGTATGATTGCTTGAAATAATTCGATTTCAGGTTTTCAGATACTGATTTTGATTACTTGGAATATGTGATTTTTCATGGTGTTGTCTTGTTTTTTACGTCCAAACTCCATCGACGTAAATGTTTGTTCCAAAACAAGAGAAAATCTTGTAATTTGCAGTTCCAGGGACGTTTCAAAGATTGAACATAATCATGATGAGT
Source organism: Parnassius orleans (assembly GCA_029286625.1). Lineage (NCBI taxonomy): Eukaryota > Metazoa > Arthropoda > Insecta > Lepidoptera > Papilionidae > Parnassius > Parnassius orleans. The sequence goes on from JAGSMP010000206.1 coordinate 722,729, forward strand.
TTCGCTATCGAGTTTTGAGTCAACAGGTAAACAATAATTGGATCCCAGGTGCTTATGTCAATTCCTAGGTTTTTATTGCATATAAACATTCCAGCGTGTGTCGCGTATTTTTTGATGTTGGTCACTGATGCTTGTTGCGGAACTGGCAAACTCATTAGTATGTTCATATGAGAAGTGAATATAAGTTTCGGGTTATTGTATCAGTTGTTTAGAATGTCCCAACAGATAATATAACTATCCGAGCTTATCTGTAGGTATTGTATCAGCCGCCTGCCTCTCTGACATTAATCTTTAAAATTACATGTTTTGAGCACTGGAAAGGAGCGATGGTATGAATGCATTCCGTAAATAGATTTGAACGGAACCCATTGATGATAATTCCTGTTGAAGATAGGATTATCAAGCTTCGGTGTAGATTTTTCTTGATGAGCTGTTGACCATATTTTCTTGTTGATCGCCTTCTTTATGTCACCAAAGCCTCCTCATGGATGGAAAATTCTGTTCGTATGCGTTAAACCCTCCAGCTTGAAGTATTATTGTGTTAGTATATGTTGTTACTGATTTATGTAGAGTCAGCGAATAAACTTTGATCAAGCGCTCGTGTTTAATTCAACCTCGTAATATTACATGGCGACCCTGCAGGCGCGTTCCGGGAACTGATAGCGTAGGGCGAGAAGTGCAGACCGGGCGAATTCTGTGCCTCGGTGCTTCAAGTTAGCTAAAATGTTTGTCGTGAATATATTATTTGGACTGACGCTTACTGTGCTGGCGAGTTTTGAAAGTTATAATCATGGGAAAATCATACTCAAAAACTGAAGATAAGGAATTATTATATCTCAAAATGCATCAGGAGGAAATATAGTGCAAGTTACTCCGAACAAGAAAATCACGTCAAGATAAACAATATACTGATTACTACGTTTTGGTGTTGATGGATTGCCATACTTGCAATCATTTACCTAAAACTCAAGGAGAGGCATAAGAAGTGGATAGAACAGCGAGTGAATTACGAATTTTTGAGAAAAGTACGAAGCTGTTTGTCTGGTGCTGGGAGCAGGAACCAGTGCGAAGAAGGAGTCGTTTAAGTGTTCGTGAGCTGGTAATAAATATGTGCTATATGTGAAGTACGTGTTCTGTGCTGCAGTGTTATTTTAGTTTAAAATATATATAATATAGACATTAACGATAGTTTTAGAATTAGAAATATGAATTTTATCTATCAATAAATAATTGTTTAAACTAAAATAAAAATATAAGTAAATCAATGTAATATCGAACACACGATTCGTGGAATTACGGCCCATGTGCAACCATTGGGTGCAACTCAGTTTTTTTTTTGTGCTCGGTCGTATGACAGTGTTTGATTTATAATAAAATTAAAACGAAGTGAATGAAATATGACGCGGAGTTACATATTTCGTTGCGTGTATTATGGCCGAAAAGTTAATAGAATTATATGAAAATTTATTAAAATACGTCAATATCTAACAAAAAAGGCCAGAGCAGATATAAAGGTCAGTTGTCCAAAAATTACTAGAGGCCGAAACATTGTTAAAAGATAGCGAGCTATTATTTTCTAATTTAAGTCGTCAAGGTAAACAATCGGAAATTAATTTAATTACTAGTACATATAAAAAGTTTGCTCTTTATATTCTGAAATATCTCAATTGTGTACTTGCCTAGTTGTAAAATAAGTTTAGAAACAATGGATTTTGATATTAAAACAGCGTGTGGGTTGATACCTATTTTAGATAATAAGGAGGATACTACGAAACGATTGATTGATGCAGTGGAAATGTATGCAGATATGCTTAACGAGGCAGGAAAAATTTATTAATTAAATTTGTGTTAAAGGGAGATTATCAGAAAACGCTAAGTTACGTTGCTGATAATTATGTGTCAGTTAGTAGTATGATTAAAGATTTTAGGAAAACTATTGACAAAAGTTTTCACACGGCTATACATAAACAAATTCAGTCCTTGAACCAGGATTTAGATCAGTTGATGAATACGGGTCTCAACTCGAAAGACTGCTAACAGAGTTAACTATTTCACAGGCTGAGGGCGACGCAACAAAATGCGCAGTCCTTAAACCTATTAATGAAAAATGGTCATTAAAAAGTTTACAGATGGTCTTAAAAGTGAAAAGCTCAGCACAATCATCGCAGCCCGCAACTACTTCCGCTCAAGGACGCGATCCAGGCGGCTAAGGACGAGTCCACACCATCGTCGTCCAGTTCCGGGTCTGCTGAGGTGATGAAGATGACTAGGTAGGTTCGTTAACCGTTTTTCTAGATCTCAAGGACAAAACAGGGGCCGGCGTCAAATTACGGCACCAGTAGGAGTAATTATCAAAATAATTATAGTAATTATTCAAATAGATATCAGAGATTTCAAGGCCTTTTCAATATTCGCCGCGTGGTAGAGGACAGTCCTACAGATCAAATTATCATTATAATAGACGTGGCAACCAGGGATTTTTACATAAAATGTTTTTGCAGCTCAAGTAACGACAACAAAGAACGAGCTGGTGAAAATATGGAGCAAAAACCTAATGAGATAGACAACAATCAGTTTTTTCGTTCTCAATAATTTCATTTTTTCATGTAGAGGTAACTCTAAGTTTGTAAATTTTCACATTCATGGTATGAAACTTGTGTTATTGATAGATACTGGAGCATCCATTTCGGTTATTAAGGAAGAAGTACTTCCAAGATCAGCATGTGTTCTTAAAGATAATTTGGTTGTTAATGGAATTGAGGCAAGATATGTTCTTCCGGATATGTAGATCGACATTTATGCTTCTAGAGACAATAAATTCCATAACAAATTTCACATTTTCAAAATTTACCTATAACTGTCGATGGAATATTAGGATTAGACTTTATGAACAAGTACGGACAATATTGATTTAAACAAAATTTACTAACGTTACGGATAGGACGAGAGAATTGTGTTTTGCCAATTTATGACAAACCTGATTACAGTAATACATTATTACCGCCTCAGTGAATCAATTCATTTTGTGTATTTGGATACGGAAGCAAAAGGCGATTGTTTTGTTAGCGCAAAGGAAATATGGAAGGTTTTTTGGCAGGTACTATTGTTCGACCAAAAATAAAGAGTCCCAATAAAGATTTTAAATACTAGGGAAGAAGAAGTAAATTTGAATAATTTCATATTAAACGTAGAACTTTTAGATGATTTTAACGCTTCAAATTTTGCCAAAACAAAAGTAGTTCAGAAAGATGTGATATCTTATTATCTTTATTAGAATTGAAGCATTTGAATGAAGAAGAAAAGCAATCTATAGAAAAATTTGCACTAAATATTCAGACATTTTCTTTTACCCAACGATAAGTTAGAAACTACAAATATTTGTGAACAAACTATACAACTGAAAGATAACATCAATCCTATTTACACGAAACCATACTGTTTACCACAAGCTTTAAAGCCCGAAATAAATAAACAGATAAAAAGATGCTTAGAGATGATATTATAGAAGAATCTACTAGTGAATGGTCTAGTCCCCACTACTAGTTCCCAAAAATCTGATGGTTGTCAAAAATGGCGTTTAGTAATTGATTTTGAAAACTAAATGAAAATATAGTAGATGATAAATTTCGCTGCCGAACATCACTGATATTCTTGATTCATTATCAGGCTCTATATATTTTACCCATTTAGATTTACAACAAGGCTATTATCAGGTGAAACTGGCACCAGAAAGCCGAAAGTATACTGCATTTTCGACTAGTACAGGACATTATCAATTAAAACGTCTACCAATGGGGCTCAAAACTTTTGTAGTGCTTTTAGTAGAGTCGTCAATTGCTATGTCAGGATTAACTTCGAGAAGTGTTTTATTTATTTGGACGATCTAATAATTTTGGAAGATCCTTAACTATTCACAACCAAAATCTAGTAGATGTTTTCGAAAGACTGAGAAAGGTAAATTTAAAACTGAATCCTACTAAGTGCGAATTTCTAAAGAAGGAAATTCTGTATCTTGGTCATTTAGTGTCTGCCAACGGTGTCTCACCTGATCCAGAAAAGACCTGAATTTTGGAGCATTATCCCGTCCTCAAAATGTAGACGAAGTGTAAGAAGGTTTGTTGCATTTTGCAACTACTATAGGAAATTCGTACCTCTTTTGCAACAATTATTATGCCTTTAAATAGTTTACTCAAGAAAGACGCACCATTTGTTTGGTCTTCAGAGTGTCAGAACGCATTTAATTTTCTAAAAATTCATTAATAACACCCCAATACTTCAATATCCTGATTTTCTGAATCAAATGAATCTGTTTTGCAAACAGATGCGTCTGATGTAGCTGTAGGAGCAGTTTTGTGTAACAAAAATATGAAACCAATCGCGTACACTAGTAGGCCATTAAATAAAGCAGAAAAAATTACCCAGTTATCCAAAAGGAATTAACAGCAATTGTGTGGGCAGTAAAATATTTTAGACCATACCTATTTGGCAGGACTTTACCATAATGACAGACCACAAACCTTGATTTACTTATTTGGAATGAAAGATCCGTCTAGTCGGTTGATAAAGTTTCGATTAATTCTAGAAGAATATGATTTTAAAATATGTTATGTGAAGGGTAAAGACAATGTTGTGGCGGATGCACTGTCTAGAATTTGTATAACGTCGAGTGAGTTAAAGAATATGAAAGAACAAGTCTTAGCTGTGACAACTAGAGCGCAAAAGAGAAGAATGGAAGAGGATGTAAACAGGAAAGGGTTGTGATTAATAATGACACTGACGGGTGGCCTGATCAACCACGAGTCGTGGAATTATTAAGACAACCGTATGATTCTATTGAAATGAAACTTGTGAAAGGAGATATTATAAAAGGATTTAAAAAGAGACTTAGTCAAGGAAGAACGAGATTGTTTTAATTTTGCCAAGCAAAATGCTATTGTGTATAAACCTTGAATTTAGATTGCTCTTCTCATGAGCCGAATTTGCAACTAAATTAAAAGAGTTTTGTGAGATAATAAAAGTAAAAGAACTATGCATAGTAAAAGATGATAAAATGAAGAATTTATAAAAGGTTTATGTAGTGAAATTAAGACATTAAATGAGTGGACCGGTCCTCGAATATGTGTTCTGAAAGGAATTAAAAGAATTTACGACAATAAAGAAAACAATTCATTTTGAATGATTATCATTTGCTACCTACCAGTGGGCATGTTGAATGAATAGGATGGCTAATAACATAAAAAGGAGATATTATTGGCCAGGATTAGATGCCGATGTTCGAAAATTTATAAGTGAATGTAAATGTGTCTGAAATATAGTAGGTATACCAAACAACCAATGACTATAACTACCACGGCGTCGACTGCGTTTGAGAAAGTTTTCTTGATCTTGTGGGTCCCTTGGACAAGGATGAGTACGGTAATTGCTATATTTTAACGCTCCAATGTGAATTAACAAAATATATAGAGGCATACCCATTACCCAATAAAGAAACACTTACTGTGGCAAAAGCTTTTGTAAATAATTTTATCCTAAGATTCGGTATACCTAGTTCCTTAGCTACTGATAGGGGAACTGAATTTGTTTCTCAAGTGATGGAACAGGTGTGTAGCTTATTAAATATAGAAAAGTTGACGTCAACTGCATATCACCATCAATCAATTGGTTCGCTTGAGATTGCTCATTGCAAGCATTTAGGGTCATTTTAAGAACTTATAGCACCAATATGGGCTATTCATGGTCTCATTGGATTCCATTCTGGTGTTTTAGTTATAATATTGTGTAAACACTCAAACAAAATACACACCATTCGAACTTGTATTTGGCAGGCCATGTCGTTTGCCTAATAATTTGAAACAAGACGTGGTGGAACCACTTTATAATTCTGATAATTATTGTTTAGATTTAAAATATAAGTTACAGGTAGCTTTAAGAGATGCAAGACATAATTTAATAGCTTGTAAAGAAATAAGAAAACAAATATGATAAAACATGTAATCCTGTATTCTATGATAAGGATGAACTTATTTTAATTAAAAATGAATGTGCTCGTAAATTAGATTGTATTTTGATGGACCTTTTAAAGTCTTAGAAGATTTAGGAACAAATGTTAAGATTTTTAGAAATAATAAAGTAGATATAGTGCATAAGGATAGAACAAAAGGTTCGTTGAGTAAGCAATGTTTTAAAAAAAATATTTTATAAAATATTAGTTTGTGCTTATGTATTAAGTATGCTGAATTTTTTTTCTCTTTTTTTATCCACCCTGAGGTGAAGTAGTATTACAGTGCTAGTATATAAGTTGTTACTGATTTATGTAGAGTCAGTCATGAATAAACTTCTTGATCAAGCGCTCGTGTTTAATTCAACCTCGTAATATTACAAGCTCGCTGTCGAGCTCCCGGTGAAGAGAGTCTTAGATAGCGTTCCATCTAACATTCAAGGTCTTCAGAGCATCTTCTAATTCCCAGTTATCGGTTAACAAGTTAATGTTTGCTAACGTTCGCTTAAAAGCTCTAAAGTTGCTACTTTGTTTACGCAACATCTCATTCAGCTTACTGTTAATACTGTGGTCCACTTGTCGCGGTGTTGCTGACGCCGTGTACGGCGGGGGATTGAAAGTTGATGATTTAATGATCGGAGTAGAGGGTCTTCATTTTTCTTCAGTTGGTAAGAAACTTTGTATGTAGTCTTTTGTTTTTGTATAAAATCAAGAACTTGTCCGTATTGATTCTATACAATGTAGGGATGGTTTTCATCACACAACTCACGTACCTGGAGGTGAAGGTTGTGAAATACCTGCCAGTAAGTATCCAAAGTCTCCAGTCGTTTTTTGATATGAGCAGCAGTCCTACGGTCGGCGCCGTCCTTTTTGAAGTTGCTAAGCAGCTACTCCATACCAGAAACCATCTGTTGTTGATTTTCTTGTAAGTATTCCATGGTGTTGTTGTTGATAGGTATTCGAAGGTGTAAGTGAACTGATCGCTTCCTGTTTGCGGTCCGTGTGACGATATCTGCCTGGTGAGACCCGCTTCTGGAGGTTAGAGAACCACAATCACACTTCACTTTCGAAGTGTGATTGTGATTTTGAAGTTGTGGTATTCTTTGATGTAAATGTTACTTAAAACACTGTTTATGCACAAAATGTTTATTGTTATAATGTTTACGAATGTTAGGTATGTTAGCACACGAGACCTTGTTGGCTCATATACATGCTCAAATAAAAAAATTAAGTAAAATGCCGACGCGTACATAATGTGTTCGGTGTAAACTGAACAATGCATTACTTTATTTATTTATTTAAAATCTTTATTGTTCATAAAGTGTACAATTGGCCGACTTAAGGCCTTTAGCATTTTTACCAGTCAAACACGATCTAAGCAAAGAAACTTAAGCAGGTGCCACAATAACATGAAAATATGTATACCCACATAAATATAAATTTAAAACATACATATAAATACGCTTATAAATATATATTACGACAAATAACCTCCATAATATACTCTATAAATAATGTCCTCCAGACCGAATTTCAGTCACGTTAGTCAGTTTCAAAGTAGACAAGCCATCTGGACAGGACAGGCACTTTAATAAAGATGATCGTAAATGTTATAATAAAATAACACAAATGGTTTTATAATGTGTATTTTAATGCTATTCATGTTAAAATTTCAACTAATTGCAATATTATAAAATTATAAATTATAGATATTAAACTTACTCAGCAATGTTGTTGTATTAGCCATGTTTTTTTTATTCAAGCATTGTATTTTTGTTTTTATACATAATAAGATCCTACTGAAAATCAACATCTCAATATTGTCGTGTAGCACGTGCATGTGCTGAGTGGTGTCTTTTTTGGAGATATTATTCTTATTCATTTTTATTTTTCTTTAATTTGTAAAAGTCTTTTATTTCTTTTGTTACCTTGTTCTGATTTGTAATGACCCATTTTGTAATTGTAACTTTGTGGATATGGGTATGGAAGGAACTGAACTCGACTCACAGCTATTGCTAGTTCGGGAGTCAGGGTTTCAACTTTAAAGTTTCAATATGGTTTTATTCAATACTAGCGATCCGCCCCGGCTTCGCACGGTTGATTCCTGAATGTCGACAACCACGCGACCTACTGGATCTAGTTGTGAATCTAAACCATTCTCTCATCAATTTAGTCACACACACAAAATTTCATCAAAATCGGTCCAGCCGTTTAGGATTAGTTCAGTCACATACACACGGACAGAATAATTATATAATATATAATATGCATATTTTATACATACAAACCTTTTTTTTAAATCATTCTGTCTGTTAATGAAAACCGCATCAAAATCCGTTGCATAGTTTTAAAGATCTAAGCGTACAGACGGCGGAAGCGGCTTTGTTTTATACTATGTAGAGAAATAAAAAATTATTCTATTAAGCCAGCGCTTATCTACAATCCCACCTGATGGTAAGTGGTGATGTAGCCTAAGATGATGAAGCGCACTGACTTACCAAAAGCCTATTCACTCTTGCGTTACGTCATCGAAGAAGTTGACCATACCAACTTTTTAGGTATAACAATAGACAAGTTCTGTAATTGGAAGACACATATTGATAACTATGCAGAAAGTTAGATAAATTTGTCTTTGTTCTATATCGTTCAAGACGAGTGGCTAACATAGAGGCCGTACTTTCTGCCTATCATGGATATGTTTCTTCGATCCTACGTTACGGCTTAATAATTTGGGGTAATTCTGTCGATTTAATTAGAGCTTTTCGGGCAGAAAATGTGTAAGGTCTTTATGCGGAGCACACCAATTAGAAAGTTGTATTCCCTTTTCGCAAACATAAAATATTGCTGCTTCCAGCATCATACATTTACGAAATCTGTGTCTTTGTTCACAAAAATAGTAATTTATTTGAAAACAAAACGACGTTATAATTAGGACTAGTAGAAACGTACATAAATTGTCTGTACCAAAGCAAAGAATACAACTATACTCAAAAATGTATTGTATGGCAATACATGTTTAAAACAAATTGCCTGTTTATTTAAAAAATTAATATAGGAATCTTTAAAAGTAAATTAAACAAACACAAAAACACATTATGTATAAATAAAATTTATAATGGTAATAAAAACTAAGTTTACGCTTTCATCCACATATTTAAAAATATATAATTTTCAAGTAAGTGATTTGATGTGTTTAATTAATTCTTGTGAGAATAAAGCTCTTACACCACATAAATCAGTTTTTTCATAAAGAATAAGGGTGACAAATGAGCACAATTTCCATCCGTTCATCATGTTAAGTGGATGCTAGAGCCCATAGACATCTACATCTATCATCGATTAAGAATCAAAATACAGTCGCGTCGCCACCCTTAAGAATTAAGATGGTATGCCTCGTTTCCATTAAAATAGTCTCCGGTACTCTACACTCACCATACGAAACACAGCAGTATTATTCTTCCGTTTCACGCTGGTATACTGTGAGAGCGTGTCCTACCCTGGTCAAGCCGACCCATTCATTCTACAGCTATGTAGAGCTAACATAACTGCAGCGTGGCTCTACCACGTAAGTACATATGTACATATGTATATATTAGTAAATAAAATAGAAGTATCTGTCTGTAATATTCTATTAAGCTCGGGGGTTATTTGTATGTCATTAAGACATAAATAACCACACTAAAATTTTGTCTGTCTTTCTGTCTGGGCTAATTTTCAAAATGACTGAACCGATAGTGATGAAGCTTTACAATCAGATAAAGAGCAATGCCAAGAGGGGTCTAGGCTAAATTTTATATGAAAATTTGGAAGATTTTTTTTTGTTGAAAAAACGGAAAATTAGGAAAGTAGGTTGATTTAGTAGATTATCTTAAATCTATTTAACGCCACATTAATAGAACCTATCCAGGAGAAGCCAGGACAGAAAATATTTTAAACTAGCAAGTTTAAAATATTTTTCAATTGGCCTTTATAAAGCATTTTCTAACACGCTTTTATTAGCTTCGCGTGTCATCTATCTATCTATGTAACGGAATCTTTTAATGTAATTTCACAGTAACATTTTTTAAGCTAAATTAAGATATAAATATAAAAAGCCGTGTAGTGGTGGCATAAGATAATCCACTACGCCATGTCCCGTGGGTGTCGTGAGAGGCGATAGAGAGTAATGAAATTACAGTAGTCTTCCTGATAACCAGTAACATAATAAAGTAACATAATACAAACTGTTATAGCTAACCCACATGCCAAGCGTGGCAACTATAGCAATTGCCCCGGCTATGAGACAATGTGCTCATTTATCTCTCTTACTTCTATAAAAAAGCCGGCCAAGTGTGAGTCGGACTCGCGCGGTTCCGTACCAGGGGAGCCCTTTTAATTTTTAATTAATTTAAATTTTTATTATTTGTGGTTATAGCGGTAACAGAAATACACATTCTATGAAAATTTCAATCTATTACGTATCATGAGATACAGTCCTCTGACAGACAGACGGACGGACGGACGGACGGACAGCGGAAGCTTAGTAATAGGGTCCCGTTGGTTACCCTTTGGGTACGGAACCCTAAAAAAGGTAGCGCTTTTCTGACTCCATCCATTTTACTGCATATTTTCTTATCCCAGTATTATTTTAATTCCATGTTGGTCTGGGACTTATAGGTTCCATTTTCAACCGACTTCAAAAAAAGGAGGAGGTTCTCAATTCGACTGTATTTTTTTATGTGTATTACCTCAAAACTTTTATCTATGTGAACCGATTTTGATGATTATTTTTTATTCGAAAGCTGGTGCTTCTCATGTGGTCCCATATAAATTTGATCAAGATCTGACCAGTAGTTTTTAAGTTACCCTTAATACGTGGGTGGTCTGAAAAGTTTTCGACCTAACAAAGGTACAAGACATTTTTTCTTAAAATTTATTTTTATTTTTCTACATAGTCTCCTTGTAACTCTACACACTTCTCCCAGCGATGTCTCCATCTCTAACCCTCCAAATAGAACTCGGCGTTTTTCTCTGCAAAATAATTGTTCTCGAAGGTGATTGCCTCCTCATTTGACGAAAATCTCTGTCCTCCGTGCGCAATTTTTAGATGAGGAAACAAAAAGAAGTCACTTGGGGCTAGATCCGGTGAGTAAGGCGGATGATCAAGTAGTTCAAACCGTAATTTGTAGATTTTCGCCATGGCATCCGCTGAGGTGTGAAACGGCGCGTTGTCATGGTGAAACAGGATTTTCTTTTTCTGCAAATGTGGCCGCTTTTCCCGCAATTTCTGCCTTCAATTTTTCAAGTAATGATGCGTAGCATGCGTCTGTAATGGTTTTTCCTTTTTGAAGATAATTGATTAAGATAACTAACTCCATGATCACTTTCCCAGCCGAAAACAGAGTTTGCTTTTTTGGAGCCGGTTCCCCCTTTGCAGTACACTGTTTTGACTGTATTTTTGTTTCGGGCGTATAATGGTGTATCCAAGTTTCATCTACAGTAATTAATCGGTCCCAAAACTCGGATTTATTGCGCCTAAACTGCGCTAACAGAGCGTTGGAAATGTTCGAACACGTTTTTGGTCTAACGTGAGCAAACGCGGCACCCAACGCTTTCTCATTTCAGCTTTCTCATGCCTAAATCACTAAATCTTGATTTAATATGTGACAAACACGTTTTTTGACATTTTCATAGCCTCTGCTATCTTTTCACTTTAATTCAGCGGTCGTCTAGTACCATTTGGTGGACTATAGCGATGTTATCTTCAGTAGTTACAGTTTTTGGACGTCCCGAACGTTCATCATCTCCCAAGCTCTCACGACCACGTTTAAATTCAGCTGACCAAAATTTCACTGTGGTAAATGATGATGCAGAGTCCACATACACAGAGTCCAACTCATCTTTGATTTGCGTAGGCGTATTGCCTTTCAAAAACAAAAGTTTAGTGACACTCAAACAAACAAAAACACTCACATCGACTCACTCAAACGACTGTCAAATAACAACTACGCGTCTAAAATGAATTTAGGTGCGTAACTGTCAAAAGATGCACAACTACATACTAGCTTTTATTGACGAGTGCTGCCATCTTCACGCTTAGGTCGGAAACTTTTCAGACCACCCAAGTAATGCGTATTTAATTAACTTCGACTACATTGATGATGTTCTCATTTTATCTACCGACTTCAAAAAGGAGGAGGTACTCAATTCGACTGTATGTTTTTTATGTGTGTTTCCTCATAACTTTCTTCTAGGTGGAGCGATTGCGATGATTCTTTTTTCATTTAAAAGCTGGTGCTTTTCATGTGGTTTCATATAAATTTGATCAAGGTCTGACCAATAGTTTTGAGTTATCCTTAATAGTATATATTGAAGTCGGTTGTACAATTTTTTTTAACTTTACCACTTGTTTATATTTAAGTCGGTAGTACGGTTGTCGGGTTTGTGATTTTGTAGGTGATGGGCTAATCCTATCTATCACTTCTTTCACAATTTTCCATCTATACCCATGTTTTGCTAAATGTGGTCCAAGTAACTGATTATTTTTTGGACATTGCCTACCACTTCGGAGGTTACAGGAGTGACGCATATGTGATGCATATGAAAAATATGTAGTAATTTCTCAGAGACTCGTATTTGCGCCATTAGTTCACCTGCCACTGATGCCAGAGACGAGAGGCTGCCAAAGTGTCTACGCATGTAGCATCCAACACTGGGGCTTTACTTCTCTCCCAAAGGGTCAAAGTCGTACCTTGAGGTCTCCTGGCATCGTCTCTAAATATTCCACAAAGCTCTAAAACAGAGGGAACATTTAAAGAGACAAGAGCTCTTCGTATAACATCGTTAAAAGAACCGTGACAACTTACCAGCACTTTCCTTACATGATTCCGTGGAGCCCAAACTCTTCGACGCTGCTACCACGCTCTTATTTAATTTGCTTAAATGTACCCGAATGTGTAACAATTCTTTTTTTTTTCTTTTTCGACTGTTAATTTGTGACAAAAGTTTTTATCATAACTTTGGAAAAACTACCAAACCATACTAATTAAAATAATACATACATGAACAATTGTGCCATTTACTGTAGAGACTGTCGGTCCGTGGGGTCCAGTGCGGTGAAGTTCTAATGGAACTCTATCCGCGACTAGTTGTCTCTGCATGTTGGCTATGATTTATAAAGTCTATGTCGATCCGTGGACTTAGAACACACATTTTGTAATTTATTTTAAAACAAGAAGTGAACCAATTTCCTATAAGCTTAACTTAAAATAACGCTCTAAATATTTAGCTTAAAAGGAAGACGTCTTGTACATGTTTAAACTCACAAAACAGATATAATCAACGTTTAGCGAGCTCGCACGTCGCAATCAGAAGCTATCAGAGTGATGCAGTTTTTGTACTGATTGCAGTGACAATATCGACAACACACCACTGCCTCTAATAGACATTTCAAATCAATGAGTAAGACAATTATTAGAACACAAAAAAGTTAAGTTACAGCTTACATACGTCCCACTGCTGAAAACGAGGCTTCTTTCATTTCGGAGAAGGTTGAGGTTGAGCAATCTGCCGCTGCTCCTACATGTTGGTGGACTTCACATCTTTTCTTTAAAATTCTCCTGCATGTAGGTTCCTAAGTGTTTTCTTTCAACTCTTTGCACGTGGTGCATTGGCCTTACAATGCAATTAACATTTGACAATTCCATTTCTGTAAATTACACAATACGGGAGCAACCCTGTTTTTTTTTTAAATAGAGTAAGGGTAACAAGCGAGCACGCAGCCCACTAGATGGTAAGTGGATGCTGTGGCGAAGACATCTACATTTACCCTCGATTAAGAATAAAAATGCAGATGCGTGGTCAAGGGCAAAGGGTCTCCGGTTCTCTACATTCATCATGCGAAACCCAGCATTGAGTTGCTTTTTCACGCGGTCCTTCCCCGGTCAAGCCGAGCTATTCGTGCTACAACCATAACATAGCTACAGCGTAGCTCTACGATATCCTCTTGCGCCGCCATCTCACAGCATTTGTCAATTGTCTATACAACAATTATACTATTTACCATCACATAAAATAATAGCGAAATTTATTAGCAATTTAAAATAAATCAATTAAAATAAATCAGCCAGGTTATACGAAATCATATAATTTGATGAGATGAGATAAGTTAGAGAGTTAAAATAAGATAATACCCTCATTTCTATGTCACTCTTTTTATAGAATAAGGTGACAAACGAGCACAGAGTCCACCTGATGGTAAGTGGTTGCTGTGGCACATAGACATCTACATCTATCTTCGTTTGCGAATTTAAATGCAGATGCGTTGTCAGCCGTGAGGACTAAGATAGAATGCCTCTTTTCCAGTAAAAGGGTCTCCAGTTCTCTACACTCACCATACGAAACACAGCAGCATTAAGGTGCTATTTTACGCTGGTATTCTATGAGAGCGTGGTCCTTCGGTCGAGCCGACCCATTCGTGCTACAACTATTAATATAGCTGCAGCATGGCTCTACCACGTAAAATACTTTATGTAGTTAAGTAAGTTATAAATATTGTCTACTGAAGAGTTGATCTCTCCCGTAATTAATATAAAAATGATGTGACAACACATTATGTAGAATAACAATCTGGCACAGAACTGTCAAATTATTGTTTTTTTTTTATTTAACAATTTTGAGAGAAAGCTAGCTACATACTAAGTAAATACAAAAAAGGCAAGTAAGAGCTAATAACAGTTCCCACATTAGTAAGAATGTAGCATAAACGGAAGTAATGAAACTTATACACATATAAATTACATACCGTCATTATATATTTTAATGTAATTTGATTGCTATCTGTTTTGATGTGCTTAATAAATAAATAAATAAATAAAGTGTAATCTCTCACGCTCTCAACACATGGTTTGCTACTTGCTTACTTTCTATTGTTCAAATATAATTCGGACGAACTGTTCAATATTGACTCTGAAAGCTCGCGTTCGAACGCATTTACTGCGAGGAGTCACCCGTTCAAACAGTTGATAAAGGCTCCAATTTATTTCCCAAAGGAACAAACGAGTACGGAAAAAATTGCTGAGAATTGCTTTTGTGTATATCTTGAGCTCAGACCAACAAAGAAGATAGACGGAGCGCTGCGTACATTTAAAGTGACGGAGAAAACGTGTTTTTTATATAGAATAAGGGTAACAAACGAGCACGCAGTCCACCTGGTAGAAATAGAAGTAGAACTGTGTTGAGTGGATGCTGTGGCCCATAAATACCTACATCTTACCGCTTTTAAGAATCAAATTGTAGATGCATTGTCACCCATAAGGACTAAGATAGAATGTCTCGTTACTAGTTAAAAATTTTACCGGTTCTCTACACTCGCCTTACAAAACACATCAGTATTGAACTGTTATTTTACGCTGGTATTCTGAGAGCGTGGTCTTTTCCCGGTCGATTCGACCCATTCGTACTGCAGCTATAATATACTCGTAGCTTTAGTGTGGCTCTACTACTTTAATGCTCAACTTACTGTAAGACAACGCACTCCCGCCCACATCTTTCTTCCTTAAACAGCTCGTATATTTATGTCTACAGCTGGACATACATATATAAGTAGATTTTAACTAAATGATTATAGATACATATATAATGTGCGTGTCTGCGTTTTTAAGGTTCCGTACCCGAAGGGTAATCAACGGTACCCTATTACTAAGCATCCGCTGTTCATCCGTCCGTCAGCGGACTGTATTTCATGATCCGTAATAGGTAGACAGTTGAAATTTTCACAGAATGTGTATTTCTGTTGCCGCTATAACAACAAATAATAAAAATAAAAATAAATTAAAATAAAAAGGCTGCCCTACTATAAACGTGTTTTTTTTTTTTTTGCTTTTTGTTCTTCATTTGTCTTTTGGCAACAAGTAGACGCTTAAAATGCTCACAGAGTTTGTATTACTATATTCGTTAAATAAAAATTATGATAAAATAAAATAATATTTAAAAAGTGTATTTACATAGTATTAAATCTTGTAGGATGGTACGGAACCCTTCATGCGCGGGTCCGACTCGCACTTTCCCGGTTTTTACAATAAGTGGAGCAAGATTTTGTCGTCACTTGAAATGTACGCAGAGCTTCGTCTCTCTTTATTTGTTGGTCTGTGATCTTGAGTAAATTTTAGAACAATAAAATATTTGTGGCATTTGTTTCACATAACTTTTTATTTATTTTATCGTATGAAGTATTTGATCATTGATGTTTTGGCTGTGAAAGGAAAAGGGTAGATCTCCCACCGGTGCGAAGCTGTTCTATATAATATATATTCTGACGGATCCGTAGCGCAGTGGCTTAACACTGAGTTGCGGCGCTTAGGGCCACAGGTTCGAATCCCGTACATAACATTTATTTGTGCGATGATTTCTTATATTATCGCGAATACCACACATTGAATAAAACTAATTTTACGTATTTGATCGCGTTTATACACGTATAGCACGTTTTAGGCGCTTTACATTAGCCACGGTCACAGGCCCTTGTTATGTGGCAGAGACAAAAACTCTTTAAAAATAAATTTATTTAATACTTTTAAACTAACTTAAAATATAGTAGTTGATACAGAGAACTTGGGAATGGAATTATGTTGAGGGATCGAAAGATTTGGTTTAAATTGTGTAGGAAGCTAGGAGGTGGGGGTAAACATAAGGGAACAACATTGTTCTTGGTGTTATGGTTAACTTATGGTAAACTATAAACATTAGCATATAATATTACAATCGAATTAGTGTGGCTTCTAAAGAAATAAACAATATGATTTTTAAAGTATACAGGTCTTATAACATAAAGTAAATAGTATCCTATGACATAACATTAGTTTGGCTTCTAAGAAAGTAATTTAGTAAATAAACAATATAAAGTATACAGGACTTATAATATAAAGTAAATAGCATCTATGACATAACACCCTTAACCTTTATATGGACTACAAATAATTTTCCGGGTTTGGAAGTTGGTCCCTCCGCGCTTTATGCATGTAAACTGTTTTCCCGATACAGGAGAAAATCCTAGTGTAGGGGTAACGTTTTTTTAAAAAAAGCGGAGAGTCAAGAAGAAGACAAGTAGGTAATCTGCGAGAGCAAGTGAAGCGAAGTGACGTGAAGTGAAGGCAAGGGCTCAAATCGTGCCAATCACTGTAACTAGCTTGAAAGATCAGGAACCGTTACATTAGCCTATTAAAGTCCACTGCTGAACATAGGCGCCCATAGATTGCCTCATAGGGGGGATATTTGCCATAGTTCCCACGCTAGGCAAGCGTGTTGGCGACCACAGTTTATTTTTATTTTTAGTCGTTATTTTAAAGACGCTGCTGCCTATCTCCTGATTGTGTATCTCCTGATTTGTTTCCTCTGTCACCTCTTACGACATCCACGGGATGATATGGAAATAATATTATAACTATATTATAGCTGCAGCATGGCTCTAGCACGAGTAAAATATAGTAATT
Organism: Parnassius orleans; assembly: GCA_029286625.1. Classification (NCBI taxonomy): domain Eukaryota; kingdom Metazoa; phylum Arthropoda; class Insecta; order Lepidoptera; family Papilionidae; genus Parnassius; species Parnassius orleans. The sequence goes on from JAGSMP010000206.1 coordinate 740,195, forward strand.
TTAATATTTAATTGTGTATGATAAGTCTCTCTAGTATAGAGCAGCTGACGTAAAGCACCAACACTCCATGAAGTCAGCATTCCAAGGAAATGTTCAGGATAACCACCGTCATTATATCACTTTTAATAAACCACAAATCCACACACGAGAAAATCGATTTTAGAGATATTGATCCTGTTGAATGGAACTAAGTCACGGATTTTATCGCATTTAATTTTGATTTAATTCTAGCTCGACCGAGTTTCGAGTGCTTTGAAAAATTAGTTTAATTAAATGTTTAGTACCTATTATAGTATATAAGAAATTATTAAACCACTTTAAAATAATTATGTACATATTAAATCAAAATTAATAATTAAAGCATTTATAAAAAATATAGGGTTATATTTTTTATAAATCTGAAATGACAAACGAACTTACAGTCCACCTGAAGTCCACCTGGTAAGTGACTACTGCAGTCAGTTTGTGTGGATTTTGGGGCGGGCGGCGTCATTGGTCCGTACTTTTCGAAAACGACACTGTTGACGCTGATAACGGCGAGTGCTACAGAACGATGATAACCAATTTCTTATGGCCCAAATTGAACTATTTGGAACTAGATGACATGTGGTTCCAGCAGAACAGCGCTACGTGACATACAGCGGACGCCAAGATTGATATTATCCATTAGCGATTTGAGGGTAATCTCTCGCAGGGTATGGTGAATTGGTCATCAAGGTCATGCGATTTGACCCGCTAGACTTTTTCTTGTGCGGTTTCAGTCGTAGGTCTATGCAAACAAACCACAATCGACCGATACCCTAAAGGTGAACATAACACAGGCCATCGCTCAAATTCACCCGGATCTACACAGAAGAGTCATTGAAAATTGGTAAGAAACCAAGGCGGGCATTTGAACGATGTCATATTCCACATAATGGCACATATGAGCCTTTCAAATAAAAAGATTTTTTAATACACACAGCTTGTTTTATTTTATTTCTACATCTACCCGCCCTTATTGAAAAACCCTTATATATTTTCACATAGCTACTTAAATAATACGGTTATAGACAATCTGTGACCTTTGTGAGAGACCGGTGTACATACTTTTTATAGGATAACGGTGACAAACGGATTACGGATTGCACATATTTATATTTCAAAATATACTGCAACAGAAATACAAAAATTGTTATTAATTGCTAGTATTTGCCAAAACAGCAAGTGTCGTAAACGAAAATAAAACTGCGTGGCATATTTACCGTGCCAGATACACACCAGCTGACGCTCAAGTGATCCACAGATATGACGCAGTTCTGTTCTGAATTGCCGCTCTAGTAATATATAAGTATATGTGTGTGTATATATACATAGAAGTATTTGTTTAAAATATATCAAATGTTTATAAGTCAGTTTCGAGAAGTCTGGTAATGAGATCGCTAAGCCGCCTTTAATATTATAATATAATATTTACCTAAATTAAACTAATAACTTAAGTACAATAACGCATAGGCGTCAATCTTGGCGCATCACTATCCAACCGCTTCGTCTATGTTCCAGCGTCTATAGAATACCTGCAGTCGCTTTTCATAGTGGGCAATGAGCGATACGTGCGCTCTGTAACTTACTTATTAGGGTAGTCTAGTGGTAGTATCAAGCATGGCGATTATGACACATCCTCTCTACTATGGAATGACACAAATCCATCAGTGGACTGACAAGGTTTGATAAAGAAAAGAAATATATTGGCAAATCCAATTGGGCATGCCCAAAGCGCATTAAAAAATTACGTATAACATGATTATACGGATTTTTTTTAAGTAGTTTAAATACACACAAGTTTTCACTAATAACCTAATTATACTTCCAATTGGAAAATCCAAAAGTGCACGACTCATAATGCTCATATGATCATCATATCATCATTCAGGTCACTCCATAAAGTCTAAGACGTATTTAAGTATAAAAAATAACTCCTACTTACCTTTAGTACGTATTACTATTATTTATTCTGTGCTTTTAAAATATTGTAATAAAAATCTTTGATTATTATTATAATCAAGTATGTAAGAAATTTCACTTTTAAATATTGTGTATTTGTACAGCGATCTTATTGAGCTGCTGCAAACAACCGATACAGTGTACACTCACGCCGGCGATGGACGCTGAAGTAACTGAGTGAGTGACGCAATCTCTATTAAGTAAAAAATAAATTCATACAAGGCTGCTAAAACACCAAATATTTCGACATTTGAAATCAGCCGAAAAATCAATTATAACTGAACAAAACAAAATTAAACTGCCATTTACATTCAATGGCTTCCTACATGATAGATGAAGAGTTTTAAAATAGATTGAGTTGAACAATTGATATTTTCAAAAGTTATCGTGTTTACGAAGCCATGCGGACTTGATAAATCCACACCATAAGCCACTAAAACCCCTTTTTATGTAAAATAGCAATTAATCGATTTAAAAATATTAATAAGTTCAACAATCATTTATCTTTCTGACAATGTGATTTTTATATCACTTTTATGTACAATATGATTGCTAGATACGATTTCATGCGACAAAACGTTGGAATCTTAATTTTAGGGCCTCATAGAACATACCGGCGCGTTAGCGCTTATGGCGTGCAATATCTCCTGGGCAATTATCAATCTTTAGTGCCTGCTGGAGGATAAAGGGATTTCAACGGGAACTTTATGTGGCTACGAAAATATTTTTCAATAATATTTACAAATTTCACTAAATCTGTTAAAGGGCGTGTATGTGGGAACTTTTATATGAGCTATTAAAATAGGTATAATAATGAAACAAAGTTTGTACCTGAAAAATTCATTCTTGATTTCATGATCATCATCATCATCACAGCCTATTACAAGTTCACTGCTGAACATAAGCCTCCTCTATGGAATTCCTTGTAGGAAATATTCCCAATTTTTGCCAAGCTTGAGGGCGAGTTGACAACCCAGTTTTACTATTATTTTGAGTTTATCAGATATCTATATATACAGTACAACAGTGTTATCAGATAAATGTTGCTGATAGGAAATCTGTTTCAGGTTCTCTCTGTCGCCTCTTACGACACCTACAGGATGATATGGGGTATTGGATATTCTTACACCGCCACTACACGGTTCATATATAATATGTACTGAAAATTATATACAACAATATATCTAAGATGTAATTAAATACGTATTGGACTAACGTCACGCTGCAGCTATTTTATGACTGCAACACGAGTGCGTCGGCCCGAACGGGAAGAAACACGCTTGCAAAATATTACAGCGTAAAATAGCAGTTTCAGTGTTTCGTATGGTTAAAACCCTTTTACTGCAAAACAAGGCATTTTCCCAAGACCCCCTGTACGGTCCAAATACCATACATTTATTTTATGCTGACGCGGTACAAGCCGCCGCGCCGCGTATTACTTATAAGGCACCATTTTCTAATTAAACTCAATGTGAGTAGTAAATTACTTAAGTATCAACACGTGTGCTTACTTTATACGCCACTCATATTGACGTACTATCGTCTGAAACTAACATTAAACTATATAACTATAAACTAACTTCAATATCACAGAAGCCGTACGAATAGCAAACCCGGTAACGGGGCATTCCATCTTAGACTTTAGAGACAACAACACAACTTCTTTTGATTCTTAATCGAGGAAAATGTAGGTGCTATGGGCCACGGCATCTTTACACTTACTTACTACCTATATATAGGTGGGATGTGTGCTCGTTTACTAACCTTACTTCTTTAAAAAATATTGAATAAATATTAATTAAATGTTTAAAAAAATCGTGCCTTATGATGGCTGCGTTAGAGAATTTATCGCCCAATTTCATCCCGTAGGCTTCATAAGAAGCATTGGTCTGCTCGACCGAGGAAGGACCACGCTCTCACAGAATATGAGCGTAAAATAGCAGCTTATGCTACGGTATTTCGTATGGTGAGTGTAGGAACCGGAGACCATTTTTACTAGGAACGAGAAGTTCCATCTTAGTCCTCTGGGATGACAGAACATTTGAATTTTGATTCTTAATCAAGGATAGATGTATAGATCTAGCGGCAAGAGCATCCACTTTATATAAGTTGTGTGTACTCGTTTGTGACCCTTATCTATTCAATAAAAAAAATATGCCATTTACAGTTGCAAACTGTTAACAAATCTTATGTTAACTTATGAAAGATTTAGGCAAAAGTAAAATAAAGTTACAGCCTATAAACAACGTCCAACTGCTGGGCACAGGCCCCCCTCGTTTCTGGCGGTTATGGAGCGATTAGTCCACTGAGCTGCTACAGTGCCTGTTGGCGGACTTTTTACTTCTTTAAAATACTTCATTCGTAAAACATGCAAGTTTCTCACGATGATTTCCTTCACATCTTCGATGGTTTTGTGATAGTATGCGTTATGTATTATGTAGTTATGTATGTCATAAATATTGTCTAGCGAAGAGTTGTGAACATATTTAGGATAACAATCTGGTACAGAACTGTTCTCATCATCTCGAGGGCTGACGGTCCACTACTGTGCGATTTACGCGGAATTTTCTGCCTCGCACGACCAAACTGTGGAATTCACCGTCGCGGTTTTTCGGGACCGATACGACTTAGGGACCTTTAAGAAAAAGGCCTACTTCTTTCTAAAAGGTAGACCACGCACCTGCAATTGCACCCTGGTGTTACAGATGTTCATGGGCGACGGTGATAATTTACCATCAGATGAGCCGCATACTCGTTTGCCCCCTCTTCCATAAAAAATATTTGTTATGTGTTTAGTTGTCCATATTAATTTAAAAAAAATTGGTTTGGTCATGTAGAAAGAATGAACGAGGAAAGAGTGACAAAGCAAATTTATGTTGCAGAAGTGAACGGAAGAGTCGGGAAGGGACGCCCTAGACGAAGGTTTATCGACCAAATTGGCGATATATTGAAAATGGGCCAGATTAGGAGTACCCTTAACCGACGAGCGTGTATGCGTAGATACATGGATGTAAAAGAGGCGAGAGAAGTATGTCAGGATCGTGCCAAATGGAAGTCCGTAGTCTCTGCTTACCCCTCTGGGTGACTGGCGTGAGTGTATATGTATTATGTATGTAAAAAAATTAAGTGTCGACCGGCGTCTATGTACAACTTAAAATTACAACTAACGACCGAAGACAGATCAGGCGCAGGAACAACGGCTTTACGTGCTTACTGAGGCACGAAGGTGAAACACCGACATTTTCCTGACTACGGGCTGCTGGTGATAATTTCTTGACAGAAAGACCCAATAACTGATTTTAGCCCGGCCCAGGATTCGAACCCGGGTTCTCATGACCAGCAATCGTGCTTACGACCACCAGATCAACAAGGCAGTTAATAAAAACGTTAATAAACGTTATAAAACGTGTTTTATTTAAATTATGAATGCAAGTTAAGGATATTTGCCATCCAGAGGAAGATGAAGAATGGAAAAAAGATGATACCACAATAACAGTTTAGATTTAGAGAGACGCGGTTAACTTTTACATTCGATTTGTTCCAGATTATATGCTCTCTATAAAAGCGACCGTCCTCAAACTCGAATAATAAATTAAGTTAATATAATGAATCTCCCGCAGGCAACACTGCGGACGACACCGCATCTTCATTTACGTTGAAAGATATTTTTGCTTTACTAGTGTTTGCATAATACGTATAAAAATTTTCTCACTGACCTCATTATTATAATAGTACATATACATTTCTTTTACGTGGTAGTGCGATGCTGCAGCTGTATTAGTAGTATAGTTGTACCACAAATCGGTCGGCTCGACCGGGAAGGACCACGCTCACAGAATATGAGCGTAAAATAGCAGCTTATGCTACGGTATTTCGTATGGTGAGTGTAGGAACCGGAGACCATTTTTACTAGGAACGAGAAGTTCCATCTTAGTCCTCTGGGATGACAGAACATTTGAATTTTGATTCTTAATCAAGGATAGATGTATAGATCTAGCGGCAAGAGCATCCACTTTATATAAGTTGTGTGTACTCGTTTGTGACCCTTATCTATTCAATAAAAAAAAAATGCCATTTACAGTTGCAAACTGTTAACAAATCTTATGTTAACTTATGAAAGATTTAGGCAAAAGTAAAATAAAGTTACAGCCTATAAACAACGTCCAACTGCTGGGCACAGGCCCCCCTCGTTTCTGGCGGTTATGGAGCGATTAGTCCACTGGGCTGCTACAGTGCCTGTTGGCGGACTTTTTACTTCTTTAAAATACTTCATTCGTAAAACATGCAAGTTTCTCACGATGATTTCCTTCACATCTTCGATGGTTTTGTGATAGTATGTGTTATGTATTATGTAGTTATGTATGTCATAAATATTGTCTAGCGAAGAGTTGTGAACATATTTAGGATAACAATCTGGTACAGAACTGTTCTCATCATCTCGAGGGCTGACGGTCCACTACTGTGCGATTTACGCGGAATTTTCTGCCTCGCACGACCAAACTGTGGAATTCACCGTCGCGGTTTTTCGGGACCGATACGACTTAGGGACCTTTAAGAAAAAGGCCTACTTCTTTCTAAAAGGTAGACCACGCACCTGCAATTGCACCCTGGTGTTACAGATGTTCATGGGCGACGGTGATAATTTACCATCAGATGAGCCGCATACTCGTTTGCCCCCTCTTCCATAAAAAATATTTGTTATGTGTTTAGTTGTCCATATTAATTTAAAAAAAATTGGTTTGGTCATGTAGAAAGAATGAACGAGGAAAGAGTGACAAAGCAAATTTATGTTGCAGAAGTGAACGGAAGAGTCGGAAGGACGCCCTAGACGAAGGTTTATCGACCAAATTGGCGATATATTGAAAATAGGCCAGATTAGGACTACCCTTAACCGACGAGCGTGTATGCGTAGATACATGGATGTAAAAGAGGCGAGAAGTATGTCAGGATCGTGCCAAATGGAAGTCCGTAGTCTCTGCTTACCCTCTGGGTGACTGGCAGTGTTTACGTATTATGTATTTAAAAATTAAGTGTCGACCGGCGTCTATGTACAACTTAAAATTACAACTAACGACCGAAGACAGACAGGCGCAGGAACAACGGCTTTACGTGCTTACTGAGGCACGGAGGTGAAACACCGACATTTTCCTGACTCGGGCTGCAGCTGATAATGTCTTGGCAGAAAGACCCAATAACTGATTTTGGCCCGACCCAGGATTCGAACACGGGTTCTCATGACCAGCAATCGTGCTTACGACCACCAGATCAACAAGGCAGTTAATAAAAACGTTAATAAACGTTATAAAACGTGTTTTATTTAAATTATGAATGCAAGTTAAGGATATTTGCCATCCAGAGGAAGATGAAGAATGGAAAAAAGATGATACCACAATAACAGTTTAGATTTAGAGAGACGCGGTTAACTTTTACATTCGATTTGTTCCAGATTATATGCTCTCTATAAAAGCGACCGTCCTCAAACTCGAATAATAAATTAAGTTAATATAATGAATCTCCCGCAGGCAACACTGCGGACGACACCGCGTCTTCATTTACGTTGAAAGATATTTTTTGCTTTACTAGTGTTTGCATAATACGTATAAAAATTTTCTCACTGACCTCATTATTATAATAGTACATATACATTTCTTTTACGTGGTAGTGCGATGCTGCAGCTGTATTAGTAGTATAGTTGTACCACAAATCGGTCGGCTCGACCGGGAAGGACCACGCTCTCACAGAATACCAACGTGAAATAGCAGCTTAACGCTGCTGTGTTTAGTATGGTGAGTGTAGAGAACCGGAGACCCTTTTACTGGAAACGAGGCATTCTATCTTAGCCCTCACGGGTGACAACGCATCTGCATTTTGATTCGTAATCGAGGATAGATGTAGATGTCATGGGCTACAGCATCCACTTACCATCAGGTCGACTGTGTGCTCGTTTGTCACCCTTATCCTATAAAAAAACATTTATCTTTCAACAAAATTTAATTTTCCACCTAATTGGAAGTAGATGCTGCAGCCTATACCCATCTACATCTATCCTGGGTTTCAAGCATCAAAATTCAAAAACATTGTTGCCCTGAAGACTAATATGGAATGCCTCGCTTGAAGATATAAGGGTCTCCGGTTCTCTACACTCACTATACGAAACACAGCAGCACTAAGTTGTTATTTTACACTTCTTCATGTGAGATCGTCGTCCTTCCCGGGCGAGCCAACCCATTCGTGCTACAACCATAATATAACTGCAGCGTGGCTCTACTACGTATGAAAATTACTATACTTGATGACCTTGTTGATAGTTGTGTGGTGGAGGCGTAAAGGAATCCACCATTTCGTCCTGCGAATGTCGTCAAAGACGACTATGGAAAATGCCAAAGACCTTATGAGCTACGTCCTTAGGCCTAGGTCAAAATGAAGTGATACGCCTGATACTACCATTGAAAATCCGTAACCCAAGAGTAGGTAGAGAATTAATAGAATCGGGCGTTACTTTGCGGAAATCCATTATATTAAAGTTGGAAAAATTTACTTTGCCAATATCCGCTCCATAAAATAAAATGATGTGTTTTACCTAGTTTGGAGCACCTCCGTCCTCCCTCAATTGCGTGCACTATCCCCGTCACCACTCATTCCAGCACCCACAATTAAGACTAAACATGTGTTAAAATCCATTAAGCCGTTTAAGCTACAGAGCGTGCCAAAGAAATAAACATACCTACTTACGTTTATCCTCCTCTTGGGACAGTCGGATGAAAACAGGCACACAGCTCACCTGATGGTAAGTTAATGTGGCCCATAGAGTGTCTATACATTTATTTTATCCTCGCTTAAGAATCGAAATGCAGGTGTGTTGTTACCCTAAAGACTCATATTGAATACCTCGTTACCGTTTAAAAGTTTCGCCTGTTCCAATCGCTAACCATACGAAACACTTTTAAAGGTGGTAGAGCCAAGCTTTTGCTGTCGCACGGATGGGCCGGCTCGAACCGGGGTGGTACCATGACCTCACAGATTACCAGCGTGAAGTAGAGATTTACCTTTACATTTCGCTTTGTAAGTGCGGTTGGCCGGAGGGCGTAAATTGGAGTTTGGGTAGTAAGATACCACCATTAAATTGGACTTTGGGTACTAAGTTACTTCCATTAAATTGGACTTTGGGTATTAAAATACCAGCATTAAATTGGAAATAAAGATATAAGAAATTGTTTCAGGTTGCCCTAAAATAATAATAATGGCAAGTATGATATCATTATCAGCGTTAGAAAAATTGGATCTCGAAGGTGATAGCACATCCATGGCTATTAGGTGGGAAAAATTTGAGAAGTTTTTGATAAGATTGCGTCATCAAGCCGAAAAGTGTGCATTCGAAAAGCAAGATGATCATCTCATAGATCAAATTGCGGAAAAGTGTAATTCGACGAAATTGCGTAAGAAAATTTTGACATTAGGGGACAGTGTCACGTTAGACAAAATCATAACGGAAGCAAACACACTTGAAATAGTAAACCAACAGTTAGAAGACTATGGAAACAAAAACAAAAATTTGGAAATAAACCTAATTACGAAGGAAAACAGAAATGATAAAAAAGGCAGAAATTATCTAAATCAGTCTCAGCATAAAATAAAGAAGTATTGTGGTAGATGTGGAAGCAATAATCATGTTTCTAGTAATGTGAATTGCCCAGCTCAGGGTAAAAAGTGTCATTATTGCGGGAAAATTGGACACTTTCGTTTATACTGCAGGTCTACAAAGAATACAGAAGCCCAAAAAAGGAAAATCGATGATTCACGGAAAGAGGAAAATAATCAACAAAATTGGAAGAAGCCAAAAAAATATAAAGAAAGAGATGTAGATTGTATTGAAACTCAAGAAATAGACTATGTTTTCCAGGTGGATAACGATGCCACTATAAAATGTAGAGTAGGGGGTATAGAAATCGATATGCTGATTGACTCTGGATATAAACTTAACCTTATATCTGACAAAACGTGGAAAAGTTAAAAGCAAAAAGTATATGCTTTTAATCAAATCAAAAGACCAGACAAGACATTATTAGCATATGGTAGTAACGCTCTTTTGGCAATAGAGGTTCATTTGAAACTATACTCGAAGTCGATGGAACATACAACCATCTACGTGATTTCGGGGGTACTAGAGACCTGTTGGGTAAGAACACAGCAGTTCGTCTGGGTGTTTTAAAACTTGGTATCGGGATAAATCAAGTGGAGGTAACACCTTTTCCAAAATTCAAAGGCATATTAATAGAGATTCCCATTGACGATTCTATAAAGCCCGTATGCCAACCATGTCGCAGAGTACCGATCCCCATTGAAGAGAAGGTTGCAATTAAAATTAAGGAATTACTAGACAGTGATATAATTGAAGAAGTGCAAGGCCCATCTAAATGGGTTTCACCAATAGTTCCAATCATGAAAGGAAATGGTGAATTGCGTTTGTGCGTAGATATGAGACGTGCGAACGCCGCTATCTTGCGAGAAAACCACCCCTTGCCTACTATGGACCATTTTTTGCCTAAAATGAAGAAAGCTAAATATTTTAGCAAATTAGACATAAAAAATGCCTTCCATCAAGTGGAAATTCACTCTGAATCCAGACACATAACGACTTTTATAACCCCTAAAGGATTATATAGATATAAAAGATTAATGTTTGGGATTACCTGCGCTCCCGAGATTTTTCAGAAGATCATTGAAAGGATGCTGATAAACTGTGAAGGGGTCGTCAATTTTATTGATGATATCCTGGTATTCGGGAACAGTGAAGAAGAACATGACGCAAGACTAAAGAAGGTTCTACAGGTACTTACTGAAAACAACGCCGTGCTAAATAGCAATAAATGCATATATAAAACGCAGGATGTGAATTTTCTGGGACATAGGCTTACACATGAAGGAGTAAAACCCCTCAACAAGTACGTTGAGAGCATTATGAAATTTAGGGTTCCGAAGACCATAGAAGAACTCCAAAGTTTTTTAGGACTCGTAAACTATATCAACAAATGGATACCTAACTTGGCCACCATGACAGAACCTCTGAAGCACCTGCTAAGACAGAAGATGGGCAAAAGGGAGAGCTTGGAAAAACTATGGTCTGGGGAACAAGATAAAGCATTCCAGAAACTCAAACGGATGCTCACGGAAATACAGTCTTTAGGGTATTATGACGTCAGAGATGCAACACAGGTGATAGCAGATGCTAGCCCTGTCGGACTTGGTGCTGTCCTTGTACAAAATGCTACAAATGGCCCTAGAATCATTGCCTACGGTAATCGAACTTTAACAGACTGTGAGCGCAGGTATAGTCAAATGGAAAAAGAGGCACTAGCATTAGTTTGGGGGGTCGAACATTTTAATATTTTTTATACGCGAGGCTATTGAAATTAAAAACATCCTAATTTCAATAGAGAAGATGGATGGTGCTGCCATCTGCTTGGGATCCTATAATTAACAAAATTAAATCTAAACCCAAGCATACCACTGCAAGAGTTCAAGATACTGTAAGCTCATTCTGCGTAGATCGGACCAAAATTAATATTCAAAAAGTGAAGGTAGCCGTGCTAACTATGACATTGGGACGTCAAACACCTCAGTCCCCCGTGACCATGGGTGCTGTAAAGCACCCGAAACGTCGGGAATCAAAATTAGTAAAATTAAACGCGATAAAATCCGTAAAAATAGTTTTATTCAATGTGTAGTGTTCGTGTAAATATAAGAAATCACAATTGTTTAACTGTTAGTACTTGGCAATAGTCATAAAGTTGGTCTGTAGGAAACGCACGAGGTTTAAAACAACATACTTTTAGAACAGCTCTCTGCGCAAGTTTTGGGTTGTATAAAATTACTTTTAACCACACCACCACATATGGATATGCAATAACATAAAATTGATTGACACAATGCCACATAAACCAAATTCATGATTTCTGATTCTGCGGATTGACATAAGTCTTTCAAAATGTAGATAAGTTTACTGACACTGTTTCGTAAGTTTAATCAATTGTTATACATTATTATTCCAAGATATTTTATAATGTCACTTTTTCAATATAGTGTAGGTTATTATTCATTGTACTTTTAGAAACCATTCCACTTCTGATGTTAGAAATTATTCTCAAAATAATTTAAATAAAAGAATGTTACTCATATTGTAATTTACTCTGAAGGTTAAATGTTAAAAATAATAAAAGTGTGTATAAGACAGCGTACAGCAGTACACATTCAGTATAGAGCAAATGCAGTTCGACCAACCGTAATATGTACCAGTCACAATCACACATTAGTGTAACGTGAAGGTCATAATTACATGATAAAACCAAAGTATGCAAAGTAACAGCAACACTAGTCATCTCAATATAACACAGGGCAGCCTCTCAGCAACAGCACCTTCCTTGCTTACACTAGAACGCACAGAACCACATCATTTGTCTTAGGCAGAATCTCAGTTTAGAGGTAATGTTTTAGCCCAACGGACATAATAACGACGTGAGACTCGTAGAATTACCGACTGATCCTCTTAGTCGCCCACGCTGTACTTTATACTGCTAGAACGGGTGGGAGATTACACTTCCACCCTCAATTCTTCTTATTTTCCTTTATTATTTTACCCTCATTCCTAACACGGCTTCTCCTGACGATTCACACGTCTCCGTGTGAAGGCTAAACTAACGTTACCGGTTTTAATGTAACTTTCCCGTCACGGCCCTTTCTGACCATGAAATACAGACTAAGTTTTTACAGAATTGAAAACATCGTCCAAATCAGTTTTTAGTATACAACACTTCCTACTAGAGCTTAACACACGCCACAGATAACACAAGTCTTCTCCGAGGAACACTGCGCACACGGCACAGATCGTATCACAGATACACTGAAGACACACTCCAGCCAGCTAAACGCGTTCCAGCGAGCGGTTCCGCTGCGTTCCGAGGCGTCGACACCGCACTCGCGGCAGCGAGCCGTCAGCACCGCACTCGTGACAGCGAGCCGTTGGCACCGCACTCGCGACAGCGAGCCGTGGGCACCGCACTCGCGGTAACGAGTTGTCGGAACCGCACTCGCGCCAGTGAGCAGTATCGCAGTACTCGCGCCAGCGAGCAGTCACGCAACACTCCCAGCAGCGAGCTGTCTCGGCGCACACGTGCCAGCGAGCTGTCTCGGCGCACTCGCGCCAGCGAGCAGTCACGCAACACCCCAGCAGCGAGCTGTCTCGGCGCACTCGCGCCAGCGAGCCGCTGCGCTGCACCAGCGCCAGTGGGCTGTCCAAATTTCAACACTGTAGGCATAGACACCAAGTGTGCATACCTCTCAGTGGCTGTTGATATAAACACAAAGTTAACGTATCACACAGACTTCAACACTGTAGGCATAGGCACCAAATTTGCATACCTCACAATGGCTGTTGACATAAGTACAAACTTAACGTTAATTAGTACCTGAACCTTTTCACATTGGATTTTACTCCAAGTAGTTTTAATGTAAAATTTTAAGTACACAACAGTCATGCATGTTCAGAAAACACGACTACCGCGCATACAGAGTATACGACGTCCAGGACAGCGCCTGCCAGGACAGAGCCTGATATATGTTCAGAAAACACGACTTCCGCGCACACATAGTGTACGACTTCCGCGCACACAGTGTACGACTTCCGAGGCACCGCCATGTGCAGCATACGCGCGCTCCGGGACGGCGCCCGCCACGCGTACAGCATACGCGTCTGCCGAAGCCAGGCCAAGCTACAGCTAGACCCGGCAGTCCGTTCCGACCAGCAAGGCCCACACTGCCTCACACTCAATTAAGAAGCTCGCTTTGAATTCGGCTTTTACTTTTATTACCCAACTGTCGAAGAAGGAGGGTAATGTTATTCGAGAGTAAGTATGTATGTATGTATATTTCTTTCGCACGCTCCGTAGCCTAATTGTCTTGATGAAACATAACATATGGGGTGTCGTTAGATTCGTCTTACTTGTGAAAGTGACACGAGGTATAAAATTTTTCTTTTCAGTAAACTTTTTACTCAGTTGGGTTATTTTAATTACTGTTTTGACCTTTAAGCTTGTTAAAATTTGATTTTTCTTATAGCGTGTCAACATAATCAGCTTGTATTTGTTGGACAATTGAGGTTCACACAGTGACTTATCAGTGAAGTCACAAGGCTGCAACTGAAAACCAGCGCTGCCTTTGCAGCATTATGCTGAGTTGGAGATCTGTTTGATGTCATACTTTAATTTTAAATACTTTTTTAATTTGTTATTTGTTTTTTTTTTGTTACATTATTAAATAACGATATGCATGTACCGCTTATAATTTTTTTTTAATGCGTCTTAGACGTGTGCATGCATATTTTTGCCCCTTGCAGTTGTATATTTCTTGAATTGTGTGTAAAATATGTATATCAAATAAATAGTTCTTTCTTTTTTTTTTTTTTATACGTGGTACTCATACGTGGTAGAGTCACGCTGCAGCTATATTATGGTTGTAGCACGAATGGGTCGGCTCGACCGAGGTAAGACCGCGCTCTCATAGAATACCATCAGCTTAATGCTGCTGTGTTTCGTATTGCAAGTGTAGAGAATCGAAGACCATTTTACAGAAAACGAGGAATTCCATCTTAGTCCTAAGGGGTAACAACGCATCTGTATTTTGATTATTGATTGAGAATAAATGTAGATGTCTATGGGCCACAGCATCCACTTAGCATCAGATGGACTGTATGCTCGTTTGTCACACATATTCTATTTTAAAAAAAACTATAGTAGTTTCCAAGACTGACGATCCAGACGGCTGATATAACGATCGTATACTTAAGGACACGAAGCGATATAAAACGATTGCTTCTTATGTGATCTCAAGCGTAAACAATAATCATCGCATTAAGTATTCATGGGCCTCGTTCAGCAAACAAGATTATACAAGTTGTGTCTCCAATAACTAATTTAATAGAGCGGCTTAGTTTTTTCCAACAACTCGAGAATTTACATCTTTATTTATCATCTCTACAAATACTTTATTAAGCTAACGGAACGCTTAACTTAGCTTCCGACTTCACCTGTATGGGATCTATAAGATAACCCAAGACCATTTATATATAGCCTACATCCCTCCTGGCATTGCTATATATCTGTTCGTAAAGTTTTATCACAATCGGTTCAGCCATTCCGAAGATTAGCCGGACAGACAAACAGACAGATAGACAAACAAAAATTTAAAAAATGTTTGTTCATGTCTTAATAGTATGCAAATAGCAATAAAGAGTAGTGGATTACGCTACTTTTTATTATAGTTACATATATTATGTAATAATATATAATATATATTATATATTATTACATCACCGAAATGCTAAGGGCTGGAGAGGGAGTGGTGACAGGCCTGTTTTTTTTCTGAAA
Organism: Parnassius orleans; assembly: GCA_029286625.1. NCBI lineage: Eukaryota > Metazoa > Arthropoda > Insecta > Lepidoptera > Papilionidae > Parnassius > Parnassius orleans. The sequence goes on from JAGSMP010000206.1 coordinate 755,596, forward strand.
GTGTACGCTGTTGGCCCTGCGGCCTTTACAGCTTCATCAAATTTAGGCTCGTAAGCGAGGACCCACGAGCTATTGAGTGCAACGATTCTGCCGGCGGCGAGGTGGCGCGAAGCGCCGCGTCGCCGACTGCAGTCCCGTGACACCGACCCCTGCTTTCGGGTGAGGCTCCTCAAGCTGGGGGCTCGATGTGATTCAAGGCCCTCAGAAGGAGGTACGAACTCGGCTTGAATCACTATCGCAATTTTGTTTACGGGTCGCAATAGTTAGAAACGCCCCGTATTACGGGTATAGAACCTCGTGTACGGGGTGTGTCTGTGACATCGCGCTCGCCGGCAAGCGCGGTGTGCCCTAGTGTTCTGTGCTAGAGTAGTGTCTGCGGAAGAAGCGGGTACCGGAAGACTGGTGCAAAGCCGTTATAGTCCCAATATATAAAGGAAAAGGGTCACAGCAGGACTGTAAAACTACCGTGGTATCAGCTTGCTAAGCATTGTGGGTAAACTGTATGCTAAGGTGTTAATTGAAAGAGTTATGGAAGAAACTGATGGAAAAATTTGGGATGTGCAAGCTGGATTTAGAAAGGGAATGGGGTGTACGGATCAAGTATTTTCCATGCGCATGATTGCGAAGAAGTTTTTGGCCAAAAACCAGAAAGTTTTTTGTGCTTTCATGGACTTGGAAAAGGCTTATGACAGAGTGGACAGGAATGTGTTATGGCAAACACTTAACTCATTTGGTTTGAGCGCTGGTTTGATACAGGCATTGAAGTCTCTTTATAGGGACTCTAGTGCTTGTGTCAGGATCAACGGGGTCTACTCGACTGGTTTGGCATCCAAAAGGTGTCAGACAGGGCTGTAGCTTCCCTGGCTGTTTAACCTATTTATGGACAGTTGTTTGCAAACTTTGAAAGTTGAAGAATGTGGGTTGAGAATGGGTGAGTTAACCGTCAAATGCCTTTTGTACGCCGATGATCAAGTCATATTTGCATCGTCGGCGGCCGAGTTGCAATGATGGTTACTTTAATGAACCGGTCATTAAAAGAAATAGGTATGAAAGTGAACGCAAGTAAGACGAAAGTGATGGTTTTGAAAGAGAAGAAAGTAAAACGTTATGTGAAATAAGAATAGAAGGGGAGTTGATTGAGCAAGTGGATGAGTTTGTATATTTGGGATGTTTGTTTAGCAGGGATGGTAGATATGATAAGGATATAGAACGACGAGTGAACGCAGGAAATAGAGTGAATGGGGCTCTACACGCTATTGTGAAGAGTCAGAATGTGTCAAAAAAGGCACGTTTGGCAATTCACAATGCTGTGTTAGTCCCTACTTTAATGTATGGTAGTGAAAGGTCTGGCAGAAGAAGCATGAAAGTAGAATAAATGCTGTAGAAATGCGGTCATTAAGGAGTATGCTAGGGCTGAATCTGGATGACAGGGTGAGAAATAGTGTGATAATAGAAAAGTGTGGTTTGCTCTTTTGATAAAAGATGACGTTGTGACCAGGATTAAGAAAGGAATGCTTCGGTGGTTTGGTCATGTAGAAAGAATGAACAAAGAAAGAGTGACAAAGCAAATTTATACTGCAGAAGTGAACGGCAGAGTCGGAAAGGGACGCCCTAGACGAAGGTTTATCGACCAAATTGGCGATATATTGAAAATGGGCCAGATTAGAGTACCCTTAACCGACGAGCGTATGCGTAGATATATGGATGTAAAGGAGGCGAGAGAGGTGTGCCAGGATCGTGCCAAGTGGAAGTCCGTAGTCTCTGCCTACCCTCTGGGTGACAGGCGTGAGTGTTTATGTTTATGTTTTATTACATACTCATCTTATGTATTTATTCATTTATAAATTACAGCGTCTGAAAATTCCACTACTGAGCATAGGCCTCCTCATAGATTGCCTTAGAGGAGGATTCTACTATATTGCCAGGCTTTGCAGGAATTGCTAATGGTAGTTTTTATTATTTTGATCGTTTTCAGGAGGATACTGCTGCGCATCTCGTTTCAATTTCCCTCTGTCGCCTCTTACGACACCGTTGGAATAGTGGGTTGTCTTACACCGCCACTACCCAGCATACTCATCTTTTATTATTGTGTTAATTAATCTATATATTAATACGTGAAGGAAAAACTTAGTACCTCTTTTAAGCATAATATGGCGCACAGAGGAGTGGTTTATTCTATAACCTGAGAGTTGAAAGTGAAATACAGCCTTCTTAATACACGAACTTAAAAACATTTGTGCAGTTCAAACGTGGTAGAAGTGAAACTTTCAGAAAAACATTGTATACTGTATTCCATCTCATTCTCTCGCAGCTTAAATCCTGTAGATGTATATGTTTGTCTCTTTTTAGTGTCTGGTTTCATCGAGTTTCAAATCACAACGATTCTAAAGAAGATATCAGTTCAAAAATTTAATGTATTACGGTCGAATTTCGACCACTAGTAAATATAAATTACTTTAGCTATAAACTATACTATATAGTTTGGCACACAATATTTACATACATATTATATTAAATCAGATATAAACTAACAGTCGCTGAGATGTGAACGCATTTTGGAGCCAAAACATTAGTAACACTAACATGGACTGAAGCCAACTGACACAATAAACAATGTGGTATTTACGTTTCGTGGACGTTTAACCAAGCAGCTTTATTTAATTCAAAGTTCTAACACAGATGTGTAAGACGATCTCTTTAAAATCACCCGAGACGTCCTCTACTCTATCTACTTGTCATACAAAATGAAGTGACAAAACGTTTTTGAATAAAATGAAGTGACAAACGAACTTACAGTATATCTTACCGTAAGTCCACCACTGTACGTTTTACTAGGAGTTTTCTTCCTCGTACGACCTCTCTGTTGAATAGTTTACCATCGGCGATTTTTCCGGACTGATACGACTTAGGGACCTTCAAGAAAAAACTTACTCCTTTCTAAAAGGCCGGCAACACATCTGCAAATCCCCTGGTGTTGCAGTTGTTCATGGGCGGCGGTAGTCACTTATCATCAGGTGAGCCGTATGCTCCCTCTCTCCTATAAAAAAGTGGCAGTGACTACTACAGCCCATGGACACCTCCAACTAACTTCAAACAAAGAAAGCTACTATGAGTTGTCACTTCTGAGGAGTTTGATTTATCACGTTAAAAATAGTAGTACTTACACTGCTGTGTTCCAGTCTGAAGAGAGAGAGAGAGCCAGTATAAATACGTTAGGCATAATGTATTCTTATATTTACGCGAAGACTACACATTAAATGAAACTAATTTTTACGGATTATATCACGTTTAATTTTAACTTTTTAATTCCCGACGTTTCCGGTGCTTTACAGCACCCATAGTCACGGGGGAGACGGAGGTGTTTGACGTCCCGATGTCATAGTTAGCCCGGATACCTTCAGTTTTTTGAATATTAATTTTTGGTTCGATCTACGCAGAATGAGCTTACAGTATCTTGAAGTCTAGAAGTGGTATACTTGGGTTTGTATTTAATTTTATTAATTATAGGATCCCAAGTAGATGGCAGCACCTATCCATCTTCTCTATTGAAATTAGGATTCATCCTTGGTAGGAATCGGTGTCCTTTTGCGAGGATTTGTGGTCTATCAAATCTAATGTAATGGCGGGGACGATCTTGAACATGTTCACAAACTGCAGACTTTCGATACGTCGGTGCTTCAAGTCAGCTATATGTTCTTTTACGCGTATTTTATAGATCTTTTGTTTGTCCTATGTAAGAGAGACCACATTCACAATCCAGCTTGTACCTATACAATAATCTATACTTATAATAAATCTGTAGAGAGGTTAATTCTGTACATGAAATATATTTCCAAAATAACTATCAGGGGGTGATTAGTGATCGATACTGATGCCAAAAATGCAAACAGTAAAATTTTTGTCTGTCTGTCTGTCTGTATGTTCGTTATAGAAACAAAAACTACTCGACGGATTTTAACGAAACTTGGTACAATCATTCTTCATACTCCTGGGCAGGTTATAGTATACTTTTCATCACGCTACGATCAATAGGAGCAGAGCAGTGAAGGTAAATGTTGGGGAAACGGGAGAAATTACTCCATTTTTTAAGCTTCCGTCGCGTGTGCAGCCTTAATGGTTAAAGCTACACAGAAATCATGTATAACGGAAATGTTCTCCTTAAAATTATATAAAAAATATCCCACAACAGCATATGTCTATCTTTTATGGTTGACTCACAATAACACGTGTAACTCCCGATAGCTTAGCAGTTCGGAGCTTTCTGATTATATTTGTCTACTCTTACGTTTATAACACTCTCACTCATCCCTAATTAAAAAAAGTTAACATTATTATCTATTCAATAAAAAAGAATCATAGAAATCGGTATAGAAACACCAAAGTTATACATGAAATACGCTAATAAGCCATCGCGCGTGAATACTGAATCATCCTATAAGGATTATTTTGTGTAACGGTCGCCGCGCTCGACGCGGCTCGCGGCAGGAGGTATAAAAGGCGGGGGTCCGAGTGCGAGCTTCTTTTGAGAACAGTAAGGATCTTCCTCCCTTACTGTCTTGGAAATTGAAAGTCGCCCCCAACACGTCCACCATAAACGAAACCCAGATCAGGGCCATCCTCACTCTGTTCGTCCCGAACATTGACGAGACTACTCGCGCTGATCCTCGCTGCCCTTACCCCTGCCCTTCAGGCATGTACCCTCCAGCCACCGCCGTGACGGCCCTTCGGCTGCCCGCAGACCAACTCCCACGACTCGGACTCGATGGAGTACTGACTCCACCTCTGTTACGTCGTCCTCCCGGAAGAGGACCACCACCAAAACCGTCACTGTCCAGCAGCTGCCTCGGATTCCGATGGGACAGTTACGGACCAAACCCCCTTCACAATCGTGAAGTCTAAGCGCGGCCCGAAACGCGCCGCGAAAACCGCTCCCCCGTCCCGGCAGCCCCTGCCGCCACCTCAGCAGCCCCCGCCGCTGCACTCACCCCCGCAGCTCCCACTGCTGCCTCCACCTCCGCAGCCCCCGCCGCTGCCGCAGTACCCCTACTGCCGCTCAACCTCCCCCCGCCCTCCAAGCCAGCAGCTCGCTGCGCCCCGACCCTCCCCAAAAAACAGGTCCCGCCCCCTGTCTTCCTTAGAGACAAGGCGCAATATACTCGATTGTCGAAAATCTGTTACGACACTAAAATCAGTTTTGATCAGGCCACTAATTACAGTGAAGCCATAAAAATATACCCGTCATCAATAGATGACTTTCGTCGCCTAACAAGGCTTTTTACAGCAGAGCGTGTGTCTTACCACGTTCGCTCTCCTGAAGATCGCAAAGTTAAGGCTGTCATCCGGGAGTTCCGTTCGAACTTCCAACGAAGAAATCCTGGAGGACCTTAAGTCCCAGGGCTTCCCAGTTGAGGCTGTGCACAAGATGCACAGCAACAAGGGCAAGAGGTTCCCGCTTGCCCTTGCTATCTTGACCAACGTGCCGGAGGCAAAGACCATCTTCCGGCAGGTACGCACCGTGTGCGGCCTGTCGAGAGTGAGGGTCGAGCCCCCACATAGGCGCGGTTTTCCGGCGCAGTGCCACCGCTGCCAACTTTACGGGCATGCGGCGGCCAACTGCTCAGCCCCAGGTGCGTTAAGTGCCTAGACCCTCATCACTCGAAAGAGTGCCCTCGGCCCACTGACGCCGAATCCCCGCCAGCTTGCGTCCTTTGCGAGCAACCTGGCCACCCGGCCAACTACAGGGGATGCCCTCGCGCTCCTCGTCCCCGTCTAAACAAACCAGCTCCGCCGCCGGTTAATGAGAATACATTCCCGGCGCTCCCGTCAAGAATGCCCCGTCAGGGCTCTTCCCAGCCCCCTCAGGGCCCCTACTGGCCCTCTCAGGGCCCCCCTAGGCCCCTTATGGGCCCCCTATGCCCCTTATGGGCCCCATCCGGCCCCTCCGGGCTTTTCTCGGCCCACGCAGCCACCAATTCTCCCCTGGGGCCCCAAAAAGGCCGACCCCCCGCGGACTTCCTCCGCTCCTCAACAGGCGCAACCCTCAATGGTTGATGACCTGAATACGGTTTATACCGCTATTCAGAGCATCGACATTGGCGAGATCGCCATACTAGCGCGCAAACTGCGTGCTGCTAGGTCCCCTCAGGACCGTCTCCTCGCTCTAGCGGAGCACCACAACCTCTTGTGCTCATTGTAAGTTAAGTTAAATTAATTTAACTTAACTTAAAAATGACAGAGCACTCTGCCCTCCCAAAGTCCCACGGACGTATTAAGCCTAAGGGCTTATCGCTTGTTTCGTTCAATACTCGCGGTTTGCGAAATAACCTCCCCGAGCTTAAGCTCTTTCTTCGAGATCGCGAAGCCGACCTCCTCCTCCTACAGGAGACCCACCTCAGACCCCAGAACCTCAAAGGCTTCTCCATCAAAGGTACTTCTTCTTCGTAATGACAGACCTGACCGCAAAGGCGGCGGTACTGCCATTTACTACAAGAAGATACTACATTGCTCTCACATTCCCACTCCGCCGCTTACCAATATGGAAGCCACGGTATGCAGGCTGGCCTTGACTGGACATCCGTCCATCGTCATAGCCTCCTGCTATATCCCTAGTGGAACTCTCCCCCTCAACAAAGATTTTGAGGCCATCCTTGCGTTAAGCAATTCAGTTATTATGTTTGGAGATTTTAACTCCAAGCATACTGATTGGACTTGTCTTACTACTACTCAGAGTGGAAAGAAACTGCTCGATATCACGCAGTCTCTCGACCTCACTGTTTTCAGTCCCCTCGGTGTCACTCACTATCCCGACAACACCGACCACGCTCCTGACGTATTAGACTTTGCAATAGCAAAAGAAGTCTCACTCAACCTGAGGTCAATCGAGACCCTTGACGATCTTGGATCTGACCACCGCCCTGTCTCCCTCATACCTGGCCATCAGCCACCTCCCCATCCCTCCACGAAAACCTTCACTAACTGGAAGGGCTTCAAGACATCCTAGCCACAGCTTTGGACTCTCCGGACTCCCCTATCCCACTTTCTTCGGACTTATTTGACAGTACCGAAAAATCGACACCGCGGTCGATTGTCTCCCCACCCTTATAACATCCTCCTTAAGGAGAATGAAAGGTCGTCCCGGTTGCTAATAATAATGGTCTTCCCTTACATATTAGCAACCTAATAAAGTTAAGAGAGCTGCTCCGGAGAGCAGCACTCTATCCAACCCTGAATATAGACGTACGGCCAATCGTCTTCAACGAGAAGTCCGTTCACGCCTTCCGAATTTCGAGACCTCGAAAAGAGTAATCTCATGGAGAATATCTCCTCTCACACAGCGTACTATCAGATGGCAAGAGCCCTCCGCATAGACGCTATCACCATACTCCTCTCTCTCGCCCTGACGGTACTATTGCCTTCGAGGACGAGGAAAAGCTGAGTGCTTTGCAGACAGCATCGCTGCTCAATGCTCTCCCAGCTCCCAACCCACAGACCCTCCCACATCCAGACAGTGGAGGATGAGGTCCGCCGCCGGAACTCGCCCCACAATCTCTGACCCTATTATTGTGTCCAATGATGAGATCTCATCCTCATCAAAGGACTGAAGCCCAAAAGGCTCCGGGCGCGGATGGCATCTCCAACCAAGCCTCAAAAATTTCCTGAGCTGGTGTTAACCCTTTTGGCTATTATCTTCAACGCCTGCTTCAACCTTAGTTACTTTCCCACCACGTGAAAGAGGCAAATGTCATTGGTATCCCCAAGCCAGGAAAGCCTCACAACCTCCTCCAGTTATCGTCCCATCAGCCTCCTCAAGGCCATGGGCAAACTATTTGAACGAGTCATCCTCACTGCATGAGGCGCCATCTGTTTCCCACAGACGGTGACCCTATTGTCATCCTCACCAATTTGGTTTCCGAGCGAAACACTCCTGTCCCCAACAAGTTCACCGTATTGTGGAATACATCCTCAGCGGTTTTCATCCTCGCCGTCATAAGACCATCGCGGTCTTCTTCGACATAGTGAAAGCGTTTGATAGAGTCTGGCACGAAGGCCTTATCTACAAACTACACAAAATAGGTCTCTCTGATCGTCTTGTTCGTCTCGTGGCCTCCTACTTGAAGGACCGTACCTTTCGTTTCAGACACGAAAGCACGCTCTCTTCTTCGCGCCAAATCAAAGCCGGTGTCCCTCAGGGCTCCGTACTTACCCCTCCTATATATCCTGTACACCAACGACATTCCCATCCCGTCGAATGGTGTTCAGCTCTCACTCTTTGCAGACGACACTGCCCTCTACTGCAAAGGCACATCACTACCCTTTATACGGAACAAGATCCAAAATTCAGTTAATGACTTAGGAGCTTGGTTCCAAAAATGGCGTATCGATGTGAACCGGAGAAGAGCTCCGCCGTTCACTTCGAACATAAACGACGCCGCCCCACTATCACTAGGGACCCTGTCCCCTGGCACACGTCCGCCAAATACTTAGGTGTCACCCTTGACACGAGGCTCACTTTCGAGCCTCATGTTAAGAAAGTAACTCGAACGTGCGATTTTACTTGGCCTACCCAAGTAATAGTATGTTGAGCCGACACAGTAAAATGTCCCTCCGTAACAAACGGACCCTTTATAAGGTCTGTATACGACCCGTAATGTCTTACGCGGCCCCCATTTTTGCTCACGCTAAGCCCAAAACCCTGAACAAATTTCAAGTTGTTCAAAACCTTTTTTGTCGTCGGGCTACGAACGCACCCTGGTACGTCCGTAACGCCGACCTCCATCGAGACTTAGAGCTCCCCACAGTCCAGCAATTTCTAAAAACACTCTCTGAGAACTTCTTCAAAGCCTCAGAGTCTCACCCTAATCATTTCATTCGTGAGGCAGCTTCCTATGCAGCCCCACTTCCCTCTCGCTATCGAGTCCGCAGACCGAGAAACTCCCTCTCGGACCCCCCCAACCAGCTTTCGGCCGACCTGGACTGCCTCTTGGCGGTTCAGGCCAAGCCTTCTTCCAATTTTTAATATGCCTTAGTAGGCTCGTCTCTCAGTGGCCTTCCGCCGCCTGCGCCTCTTTCCTAAAGAGGGTCGCGTCCGATTCGGCAGAAAGGCCACTATGGCCAAAGCCGTTCCCAAGGTGGTGTTTAGTGGGTAGGCACTTAGGTTGTTAGGTTAGTCACAGTGAGTATGCTTAGAGCATTCACCACCTCCTCCCCGCTTCCGGAGGTGCCTTTTGCATTGGGCGCAAAAAAAAAGTGCGAGCTTCATACAATATTTGGCTGTTGATGCGAATAGACGTTCAGAGTGTTCGACCTTATTGACAGACAATAATTGATTTTAACAAACCGTGCTTATCAGCGCGACTTTTAGTCTACTCTTACGTTTAATAATTTATTTTAGATTTCTTTGGTTGTTATTTTATAATATATAGGTATTAGTTATTTTGGTAGTGTTTAAATATTTCTTAGTATTAGCTTAATTATAAATTAAACTTTTTTTATTTAGCTGTAGTTTTAAATAGATATCTAGGTATCAAATAGGTTATTTCATTCTATTAGACGTAGTTTAGGTACCTACTTATATATTTTTAAGAATTTAATTTTGGATTTAAGGATTTATTTAGGATCCGTTTTATTATTTAAGGCATTTAGATTTTTTAAGTGTATGGTAGCTATAGTTAGGACCTCTAACGTAGATTATTTTGTTAGGTAACTGAATGCCGTCGATTAAAAATAAAATACACAATGCCACCTAAAAACGATTATCTTTATCTAGAAATTGAGAGAAGCTAAGAGAATGAGAAATGTGCGTTCTCAAGAATCGGCAGAGGAAAGAGCACATCGGTTAAACTCTATGAGAGTTAGTGCCTCAACTTCGAGCCAATGAAAGCTTTCGCTTTATACCAAACTGATCCGCGTACAGGCGCACCTAATTATAATAAAAGATGTCATGCCTTCAATTTTATTGTTACCACTTGCAAGTGAGACGGAATAGATTTGTATACTTTCAACGTTTTCGTGGCTTATTATGTTGTATAGTGCAATCCCAACCACATCTTATATCGTCGGTTTACGGTGACGTAACAATTATATTAAATAGGGACAATTTTTGGTGCGAAAGATCCATTTTAACTCCTCGCAATGACCAGGCATCTGAGATTAATAACAAAAACTGCCGAATATACAGGGAAAGCAAAGTTTATAGTTCAATAAATAGAATGGTCGATGAACAAGAAGCCACTAATTACCCGATAGAATTTTTAAATTCTTTAAATATGCCGGACTTCCTTCTCATGAAATTTCGAAGAGTTCGTGAGTTCTGGTTTCTCCGCGCAGATAAGGGAAATGCCACGGTAGTCATGGATACGTCAGATTATAATTTTAAAATACAAGAACTTCTATCGGATTCAAGCACTTATAAAAAGGTTAAAAACGACCCAACAAATAACACACTTAAAACAACTAGTGATCTCATAAAGAAACACTCCGAAAAATTAAATCTGGACGTAAAATCGATAATACCTACGTGTGCCAAACCACCGAAGTTGTATGGGCACAAAATACACAAGCCCAATGCTCCACTACGTCCCATAGTTAGCCAAATCGATTCACCAACTTACAGATTGGCTCAACACTTAGCGAAAATACTTACACCGCTCAGGGACATACAAGAGCACACAAGGATTCTACCATTTTGTCAGCGAGATTAAAGACCTACATCTGGCAGACAATGAAACTATGGTTTGTTTTGATGCAGTCTCTGTTCACATGCTTACCTGTTGAAGACTGCATCTCGATTGTAACTAGAAGGCTGGAGGAAAACAACATGCCCATAGAATATGCAGCACTACTTAGACAATGCCTTACATCTGGCTACCTATTGTGGAAGGAGGAGTTCTACAAGCAAGTAGATGGAGTGGCGATGGGCTCACCTGTATCTCCCATTGTCGCCGATATATTCATGGAAGACTTTGAGGAGAAAGCCCTACTTCTCTGTAAATCCAAGATTCTACAAGCGGTACGTAGACGACACTTTCACAATTCTACCTTTAGATAAAGTAACTGCATTTTAGACCATCTTAACTCCATAAATTCTAAAATTCAATTCACAATGGAGTTAGAGGCAAACAACTCTTTAGCTTTTCTAGATGTGTTAGTAATTCGGAATCCTGATAACACCTTGAGCCACACTGTGTATAGAAAAAAGACCCATACAGATAGATATTTAAACGGTGACTCTCATCACCATCCTTCACAGTTAGCTACCGTGGGTAAATCTTTGTTTCAGAGAGCACGAGGGATCTGTGACAGTAAACACCTGGCCGCCGAGCTCCAACACGTCAAGCAAGTTTTGCACGACAATAAGCTTCGGGTCCCGCGCCTACGTCACAGTGAACGAGTGAAGCGGCCACAGTCGAGCGAGTGCCTGCTGTACTGCCATATGTCAGAGGTGTCACTGACAAGATTGGCTACATCCAGCGTGCTTCTATTAAAACATACTTGCCGCCGAAGAAGATTAGTCAGTTTTACCATCAGTTAAGTGTAATGTCCCTCTGCAAGATGCAGGAGTGTACAAGCTTGATTGTGAATGTGGTCTCTCTATATAATTTTGGATTTAAGGATTTATTTAGGATCCGTTTTATTATTTAAGGCATTTAGATTTTTTAAGTATGGTAGCTATAGTTAGGACCTCTAACGTAGATTATTTTGTTAGGTAACTGAATGCCGTCGATTAAAAATAAAATACACAATGCCACCTAAAAACGATTATCTTTATCTAGAAATTCGAGAGAAGCTAAGAGAATGAGAAATGTGCGTTCTCAAGAATCGGCAGAGGAAAGAGCACATCGGTTAAACTCTATGAGAGTTAGTGCCTCAACTTCTCTCGAGCCAATGAAAGCTTTCGCTTTATACCAAACTGATCCGCGTACAGGCGCACCTAATTATAATAAAAGATGTCATGCCTTCAATTTTATTGTTACCACTTGCAAGTGAGACGAATAGATTTGTATACTTTCAACGTTTTCGTGGCTTATATGTTGTATAGTGCAATCCCAACCACATCTTATATCGTCGGTTTACGGTGACGTAACAATTATATTAAATAGGGACAATTTTTGGCTATGAAAGATCCATTTTAACTCCTCGCAATGACCAGGCATCTGAGATTAATAACAAAATACTGCCGAATATACAGGGGAAAGCAAAGTTTATAGTTCAATAAATAGAATGGTCGATGAACAAGAAGCCACTAATTACCCGATAGAATTTTTAAATTCTTTAAATATGCCGGACTTCCTTCTCATGAAATTTCGAAGAGTTCGTGAGTTCTGGTTTCTCCGCGCAGATAAGGAAATGCCACGGTAGTCATGGATACGTCAGATTATAATTTTAAAATACAAGAACTTCTATCGGATTCAAGCACTTATAAAAGGTTAAAACGACCCAACAACAACACACTTAAAACAACTAGTGATCTCAAAAGAAACACTCCGAAAAATTAAATCTGGACGTAAAATCGATAATACCTACGTGTGCCAAACCAACCGAAGTTGGGTTACCAAAAATACACAAGCCCAATGCTCACTACGTCCCATAGTTAGCCAAATCGATTCACCAACTTACAGATTGGCTCAACACTTAGCGAAAATACTTACACCGCTCAGGGACATACATAAGAGCACACAAGGGATTCCTACCATTTGTTGGTTTGATGTGCAGTCTCTGTTCACATGCTTACCTGTTGAAGATCAGACCGATTGTAACTAGAAGGCTGGAGGAAAACAACATGCCCATAGAATATGCAGCATTACTTAGACAATGCCTTACATCTGGCTACCTATTGTGGAAGGAGGAGTTCTACAAGCAAGTAGATGGAGTGGCGATGGGCTCACCTGTATCTCCCATTGTCGCCGATATATTCATGGAAGACTTTGAGGAGAAAGCCCTACTTCTTCTCCCGTAAATCCAAGATTCTACAAGCGGTACGTAGACGACACTTTCACAATTCTACCTTTAGATAAAGTAACTGCATTTTAGACCATCTTAACTCCATAAATTCTAAAATTCAATTCACAATGGAGTTAGAGGCAAACAACTTTAGCTTTTCTAGATGTGTTAGTAATTGAATCCTGATAACACCTTGAGCCACACTGTGTATAGAAAAAGACCCATACAGATAGATATTTAAACGGTGACTCTCATCACCATCCTTCACAGTTAGCTACCGTGGGTAAATCTTTGTTTCAGAGAAAGTTACGAGGATCTGTGACAGTAAACACTGGCCGCCGAGCTCCAACACGTCAAGCAAGTTTTGCACGACAATAAGCTTTGGGTCCCGCGCCTACGTCACAGTGAACGAGTGAAGCCGGCCACAGTCGAGCGAGTGCCTGCTGTACTCCCATATGTCAGAGGTGTCACTGACAAGATTGGCTACATCCTGAAGCGTGCTTCTATTAAAACATACTTCAAGCCGCAAGAAGATTAGTCAGTTTTACCATCAGTTAAGTGTAATGTCCCTCTGCAAGATGCAGGAGTGTACAAGCTTGATTGTGAATGTGGTCTCTTATATAGGACAAACTAAAAGATCAATAAAACCCGCGTTAAAGAACACATAGCTGATGTGAAGAATCGACGCCTGGAAGTCTGCAGTCTGTGAACATGTACAGGATCACCCCAGTTACTACATTAGATTTGATAGACCACAAATCCTCGCTAAAGAACACCGATTCCTTCCAAGGATGATTCGCGAGGCTATTGAAATCAAAAAACATCCTAATTTCAATAGAGAAGATGGCTGGGTGCTACCATCTGCTTGGGATCTATAATTAATAAAATTAAATCCCAACCCAAGCATACAACTGCAAGACTTCAAGATACTGTAAGTTCATACTGCGTAGATCGGAACAAAAATTAATAATTTTTAATCTGGAGGTAACCGTGGTTAACTATGATATTGGGACGTCAAATACCTCAGTCCCCCCCGTGACCATGGGTGCTGTAAAGTACTCGAAACGTCGGGAATATAAAATAAGTTAATATACGCGATAAAATCCGTAAAACTAGTTTTATTTAAATGTGTAGTGTTCGCGTAAATATAAGAAATCATTATATAAAAGTAACCCAGTTGCAACAAAATATAATCGAGGCTTAAATTTTAACAGGTTGCGGTGCAGGAGAAACCGTCTTTATTCCCAGAATTCCCATGATACCAAATAATTTTCCATTCCAATTTAAAAGAACGCAATTCCAGTATCATTGTGTTATGCAATGACAATTAATAAGGCTCAAGGGCAGACTTTTCGTGTTGCTGGAGTAGTTCTCGGTGTCAGTTGTTTCTCGCATGGTCAGTTTTACATCGCTCTTTCCCGGGTTAGCAGTTCTAGAAATCTTTATGTTCACGTGCCGGACGGGTCAACTTTCAACATAGTTTACCCGGAAGCTTTGCGCTGAAGTATTTTTGTTCTATAAGTACTTAAGCCTCATGTGAACGTGATATAAACAATATTACCAATATATTAACTTACTAACACACAGGAGTTACACTCCATCCAAAGCCCAGCGACACTATAACATATATAGGAATGACGTCTTAGCAAAAGTTGTTTAGTCTGATGGGCATTTCCTGTTGACTTACAAAAATGAAAGATCTAGAACGTCTCGAATCGTCTCGCGAATCACGTTGTTTTCCGTCCCCGGGCTCTTAGAATTCAACATCAGACGTTTCAGATCTTCGATTTTGACGACCCCGTTGTCGCTGGCATAAGCAACAGGATCCGCGTACGAAGTCGCGGGCAGAAGCTAGTACAATAATATAGGAAAAGACTCATACCAACCGATATTTAAATGGTGAATCGCACCATCATCCATCTGATTAGCTACCGTGGGAAAATCTTTGTTTCAGAGAGCACGAGGGTTCTGTGACAGAAAAATCTGGCCGCCGAGCTTCACCACGTCGAGCAAGTATTGCAAGACAACAAGCTTCGGGTCCCGCGCCTACGTCACAGTGACCGAGTGAAGCCGGCCACAGTCGAGCGTGTGCCTGCTGTACTACCCTATGTCAGAGGTCACAGACAAGGTTGGCTACATTTTGACGAGCTTCTATTAAAACATACTTTAAGCCGCCGAAGAAGATTAGTCAATTTTACCATCCGTCTAGTGTCATATCCTCTACAATATGCAGGGTGTACAAGCGGGATTGTGAATGTGGTCTCTCTTACATAGGACAAACAAAAGATCTATAAAACCCGCGTAAAAGAACATATAGCTGATTTGATAGACTACAAATCCCGCAAAAGATCACCGATTCCTACCAAGGATGATTCGCGAGGCTATTGAAATTAAAAACATCCTAATTTCAATAGAGAAGATGAATGGGTGCTGCCATCTGCTTGGGATCCTATAATTAATAAAATTAAATCCAAACCCAAGTATACCACTGCTAGACTTCAGGATACTGTAAGCTCATTCTGCGTAGATCGAACCAAAATGAATATTCAAAATTCTAAAGGTAGCCGGGCTAACTATGACATCGGGACGTCAAACACCTCAGTCTCCCCGTGACCATGGGTGCTGTAAAGCACCGAAACGTCGGGAATTAAAAGTTAAAATTAAACGCGATATAATCCGTAAATATTAGTTTCATTTAATACCTTAGGCATTCCATTTTAGTCCTCGGATGTGAAAACGCAACTATATTCTCTGTTTGAAGGAGACCGCAGGTCTCTATGGACTGAAGTAGTCAGTTACCATCAGGTGGACTGTAAGTTCATTTGTCACTTCAATTAAAAAGAAAAGCATGATAATGCTGTGATAGTGAGTGGCGAGAATTTTTACTGGTTGCAAGATATTCCATCTTAATCCTCTCCGGTGACAATGTATCTGCATTTAGCTTTCATGGTCGGTATTTAGAGGCATTTCCGAGTTTGAACTCAACTTATTATTATTTAATAAAATAATATATATTTAATTTAATTTATAAATAACGTATTTCGTATTTCTTTCTTTCTTTCTCTCAAGCTTCACTATGTCAAATTATATGGTCTAAACTCGAATTTTGACATAATAAAGTTTCGAGAAATGAAATGAATGCTATGAAAATGAAATGAAATATTTCTTCGACTTTATAAAATATATTTTGATTTTCATTGGTTCAGTTTTAAAATCCTTCTACAAGATTGTCAAGAATGATAAATGTAGACATATAGATGGGTCACAGTGTTACTTATAATATAAATCTTTACTTGTAGTGGCATCTAACAATTATAAACATTTTTGCAATCAAAAACGGTCGCCATGCACTGTACTTACTGCTAGAAACTGACGCTCAAAACCATTCTTCCCCAATGTTTAATATTATAAGCTTTGAAGTAAATACACTATTACAGACAACAACGTAATAATTATGATTCATTACTTTAAACTGCGAGTTTTAATGTTCGTTTTATAAAGTTTTAACGAACCGCAGACATTGGAAACCCATTTTAATTACATTCATAAATCATAAGCCTTAGAGTCGCGGCGGTGGTGTGAAAACCGCGTGTGAAGCTCGCGCGTAATTACCGTTGAAATTCACGCTACTGTAAATTGATATAATAATCATATATTTTATTTATTTCAACACTTACAACTATGTTTACAGGTTATCCTTATACCATAGTGTAACTATTCTATATGCTATATTATACGCATTTAATTTGTTAAATTAGGTAGGTACGACTACATAACAAATAATGTATAATGCTAACTTTGTGAACTCACTCAGGGGACAACAAAACAAGTCTGTTTCTCTGGCTATCAGATTAAGAATGTAGAAAGCACTCGTCAGGGACGCCTGACGCATTTGTCCTTCCGTTCGGCAAGGTCAGCAGTTGTGGCCATCGCCATCTCCCTAAGTATCCGTCCGGGACATACACGTTTAATTGTTTTAGTATGTCAGAATTAAAAAAAAATTCCTGAGTTACCTTATAAATATATGAAACCAGAGTAAGTTCTCTCCTAACCCTAAGTTCATTATATCCGACCATTCAAATAACTATAATGGATAAGGTTGAATATATCAAGGGATAAAGTGGGTACACGCCGTAATGTTTCATATACATATATCTAACAAATTTTAGATTTGGATCCTGAGTATAGGAGCTCTTAACGAAAAAAATAATTTAAAAAAATAAAGACTACTAGTGAGTTCTTTGGATAGCAAAGATAGCATAATTCTATGAATAGGTAGGTATTCTTTGTTTTTTTAAACACAGCGAACTTAAGCACAGCAATTAAACCTCAGTGGTTTGCGCTGTATTTAATGTGTAATAATCTTAATTTTATGGGTGATAAATTAAAAAATAATTAAGCATTCCATTTTAGTAAGCAATAATTTTGTGTATTTTCTTTATACTAAGGTATGATAAGGATTAAATTTTTATTTATGGCGAGGATTTCCGACGTTAAAAGGCTTTTAGCGCTCCCTTCGCAGCATGCAGTAAGCGTGTGACATTCGGTCGACAAAAGTTAATTTATTTGAAACGTTTTTGCTTGCATCGGGAAATAAAGGATCTAAATAAAAATGTAACAGAATAAAAATCTCATTCAATAACATACCTTTCATATTATCGAAAAATATTTAATGATTATCGCTTTAAACAAACTGACGTCATAGTTTTTTCTCAGCGATTAAATTATATTTTTTTATATCGATAAATATAACGTAATTAAAATACGTTATATTAAGTCCATTCGATTAAGAATTTAACTGATTATTTCATGTGTGCGCATTTTTTACGAGCATATACTATTTCAAGAAGTATGAATTCTCGATCGTCAAAATCGTGTCCCAAATAGGTACGATATTTTGTCCATACTGGCCTTCAAAAATATGTTTAATATGGACGGTGGCAGTGAGCAGAATAATTTAGTATAAATCCTACAAAATATATAGTAAAATAAAAATTATAAGTGAAAACCCTGGTATATCTTAATGGGGGATCGCCCACCTGTTATTGTTAAGGATACAGGTGTCCTAATCATTTTGCAACTAAACTATATTATAATTTAGTTAATTTCCAAAATGAGTACCCAGTTAGATTTTGTAATATATTATGGCCGCCAGAGGGCACTAATGAGGTGCTAGCCTAGCACGCTGTCGACATTTAATCCATCTCTGACTATATGATGTAAAAACTATAAAAATTAAGAATAAATGTCTTGAGTGAGGATTGCGCATACGAGCGTAACAACAACTCTTATTGCCAACAATTTAAAAAACACAAATGTCTACATGCAAAAATTGAAATACCCACCTCCTATCAAACAAAACTCTGAAACGTAAGCCATATCGTCGATATTTCTTATATTTTATTTAATGTAACTGAAGTGACAAACGAACTTACAGCCCACCTGACGGTAACTGGCAACAACTGGACCTCTGCAAGCAACTTCAAACAAAGAAGGCTACAGATGCGTTGTTACCACTGAGGGCTAAGATGGAATGCTTTTAATGCATTATTTTGTAATGTACATAACATCACAAACAAAAAGATGTTGTGGTATTCAACACCTTTTGATGTAAATGTTATTTAAAACACTGCTTATGCACAAAATGTTTATTGTTATAATGTTTACAAATGTTAGGTATGTTAGCACACGAGACCTCGTTGGCGTCCGTACATGTACCGGCTCAAATAAAAACTTTTAAGTAAAATGCCGACGCGTACATAATGTGTTCGGTGTAAACTGAACAATGCATTACTTTATTTATTTATTTAAAATCTTTATTGTTCATAAAGTGTACAATCGGCCGACTTAAGGCCTTTACGCATTTTCTACCAGTCAAACACGATCTAAGCAAAGAAACTTAAGCAGGTGCCACAATAACATAAAAATATGTATACCCACATAAATATAAATTTAAAACATACATATAAATACGCTTATAAATATATATTACGACAAATAACCTCCATAATATACTCTATAAATAATGTCCTCCAGACCGAATTTCAGTCACGGTGGCCAGTCTCAAAGTAGACAAGCCATCTGGACAGGACAGACACTTTAATAAAGATGATCGTAAAATGTTATAATAAAATAACACAAATGGTTTTTTAAATGTGTATTTATAATGTTATTCATGTTAAAATTTCAACAAATTGCAATATTATAAAATTATAAATTATAGATATTAAACTTACTCAGCAATGTTGTTGTATTAGCTATGTTTTTTTTTTATTGAAGCATTGTATTTTTGTTTTTTATACACAATAAGATCCTACTGAAAATCAACATCTCAATATTGTCGTATAGCACGTGCATGTGCTGAGTGGTGTCTTTTTTGGAGATATTATTCTTATTCATTTTTATTTTTCTTTAATTTGTAAAAGTCTTTTATTTCTTTTGTTACCTTGTTCTGATTTGTAATGACCCATTTTGTAATTGTAACTTTGTGGATATGGGTATGGGAAGGAGAACAGAATCCCGACACACAGTTATTGCTAGTTCGGGAGTCAGGGTTTCAACTTTAAAGTTTCAATATGGTTTTATTCAATACTAGCGATCCGCCCCGGCTTCGCACGGTTGATTCCTGATGTCGACAACCACGCGACCTACTGGATCTAGTTGTGAATCTAAACCATTCTCTCATCAATTTAGTCACACACACAAAATTTCATCAAAATCGGTCCAGCCGTTTAGGATTAGTTCAGTCACATACACACGGACAGAATAATTATATAATATATAATATGCATATTTTATACATACAAACCTTTTTTTTAAATCATTCTGTCTGTTAATGAAAACCGCATCAAAATCCGTTGCGTATTTTTAAAGATCTAAGCGTACAGACGGTGGGAAGCGACTTTGTTTTATACTATGTAGAGAAATCAATTTATTATTACTTTTTTTTATATTCTATTAAGCCAGCGCTTATCTACAATCCCACCTGATGGTAGTTGGTGATGTAGCCTTAGATGGTGAAGCGCACTGACTTAACAAAAGCCTATTCACTCTTGCCTTGAAGACACCCACATTGTAATCGGATGGAAAGACAGACGCTGGCAACTTATTCCACTCCTTTGCTGTACGCATGATGAACGACGTAGCAAACCGTTTGGTTTGAATGCGTGGTAAGTCAACAACGAAAGGGAGACTGGCCGAACGTCTGGTTGTCCGATGGTGGAAGGGAGAGGGAAGAATTAAATTATGCACTACGATACGATTACTATACTTAATCCAGTTTTTTGTGGCAAATGTATATTTAGTATAAGTAATAAAACAAAAATCAATTCTAACATGTAATACTATGTTTATACCACAGTTTATACAATATAGGTACAAAAATATCTACATTTTAAAATTATATGAAATTATTGACTATTTGACTAAATATAATTACAACCAATAGTTATTTAGTCAAAGAGCCCGACCCGAATCGTCCCAGCTCCAATAGTACCCATCAAACTGGCTGCATTGCTACTTTGAATGGTCAGTGAAGTACGTTGAACCAAAAATGATCCAGAGCGGACATCGTAGCCTCTTTTCCTCAATCGTCTAATAAAATTTAACGATCCTGCTCTCCAACAGTATAACTTTAGCCTTTAATTACGTTTATTGCATTTTACTCGTATTATTTAATTTAAACACATTATGTATAAATAAAAATTTATAATGGTAATAAAAACTACGTTTACGCTTTCATCTACATATTTAAAAAAAAAATTTCTCAAGTAAGTGAATTGATGTGTTTAATTAGTTCTTGTGAGAATAAAGCTCTTACACCACATAAATCAGTTTTTTTCATAAAGAATAAGGGTGACAAATGAGCACATTATCCATCTGTTCGTCATGTTAAGTGGATGCTAGAGCCCATAGACATCTACATCTATCATCGATTAAGAATCAAAATACAGTCGCGTCGCCACCCTTAAGAATTAAGATGGTATGCCTCGTTTCCATTAAAATAGTCTCCGGTACTCTACACTCACCACTTTAATTTGCTTAAATGTACCCGAATGTGTAACAATTCTTTTTTTTTTCTTTTTCGACTGTTAATTTGTGACAAAAGTTTTTATCATAACTTTGGAAAAACTACCAAACCATACTAATTAAAATAATACATACATGAACAATTGTGCCATTTACTGTAGAGACTGTCGGTCCGTGGGGTCCAAGTGCGGTGAAGTTCCTAATGGAACTCTATCCGCGACTAGTTGTCGCTGCTTGTTGGATATGATTTATAAAGTCTATGTCGATCCGTGGACTTACAAACACACATTTTGTAATTTATTTTAAAACAAGAAGTGAACCAATTTCCTTTAAGCTTAACTTAAAATAACGCTCTAAATATTTGTCTTAAAAGGAAGACGTCTAGTACATGTTTAAACTCACAAAACAGATATAATCAACGTTTAGCGAGATTGCACGTCGCAATCAGAAGCTATCAGAGTCGCACGTGATGCAGTATTTGTACTGATTGCAGTGACAATATCGACAACGCACCACTGCCTCTATAGACATTTCAAATCAATGTGTTAGACAATTATTAGAACACAAAAAAGTAAAGTTACAGCTTACATACGTCCCACTGCTGAAAACGAGGCTTCTTTCATTTCGGAGATGGTTGAGGTTGTGCAATCTGCCGCTGCTCGTACATGTTGGTGGACTTCACATCTCTTCTTTAAAATTCTCCTGCATGTAGGTTCATATAAATTTGATCAAGTTCTCACCAATAGTTTTGAGTTATCCTAATAGTATATATTGAAATCAGTTGTACAATTTTTAATTTTACCACTTGTTTATATTCAAGTCGGTAGTACGGTTGTCGGGTTTGTGATTTTGTAGGTGATGGGCTAATCGTACCTATCACTTCTTTCACAATTATCCATCTATACCCATGTTTTGCTAAATGTGGTCCAAGTAACTACCCTTCGGAGGTTACAGGCGTGACGCATATGTGATGCATATAAAAATATGTAGTAATTTCTCAGAGACTCGTATTTGCGCCATTAGTTCATCTGCCACTGATGCCGCCCTGGCTCTAAACGAGGTACCCCTGAGATGAGAGGCTGCCAAAGTATCTACGGAAGTAGTATCCAACACTGGGGCTTTACTTCTCTCCCAAGGGCCAAAGTCGTACCTTGAGATCTCCTGGCATCGTCTCTAAATATTCCACAAAGCTCTAAAACAGAAAAGACAACATAAAACAGGGAACATTTAAAGAGAGAAGAGCTCTTCGTATAACATCGTTAAAAGAACCGTGACAACTTACCAGCACTTTCCTTACATGATTCCGTGGAGCCCAAACTCTTCGACGCTGCTACCACGCTCTTATTTAATTTGCTTAAATGTACCCGAATGTGTAACAATTCTTTTTTTTTTTCTTTTTCGACTGTTAATTTGTGACAAAAGTTTTTATCATAACTTTGGAAAAACTACCAAACCATACTAATTAAAATAATACATACATGAACAATTGTGCCATTTACTGTAGAGACTGTCGGTCCGTGGGGTCCAAGTGCGGTGAAGTTCCTAATGGAACTCTATCCGCGACTAGTTGTCGCTGCTTGTTGGATATGATTTATAAAGTCTATGTCGATCCGTGGACTTACAAACACACATTTTGTAATTTATTTTAAAACAAGAAGTGAACCAATTTCCTTTAAGCTTAACTTAAAATAACGCTCTAAATATTTGTCTTAAAAGGAAGACGTCTTGTACATGTTTAAACTCACAAAACAGATATAATCAACGTTTAGCGAGATTGCACGTCGCAATCAGAAGCTATCAGAGTCGCACGTGATGCAGTATTTGTACTGATTGCAGTGACAATATTGAAAACGCACCACTGCCTCTAATAGACATTTCAAATCAATGAGTAAGACAATTATTAGAACACAAAAAAGTTAAGTTACAGCTTACATACGTCCCACTGCTGAAAACGAGGCTTCTTTCATTTCGGAGAAGGTTGAGGTTGAGCAATCTGCCGCTGCTCCTACATGTTGGTGGACTTCACATCTTTTCTTTAAAATTCTCCTGCATGTAGGTTCCTAAGTGTTTTCTTTCAACTCTTTGCACGTGGTGCATTGGCCTTACAATGCAATTAACATTTGACAATTCCATTTCTGTAAATTACACAATACGGGAGCAACCCTGTTTTTTTTTTAAATAGAGTAAGGGTAACAAGCGAGCACGCAGCCCACTAGATGGTAAGTGGATGCTGTGGCGAAGACATCTACATTTACCCTCGATTAAGAATAAAAATGCAGATGCGTGGTCAAGGGCAAAGAGTCTCCGGTTCTCTACACAGCATTGAGTTGGTTTTTCACGCTGGTATTCTGTGAGAGCGCGGTCCTTTCCCAGTCAAGCCGACCTATTTGTGCTACAACCATAACATAGCTACAGCGTGGCTCTACCATGTTCTCTTACGCCGCCATCTCACAGCATTCGTCAATTGTCCATACAACCATTATACAATTTACCATCACATAAAATAATAGCGAAATTTATTAGCGAAGTATGTCATTTGAAATAAATCAGTTAGGTTATACGAAATCATATAATTTGATGAGATGAGATAAGTTGGAGAGTTAAAATAAGATAATACCCTCATTTCTATATCACTATGTAGTTAAGTAAGTTATAAATATTGTCTACTGAAGAGTTGATCTCTCCCGTAATTAACATAAAAATCATGTGACAACACATTATGTAGAATAACAATCTGGCACAGAACTGTCAAATAAATGTTTTTTTTTTATTTAACAATTTTGAGAGAAAGCTAGCTACAGACTAAGTCAATACAAAAAAGGCAACTAAGAGATAATAACAGTTCCCACATTAGTAACAATGTAGCATAAACGGAAGTAATAAAACTTATACACATATAAATTTTTTATACGTGGTAGAGCCATGCTGCAGCTATATTAGTAGTATAGTTGTAGTACGAATGGGTCGGCTCGACCGGGGAAGGACCACGCTCTCACAGAATACCAGCGTAAAATAGCAGCTTAACACTGCTGTGTTTCGTATGGTCAGTGTGACCCTTTTACTGGAAAAGGCATTCCATCGTAGTCTCACGGGTGACAACGCATCTGCATTTTGATTCTTTATTGAAGATAGATGTAGATGTATATGGGTCACAGCAAACACTTACCATTAGGTGGACTGTGTGCTCGTTTGTCACCCTATCCTATATAAAAAAAAAATTACATACCATTATTATACATTTTAATGTAATTTGATTGATATCTGTTTTGTTGTGCTTATAATAAATAAATAAATAAAGTGTAATCTCTCACGCTCTCAACACATGGTTTGCAACTTGCTTACTTTCTATTGTTCAAATATAATTCGGACGAATTGTTCAATATTGACTCTGAAAGCTCGCGTTCGAACGCATTTACTGCGAGGAGTCACCCGTTCAAACAGTTGATAAAGGCTCCAATTTATTTCCCAAAGGAACAAACGAGTACGGAAAAAATTGCTGAGAATTGCTTTTGTGTATATCTTGAGCTCAGACCAACAAAGAAGATAGACGGAGCGCTGCGTACATTTAAAGTGACGGACAAAACGTGTTTTTTATATAGAATAAGGGTAACAAACGAGCACGCAGTCCACCTGGTAGAAATAGAAGTAGAACTGTGTTGAGTGGATGCTGTGGCCCATAAATACCTACATCTTACCGCTTTTAAGAATCAAATTGTAGATGCATTGTCACCCATAAGGACTAAGATAGAATGTCTCGTTACTAGTTAAAAATTTTACCGGTTCTCTACACTCGCCTTACAAAACACATCAGTATTGAACTGTTATTTTACGCTGGTATTCTGAGAGCGTGGTCTTTATATTTATGTCTACAGCTGGACATATATAAGTACATTTTAACTAAATGATTATAGATACATATATAATGTGCGTGTCTGCGTTTTTAAGGTTCCGTACCCGAAGGGTAATCAACGGTACCCTATTACTAAGCATCCGCTGTTCATCCGTCCGTCAGCGGGCTGTATCTTATGATCCGTAATAGGTAAACAGTTGAAATTTTCAGAGAATGTGTATTTCTGTTGCCGCTATAACAACAAATAATAAAAATAAATTAAAAATAAAAGGGGCTCCCTACTAGAAACGTGTTTTCGTGAACGCTTAAAATGCTGTGAGCATTTGAAAACGTTAGAACGCTTAAAATGCTCACAGAGTTTGTATGACTATATTCGCTAAATAAAAATTATGATAAAATAAAATTATATGTAAAAAGTACCTACAAAGTATTAAATCTTGTAGGATGGTACTGAACCCTTCATGCGCGAGTCCGACTCGCACTTTCCCGGTTTAATAAGTGGAGAAGATTTTGTCGTCATTTGAAATGTACGCAGAGCTTCATCTCTCTTTATTTGTTGGTCTATGATCTTGAGTAAATTTTAGAACAATAAAATATTTGTGACATTTGTTTCACATAACTTTTTATTTATTTTATCGTATGAAGTATTTGATCATTGATGTTTTGGCTGTGAAAGGAAAAGGGTAGATCTCCCACCGGGCAATGTGTTCACCCCGAAGAGCGAATAACACTCCCTGTGCGAAGCTGTTCTATGTAATATATATTCAGACGGATCCGTAGCGCAGTGGCTTAACACTGAGTTGCGGCGCTTAGGGCCACAGGTTCGAATCCCGTACATCACATTTATTTGTGTGATGATTTCTTATATTATCGCGAATACTAGCATACAGTAAATAGTATCCTATGACATAACATTAGTTTGGCTTCTAAGAAAGTAATTTAGTAAATAAACAATATAAAGTATACAGAACTTATAATATAAAGTAAATAGTATCTATGACATAACACCCTTAACCTTTATATGGACTACAAATAATTTTCCGAGTTTGGAAGTTGGTCCTTCCGCACTTTATGAATGTAAACTGTTTTCCCGATACAGGAGAAAATCCTAGTGTAGGGGTCACGTTTTTTAAAAAAAAGCGGAGAGTCAAGAAGAAGACAAATAGGTAATCTGCGAGAGCAAGTGAAGTGACGTGAAATGAAGGCAAGGGCTCAAATCGTGCCAATCACTGTAACTAGCTTGAAGGATCAGGAACCGTTACATTAGCCTATTAAAGTCCACTGCTGAACATAGGCGCCCATAGATTGCCTCATAGGGGGGATATTTGCCATAGTTCCCACGCTAGGCAAGCGTGTTGGCGACCACAGTTTATTTTTATTTTTAGTCGTTATTTTAAAGACGCTGCTGCCTATCTCCTGATTTGTTTCCCTCTGTCGCCTCTTACGACACCCACGGGATGATATGGGAAATAATATTATAACTATATTATAGCTGCAGCATGACTCTAGCACGAGTAAAATATAGTAATTCTTAATATTTTATTGTGTATGATAGTCTCTCTAGTATAGAGCAGCTGACGTAAAGCACCAACACTCCGGGAAGTCAGCATTCCAAGGAAATGTTCAGAATAGCCACCGTCAATATATCACTTTCAATAAACCACAAATCCACACAAAAGAAAATCGATTTTAGAGATATTGATCCTTAAGTTGAATGGAACTAAGTCACGGATTTTATCGCATTTAATTTTGACTTAATTCTAGCTCTCGACCGAGTTTCAAGTGCTTTGAAGCGCTCACGGTCACAGGGAGCCGGTAAAATTAGTTTAATTAAATATTTAGTACCTATTATAGTATATAAGAAATTATTTAACCACTTTAAAATAATTATGTACGTATTAAATCAAAATTAATAATTAAAGCATTTATAAAAAAATATAGGGGTTATATTTTTTTTATAAATCTGAAATGACAAACGAACTTACAGTTCACCTGATGGTAAGTGACTACTGCAGTCCATGGACACTTGCAGCTAACTTCACAAAGAAGGCTACAGATGCGAATCCTGAGCACTAAGAAGGAATGCCTCACAGCCTGTACTCGTAACTATACCGGCTTCCAATACCCTTCAGGAAGGAACACAGCAATGCAAGCACTGCTATTTGGTAACATCCTAATAGCGACGAACTCCTAGGCAGAAAAGATTCCTACCTACTTATCAAAATATGAGAATAAGCAGCGATTTTTCCTGTTGACCCTTACAAATCCTTGGACAATTTTATGAGTATTATAACAATTTTTTTGGCCTGTACAGAGCACTTCTTAAAGTCAAAAAAGGTACGCCATGTGAATCGGAGTCGTAGTTCAATACAGTCATTCATTCACGCTGAATACTGGTGGAGTATAAGAGTCCACTCACTACCCCATATCATTCCGTGGTTGTCGTAAGAGACGACAGAGCAAAACTGGAGATGGACAGCAGCTTCTTCCTGATAACAATTCAAAAGAAAAAAATGAAAAATGACGTTTGCCAACCGCAACTATTGCAAATATGTCTCCTTTGAGGCAGTCTTTGGGGGTGAAAGTTTTTATACCCACCGTCCAGTAGACTAAGACATAAGTTTTATTAGCATAAATACTCTCACATGATACTCATTTAGAAGTAGACAGAAAATATACAAGATTAGAGGACACATTTATAAAAATATATATCGGCAAAGGAATTACGTTACAGTAGAGCCTACTATATGGTGGGTGTAGCACGAATGGGTCAGCTCGACCGGCGAGGGACCAGCTCTCACAGAATACCAACGTCAAATAACAGCTTTATGCTATAGTGTTTCGTATGGTGAGCGCAGAGAACCGGAGACACTTATTATTGGACACGAAGCATTCTGTCTTATTCCTCGAAGGACACGCCTCTTCATTTTAAATCTAAGGGCTTAACAGTGGTAGAGCCACGCAGCAGCTTTTGCTGTTGCAAGTATATGCCGGCTCGAACCGGGGTGGTTCCACGACCTCACAGAATATCAGCATGAAGTAGAAATTCTGCTTCTGCGTTTCGTCTGGCAAGTGCAAGTGGCCGGAGACCCAATCCCCCCCCCCCCTCAACATGGTAGCGGAATTAAATGTGATACTACCTTTAAAGAAGGTAACCGCTCCGATCCGTCCAATTACAGGCCTAACACCATCACCTCCTTGTTCTCGAAAATAATGGAGTCCATCATTAACCGCCAGCTCATGTGGTATCTTGAGAAGCACTAGCTGATTAGTGACCGCCAGTACGGTTTCCGTCGGGGTCGCTAAGCTGGTGCTCTTCTCGTTTACCGAACACACCGATGAGCGGAGGCAGTAGAGTCCAAGGGGGAGACATTGGCCGTTAGTTTGGACATTGCGAAGGCCTTCGATCGGGTTTGACACAAAGCGCTTCTTTCGAAACTCCCTTCCTATGGGCTTCCCGAGAAATTGTGCAATTGGATCACCAGGTTTCTTGCAGATCGGTGCATCAAGGTCGTGGTAGATGGTACAAACTCTAACTACGAGCCTATTAATGCTAGTGTTCCACAAGGCTGTGTGCTAGCACCTACGCCGTTTCTTCTGAATATTAATTATATGGCGCTGTTACTGGTTGTAACACTAGTGATGATTTTTACACCGGCTGTACTAATATTTCTTGGTAACATGTATGAGTATGGGAACAAACTAACTTGTGTCTGAAGTAGAGTCTTTAATAACAAAATCTCGGATTGGGGACGACTCTAATCCAGTTTAAACTTCAGAAGACGCATGTTTGTGCGTTTATCGCCAATAACGAACCCCTTTGTCGTATGTCCTCAATTTCAGGGCACTCCCCGTGCTGCCTCAGCAAGCATCGAAATCCTCGGCATCGACATATCGAATGACGTACAGTTCCGCGGTCACTTGGAAGGGAAGGCTAAATTGGCCTCTAAAAAGCTTGACGTGGTCAGCAGAGCGGTACAGTATTTCACCGCCTACAACTTTACAAGGCGCAAGTTCGCCCTCAGATGGAATACTATTCCCATCTCTGGGCTGGGGCTCCCCAGTTCTTCCACTTAACCGTATCAAGCGCAGAGCGGCCCGAATTGTCGACGACTGAGTCCTCTCCGATCGGCTCGATTCACTGGCGCTGCGAAGAGATGTTGCATCCCTTTGCATTTTCTCTCGCATCTACCACTGGGAGTGCCCTGAGGAATTGTTCGGATTAATTCCAGCCGCCAAATTTCACCAACGCACATCGCGACAAAACTCACAATACCATCCACACCACCTGGATGCCTGGCGGTCCACTACTGTGCGTTTTACTGGAAGTTTTCTTCCTTGCATGACTTCTTTGTGGAATCGTTTACACACCGGCCATTTTTCCGGACCGATACGACTTAGAAACCTTCAAGAAACAAGCTTACTTTTTTTAAAAGGCCGACAATTCCCCTGGTGTTGCAGTTGTTTGTGGGCGGCGGTCGACACTTAACATAACCCCGCCTATACACCATCCCCGCCTATACACCATCGGCCATGATTGATAACCACAGATTGGAGCATGATTGTCACAATCAATGCGCGGCTGCCCACACAATTGTGCATCGTACATATTTGTATTGTCACCTGTCCGAGATGGACGTTGAAACAGTAGCAGCTGCCGCTATTTATTTTAATTAACCATAACAGAGCGGTGAAAAAAAAGGAAGTTGTTCTATTTTTACTTGTTCTATTTCGGTGTATGTTAACCGAAATAGAACAAGGTAAGTTTATAGAATCATGCACGATCATGGCCGAATTTCCTTTGATATTTGTCCGAAAAACCGACACAGCGGCCATTACGCTCGATCATTACCGATCATGGGCAGTTATTGGCGATTATGCCCTCTACACGACCGTGATCGCTAGAATTCGTCCATCATGGCCGATGGTGTATAGGCCCCATCAGGTGAATGCGGCCCGTTTGCCACCTCTTCTATAAAAAAGCCAATTTCAAATAAGTAAAAAGAATATTTTGTTTATTATATATTTATATTACATTATTATTACATACAAATAAATAAAATTGAAGTGTCTGTTTGTAATGTCAAAATAACAGCTTTTTACTAAATGCATATGAAAGTATATAACGTACTTATAACAAAACACAATTTTTAAAATTTTTGTCTGTCTGTCTGTTGTGTGTTTGTTCCGGCTAATCTCTGAAATGGCTGGACCGATTTTGGCGGGACTTTCACTGGCAGATAGCTGATGTTATAAGGAGTAACTTAGGCTACTTTTATTTTAGAATAAGAATGAGGGTTCTGCGTAAAAAAGTTGAAACCCTAAATTACACGCGGGCGAAGTCGCAGGGAACAGCTAGTTTATAAACATAAATAAATACTCGTAATATAAAAAAAAGGTTAAAAAGAGACACAGAATGTTCTTTACATTCTGAGTACTCTTTTGTTTTGTGACAGGACGTTTTACTCTATTTAAGATTCGTATTAGTTTGAATGTGGAGTAGCGAAATTCTGAGAATTAGTAATACGGCGAAAAATTTTCTACCACATCGGTGAACAGTAGTAACAGTATTCTGAATTCTGTACTAAGACACAGTATCGTAGTGTATACAAGAATTAAAGTCCCGACTTCAGGATGTGAAATTATTTTATTATTTTCAGTTCTTTGATGTCGGCTTTTACTTTTCGTTAAAATTTATTTTTTACTCTTATGAATGAACTAAGGAACACACATTAAAAATTTCATTCTCTACTTTGAAAATTTATATGGGACCATCTTTGAAGTATAAAATATTTAATAAAAGAAGAATCATCAAAATCGGTTCACAGTTGACAAACTTATCGCGTAGCATCATCGATCACTAATAAAAAACTATCGATGCGTAGCATACATTATATATGGTTGTTAGGAGCACTACGAAGTTGTTGACGAGAGTGTAGTATGACCTAAGACAAATTGTCCGACTAGGTACGAGTAAGTCCAACTTCAACCGAGAGGTCGACGGATTCAACTCGGCTGGGCTTGGGATATTTTATCATTATGTAAACGAAGTTAGCCTTTTTTTTTGTACTTTCAAGCATAAGGCATAGGTACTTAAAGTAAAAGTAACTTACTTTTCAAATTTATTTTTTTGCAATCTTTAATTTTGAAAAAAGAAATCATCCATCAAAGATAAAATTTATGCATTTTTAATCCATAGATTAATAACCGGCCAAGTGCGAATCGGACTCGCGCATGAAGGGTTCCGTACCATCGTAATACAAGTTTCTAGTAGGGGAGCCCCTTTTAATTTTTAATTTATTTTAATTTTTATTATTAGTTGTTATAGCGGCAGCATCTATTACGGATCATGAGATACTGCCCGCTGACAGACAGACGGACGGATGGACGGATGGACGGACAACCGAGTCTTAGTGATAGGGCCCCGTTGGTTACCCTTTGGGTACGGAACCCTAAAAAGTATTGTACACTATTAAATAAAAAGCAAATTTTGAAATACCACCGCGACAACATTCATTGATTTATTTACGGCCTTCATTGATAAAAGTTACTCTATATTATAGTCTATAACAAGACTAGAAACTTTTAGCTCATCTTAATAATTTGTTTCATTCTAAGGAATACACTTGCTTACACCCTTACCCTTTCTCACAGGTCATTATATCTTCTGCTATCTGGTTGCCTGGTAGAGATCGCTTGTAAGCGATAAGCCCACCAATTGTACCTTTGTTTTTCTAATTTGTATTTTTTTCTCTTATTTATCGGTGTACAATAAAATATATTTCATTCATTCAAGAACAAAAGGCATTCGTATAAATATTTATAATCACGGCGATTCAAATGTTCCTTCTTACCCGGTTGAGGATAATTTGAATAATAGCGAATACTTCTTTTTTATTAAATTGAAGTGACAAACGCACTTAGAGTCTACCTGATCGTAAGTGACTACTGCAGCCCATGGACACCTTCAGTCAACTTCAAACAAAGAAGACTACAGATGCGTTGTTACTTCTGAAGACTATGATAGAATGCCTTACAGACTAATCATACCGGCTCTCTATATCCTTCAGGCCGGACAGCTTTGCATGCACTTCTATGGGTGGTGCATACACAGATCGACTCCTAGGCAGAATGGAGTCCTACCACCTTGAAAAATATTTTAAGTATACTTAATTATATTTGCTTAGTTTTTTAAATAGTGGAAAAAGAACATGACAAAATCAAGACTAAAAGCAGTGGGAGCACCAAACTTTGTATTTAAAAAAAAGTTCAATGAGGCTGACTATTTTTCTTGGAGATATTCGTGTTTCAAATCTTTATTTAATCTCGCTCCCTATAAATACATTTTTGCCTTACTTGTTACATGTTACTGCTTGTTATCATATTTAATTTGATAAAAATTATAATGGTATATGGTCATGATCATGAGTGATCAACGAATTGAGAAGAAATGAAATATTAATTAAATATTTAATAGTATAAATATCCATACTCAATATCATAATCCAAGTAGTCCCTAGGCGGATCCAGGTCCCCAGAGCGCCGGGTTCCAATCCAATTTTCCAACTCAGGGTACGCCTCAACCAACATTCTTGCCTGTTTCTTATTCATTGTGCCATTCAGAATTATATCTCTAAACGTACTATTGTTTATAAAATTCCTGTTCATTTGCCTTATTTCATTCAATTTCTTCATAAGCGCCGCATCAATTTTTATCATTTCCATGTCATGAATTTCCTTTACGGACTGTCGGTCTTTTCTGTATTGCTTCTTCAACTCCTTGATAAAATTCTTCAGCTGCTTTGTCTTCTTCTTCCTTATCGATGTCCCGTTCCTGTACAATCTGTTCAATATTTTTCTTATCTCTCTTATTATATTCCGTATGCTCTTTTTGATTTTACGTTTTCTTTTGATTCGGTCATTTTTACGTTTCTTTTTATCTCGCTTTCTTTTCTTGCGTCCTCTTTCTTTGGAGTTCTCTTTCTTTTCTTCTGAATCTGTTCCCATACTAGAATCAGCAAAGGAGTTATCGAAGCCCTGATACATGTCGTAACCGGTTAACTGTAGAGCGCAGCAAACGAATTGCGTGCGACCGCAGAAGTAATCTCCTCTGTATATACGAAACTCTCCTTCGCATTCCATCGGTAACATGCAAGTTCCCCATGGCATATCGTGTTGGTTTGGATCACCGCAGGGCACGCCCCATGGTCCTTAAATATAAATAATTCACATATTTATAGCAAGCAATAAAGAACCGCGTACGGAATAAAAATTAAAAAGTATTCTCATATTAACTTTTTTATTACACCTACTTCATTCTATCTCTGCATCTACCCCAAGGTAGATTGGTAGAAAATGCCTTAGACATTATGATCGCCTATATACCACGTGTGTATATAAAGTTTAACGTAAATAAATAAATAAAATCTTGTTTTAATTTGAAAAAAATCATAGTTCGCAAGCCCTGAAATATTTTAATAATCAAGTTCTAATTTAGCTCGGGCTCGGTAACGTAAATCAAAACGAAACTTGTGAAATTATCAAAATGAATACCTAAAATGTTCTGAGAATATGCACCATGCAAGTAAGCAGCGCAGCAGACTCTTTCCTGCTCCAAAATCTCTCAGAAATGAGAAGAGGCCTTGTCTAGTAATGAAACGTAAACTGTTATCTTTTTGACCATATTATGTTTTTCAAACACAAGCACACCTATGTTTTTCAATGTACTCATTGAGCCTATCAAAAGTACACTATTGAACTAAGATATTATTAAGAACTAAAATTGGAATAAGCCTCCCCATACAGCGGATATTTGCCATAGTTGCCACGCTTGGCAGGCAAGTTGGCAACCGCAGTTTTTAATTATTTACTTTTTTTTTATTCTTTTAGGAAAACGCTGTTGCCAGTCTCCTGGTTTGTTTCTCTGTCGCACCGACACCCACGGGACGATATGGGGTAGTAGAAATTCTTACACTGCCACTGCACGGTCAACATCATTCATGCAAACATCATTGCATACAATACAATACAATACAATATATTTATTTCAGGCATAGCTTTAAAGCACACTATAAATAGAAAGCGTCTTCCATAAAATGTCATCGGTCCCTGCCTGCTAATTGATATTTATTAGAACCAAGACTATAATTCGAGCGTAGCTTATAACTTTGAAAGTTTGTTTTACAAAGGATTGATTCCATTGCAACTTCTCTTACAACTACCATTTTTGTATTACTTACGCTAGAACTTTCTTACAATATTTAACAAGCATTTTTGCTTTCCATACCAATTACCAAGTAATTGTAAAATTGAGAGACTGAAAAAAGGGGTTGTGACGAGGATAGTGGCACGCAAGTGAGAGAGGGTGGGAGGTGCTCTTCAACCTAGGTAAGACACATCATTTTATTATTTATGGAAACCTAGAACATCTTTTCGCTGTCTATAAATAATTGTTTAATTATTAACTTAGCTATAACTTGGGAACGGGTCGCTCGGATCCGTAGGTTTTGACCACCTAACCCTAGGCCCACCATACACTTGTGGGTGGGCCTAGGTAAACGAGCGACACAGCCGAAAGAACAGACTCTGCTCTGCGCCATGTAGTCGCACCATAAGCCAAATACAGAAGGAAATGGCCCCAACTTTCCGGCACCTCTTTAATGGTGCGAAGAATCTCCGGGAGTATATCTGGTGACAGGTGGCGAGCCGTCACGTTCTGTCTTCCGAAGGAGCAAGAAGTGGATTGCGGAAGCACGACACGCTGAGTGTATGTGAAGCAATGAATGATAAGACAAATGAAATATGTGAAATGATGTATATTGGAAGAATAGATGTGTTATGTATAAATGGGACGAAACGGAAGGGAAAGGATACCACTGCACATGGTAAGTATACTGTTTATTGGTCTAATGTAGACGAGACCGGGTCGGTATCATCCTTTCAGAAAGAATGGGTCAATATGTATGAATGTGTAAGCCCGAGGCTGCTATGAATACGAATTACACTGATGACGTGGCACGAATGACATCCATAATATAAGGTGTCAGACAGGGTTGTGTAGCTTCCCAGTGGCTGTTCAGTCTATTTATGGACAGTTGTATAAAAACTCTGAATGTAGAAGAATATGGGTTTAGAATAAGTGAATTAACCTTCAAATGCCCTTTTTACCGCGATGATCAAGTCATATTTATGTCTTCGATGGCGATTGCAAATGATGGTTACATTAATGAACAGGTCATTAAAAGAAAGGGAATAAAAGTGAACGCAAGTAAAACGAAAGTGATGGTGTTTGAAAGAGAAGAAAGTAAAACAATATGTGAAATAAGAACAGAAGAGGAGTTGAATGAGTTTGTGTATTTAGGATGTGTGTTTAGCAGGGATGGTAGACATGACAAGGATATAGCGTGACGAATGAACGCAGGGCATAGAGTAAATGGGGCTCTTCACTATATTGTGGGAAGCAACCTACCTTAACGTACGGTAGTGAAAGTAGTGGGTGGCAGAAGAAGCATGAGACTAGAATAAATGCTGTGGAAATTCTAAGGAGTATGTTAGGGCTGACTCTGAATGACACGGTGAGAAATTGTGTGATAACAGCAGAGCTGACGACCGTACTTTGTGGCATTCCTTGGGAAAGTCCTATGTTCAGCAGTGGACTTGCGAAGGGCTGTAATGATGATAATGATGAATTGAATGGCAGAGGCGGCAAGAGACGCCCTAGACGAAAGTTGATCGACCATTGAAGTTTAGTTGGCGATATATTGAAGATGGGCCAATGAGCATGTATATGGACGTAAAGGAGGCGAGAGAGGTGTGTCAGGATCGTGCCAAATGGAAGTCCATTGTCTCCGCCTACGCCTCTGGGTGACAGGTAATGTTTATGTATGTATTATTAACTTAACGTATGTGTTATATTAAACAGAATAGATATAAAATCTTACGAGCTGCGGCCATGTTAACCGAGTCTCCTGTGGGTGCAGACGCGTTGAGCGCATCTAGTTTCTTATGCAACCAAAAATCTCTCCACTCTTCCTTCCAACTTTTCATCTCGTTACTGGAACTAGAACTCGGAGAGTCCAAATCACTTCTTGCTCTTCGGTTTGCTAACAAATTCAACATCAGATCTTTCTGGAAACCCCGTGCTTCGTCTTCAATACCCTTGGATTGGAAAATATTATTGCCTGATGTTTTAAAAGTGCCTCCACTTCTCAGTGCCGTTGCTTTCTTCTTTATTTGTTTAATTTTTGTATCGTCTTCATTCATTTGAAGATAGTTATTTCGTATTTCATTTTCTTGTATATCATTGGAAGGTTCATGTTTATTTTTTGACAAATAGCGTGCTGCATCATCTTCATATTCCGGATATAATACTGGATGTGCAGCGTTAATAAATGTATGTAGTATTATGAAACTAAAAACAAACCCCATTTTGAGCCCTACATGACCAGCCAAAGAGGTAACCGTGAAACCAAAGAGTACAATAAAATATTTATGGCAGAAATTTATTTAAAATAATAAAATGTGGAAATTCCAAACTATTATTCGTCAGATGTTAAATGAAATTGAAATTGTAAATCGAACGAAAATAAGTTTGACAATAAAACTTTCAACGAGTATGATTTCAACTGCGACCACTTAGGTAGCACACTGAATAGTGAATTCTGGGCTCCAATCCTAGTCGAAATATTTGTACAAACACACAATATCTCGGTTTTCGGATTTGTTTGAACGTGTACGTAGCTATCCGTCTGTCTCTGATAATGAAATATCGGCTATGGATAAGGTAAGGTCTAAGGACGCGAGTGTCTGATGTGCAGGTGTGTGTTTTTGTTTTTAAGAATTAGGGAGACAAACGAGCACATAGTCCGTACATAGTGATAGTAAGTGGTTGTAATGGCCCATAGACATCTCTATCTATCATCAATTAAGAATAGAATAGAATAGAATAATGTTTTATTCAATATAGATCAAATGTATGTAATCTAATATATAAAAATAGTTTTTGTTTGTTCGTATTTCATGCGCTGCCATACCGTTCATCAGACTGCACTAAAACTTTTTCAATTTATTGCTTGCACTTATGCGAAGGTATATAGGCATATATATAGGCATAGATTACTGGTTATAGGCATAGTACAATTAACCTACAGTAGGTGGCGCTCGTATCGTACCGAAAAAATAATTTGAAAGTTATATATCACTCATTCACTCATTTTCAATTAATGTATCATCATTCGTAATTAAACAATGTAACTATATTTGAACATAACGATATTACAATATAACGATATTTCCACAATTAATATCTTCTATGGCAGCAAATTCATGTCTTACCAGGTCGTCACTAGATGGAGTGACGACCCGGTAAGACATGCAGGAAGTCAGTGGATGCAGGTGGTTCGGGACCGTGCTTTGTGGCATTCCGTGGGGGAGGCCTCTGTTCAGCAGTGGACTTGTGAAGGGCTGTAATGATGATAATGATGAATGGCAGCAACGCGCCAGGTACCAGCTAGTTCTTATTAAAAGTCATTTTTTACTTTACCACTGGTTCGGAAAAAAACCTCTGTCTGTCTGTTTTTACATGAAAGGTTGTACAAACTATTTGCAAAGTTTATATTAGAAACAGCTTGGAAGCGATCACCTCATTCCAACTGGGTAATTATCAACCATGTATTCATTTAAATTATAATAACCCTTTTTATACAGTTTTTGTTTAATAAAATATTTAAACTTGGTAATAATTGTATATTTTCTGGGACTTTGTTGTACGCAGGTCACTCAATAAGTTTTGAGATGCTCGAAATTTAAAAATGGAACGCACCCGTGTTATATGTTTCTAAAAAGCAAATTTATTTAAAATTAGAACTCCATAAGCCAATTGCTCAATATTAAAAAAAAATACAAAGTTCTACTAACTTTCCTGCAACGCTTCCCGCGCTTTTCATTTAAAACGATGGATCTTAACCGTGAACATTTGCGCGCTATGATATATTATGATTTTAAATTTGGTTTAACCGAACACTTAAGTTTACAACGGTTATAATCAGCATTAGGGGACTCAGCTCCATCACGCGCAACAATTTTTAGGTGGTTTGCTGAATTCAAAAGGGGTAAAATTAATCTTAAAGATGACCAAAGAACCGGGGCCCCGCAAACAGCAGTAACGGCGGAAAATGTATGGACTACTGAAATGTTGGTGCGAGAAGACCCACGAATCTCATATACGGACATCGAAAAGATTGTAGGCATTAGTTCGGGGAGCACTCATACCATCCTACATCAACATCTTGGAGTGAGGAAGCTTTTTTGTCGATGGATCCCTCGTTTGCTCTCCGAAAGCGAAAAACAGACTCGTGTGGATTGGTGCCATGAAATGCGTCTACGTTTTGAAAACGGGGCATCTAGGCGTGTTTCAGAAATCGTTACTGGTGACGGGACATGGATCTATCAATATGATCCAGAAAATAAAAGGCAATCATCGGTATGGGTCTACTCAGAAGGACAGTTACCGACAAAACTGCAAAGACCTCGCAAGGTCGGCAAAAAAATGGTGGCTAGTTTTTTTTCGCGGAGCGGACATTTGTCGACGTCAATGCTGGAAAATTGTAGGTCAGTCAACTCTGAATAGTATACTACAGTTGCATTACCCAAAGCTTTTCAAGCTGTGCGGGAGAGAAGACCAAAGACCGGGCTTCGGGGAATCATGCTGCATCACGATAACGCCTCTTCACATACTTCCCTTAGAACAAAAGCATTTATTGAGGAATCTGGTGTTGAAACTTTAAGTCACCCACCCTATAGCCCTGACTTAGCTCCTTGTGATTTCTTTTTGTTCCCAAGAGTCAAAGAAAAAATAAAAGGCAAGTTTTTTTCAAGCGCCGAAGAAGCCGTGGCTGCCAACGAAGAAGCGATTTCCGACATGTCAGATCAAGACTGGCAAAAGTGTTTTCAGAGTTGGTTTAGGCGAATGGAACTTTGTATTGAGCGTGATGGAGAATATTTTGAAAATATGTAAAATAAATATTAATAGTATCTAGAATACTTTTTGTATATCTCAAAACTTATTGAGTGACCTACGTAATAGCGTGTACATTGCCCCAAGAATGAATTACTGACTCTGTGGAGTCGAGAAACTGGTATCACTAGCTTGTGTTTGTTCCTGGTGCTTACAGAATGTATATTACTTTTTACTAAAACTACCTTTGTTTTTGTGAACATACCATCACCACACCTCACATTAGGTGCTACTTTACGCTAGTATTCTGTGAGAGCGTGATCCTTCTTCGGTCGAGCCGACCCATTGCTATAAACACAATATAGCTGCAGCATGGCTCTATCACGTAATACGTTCCCACATCATTAGGCGCACACTGCACGAGGGACGTTCCCGAGGTGCTGACTAGTCCATGCAGTTCAATACCAGTCAGTCTACCCCTGCTGAAGATACGCCTCCTGTATAGATTGCCTCAAATGGGGATTTTACCATAGTTGCCACGCTTGGCAGTCGACAACCGCAATTGTTTATAATTTTTAGCATTTTCTTTTTATTGAGCTTAGTCAGTGCGCTTTACTATCTTCGGCTGCATCACCACTTTTACCATCAGGTGGGATAGTAGTTGAGCTAGCTTATACTAGTTTAAAAGAGGTTGGAGATAGGAGAGTATGCAATAGCCGACATAAAGGACCTGTCTCAACATAACCAGACTTGACTACCACGAATCTGGTTTTTGTAGCAATGTTGACTCTAGTTAGGATTGAAACCCAGGACCTGCAATACAGTAGCCAGGCACGCTAACCACTAGACAATGTGATTGTTGATCCAGTTGACTGTACATTACACAACACACACAGCCTATAAAAGTCCACTGCTGAACATAGGCCTCCCACATAGATTGCCTCAGGGGGATATTTGCCATAGTTGCCATGCTTGGCAGGCGGGTTGGCAACTGCAGATTTTTAATATTTTGAGTTGTTATTAATAAGATATCTATCTGTTTCAGTTTCCCTCTGTCCCCTGTTACAACACCCATGGGATGACTATATCGGGTAGTGCATAGACTTAGAATATACTGGCGTATAGACGACCTGACAACCCGAAAACGCGTGTCTAATTTTGAGTTGTCATTGTGTGCGTTAGCTAGTGATGTACATTTTATTTTTATAATGTATAAAAATCTGTCTTTATTTTTATCTAAAGTTTTGAAAGTTAAATTTTTAAAGTCTTATTATTATAACAATAGTATACTTACTGGTACAAATAATGTAGAAATGGCTCCTTTTAATAAAATTGTTTTTATTCTACTTTTTCTTTTATACTTCTCAAGTAAATGTTTGCTGCAAATTTTTGAGTTTGTCTTTGGA
The DNA here is from genome assembly GCA_029286625.1 of Parnassius orleans. Taxonomy (NCBI): domain Eukaryota; kingdom Metazoa; phylum Arthropoda; class Insecta; order Lepidoptera; family Papilionidae; genus Parnassius; species Parnassius orleans. The sequence goes on from JAGSMP010000206.1 coordinate 795,773, forward strand.
TTCCAATTAACCCAAGTCCAATTAACCTTAACCATTTTTTTCTAATTATAGAATCCGGAGGGAATCTGTTTGACAAACACCAAAATAAAATTACATTTATAGAACGCAAACCGAGGATTTATTTTCTTGTTGTGTGGGCAAGTCTATTGATTCAATATAAACATTAAATATAAATATCGACATTAATTTTAATATAGTTGAGACAATACATAGCGTTCATGTAAACTATTTTGTATAAAAATGTATTCACCAAATTCATGCAAATTATCAACAACGTGACTTTTTTGATTGCAAAATATCAAAATTAACAAAATTGAAAACATTCTACATTTTAAACAGTATATAACATAAATTTTAACCAAAAATAAACGCCACATTGACGACGTCATGAGAATTTACCTGTGAAATGTGCAATTATCAGGATTATTTCTATTATTAACACCACAGTCACTCACAGAACAAGTAACCATTTTGGTAAAAACTTACTTACTAAAAATAACCACTGTTACACTCTAAAAAATTACAAAATATCTAAGAGTTTATTTCTTGAGTGCCGACTTGTGCCAACCTGTCATTCAAAATTGGTTACAGAGTTATGAGATTTGGTATCCTTTTCTATATTGCATTTTGCCAAAAGGAATTTACTTCTCCCTTGCACACTATGTTAGACCAGTATATTCTAAGTTTATGGGGTAGTGGATATTCTTACACCCTCACTACACAGTTGACAGTACAACTTATTTAAATACACATGAGGTAAAAAATAAAAATAAAAATGATAGTAAAATATTTATTGCCAACATCCACTAGAACAATCAATCTCGTCACTCTGTCCAAAAATGTTCAAAGTTTATTTACTAAATACCTAAAGGATTGGTTTTTGCCACATACTTCTGCTGCCAAATAGCAGAGCTTGCACTCTGTTAAGAGCTGAAGCATTTAGAGCTAGTATAATAACAGGCCATGAGGCACTCCATCTTAGTGCTCAGGGATGACAATGCATCTGTAGCCTTCTTCAAATTAAATTGGCTGCAAGTGTCCACTAACTGCAGTAGCCACTCACCATCAGATGCACTGTAGGTTTGTTTGTTACTCCAGTTTTATATAAAAAATTATATTAGAAATGTGATGTGATCTGATCATGTACAGAGGCACAACGCAAACATTTAGCTAATAACTTCTATAACTGCCTCCGGTTTCTCCAGCCACACTCTGTGATCCTTATTCCTGTCCGCTGGAAAAGTTTTCTTTGTTTTGCATATATTACAGGTCCATTGAATAAGCTTACTTTTATTTTTTATTTTTATTTTCATCTTAGCTGACACATTGTCTACAAGAATGCAGCGACACTTTTTACATATTTGTCTTTTTATATCTGGATGTCTGAAACAAATAGGTGCTACATAAGAATATGTTAAAATAGAATCAAAAAGGTCATAAAGGAACCGAGAGCAGTGAAGTTCTAACCTCTAGCTCTTTCAATTCTTTCTCTTTTGGGAGCGAATTAATTTTTTATAAAATTAACAAATTCATATATGACTTACAGTGCTTGCACTACTGTGTTTCAGTCTGAAAGGTATACACAGCCAATATTATTAAAGACTATGAGGCATTCCATTTTAGCCCTCGGAGGTATCTGTGCATCTGTAGCCTTCTTTGTTTGAAACATTATGTTTTATTAATATCTTGAAAATTTTGCTAGGTGGATATATTCATAAGCATGAAACCATCACCCTTGCACTGGTGACGCTTCTTCTTCTAGGGGAGTGAAACAACTTCCTCTCAACCATTTTCTTTAAGAGGCCATCTCACCTGTGTACTCTGCTAACTTATGAATGTGGTTCTGATAAGTAACAATTATGATTTTATTTATTACAAAATGCTAAAACTAAATCCCACAGACGTGTGGATATCGACTTTGCCTATATAATATACCTATACCTATAAATAAATATAAAAATTTGAGTGATTTTAATTACATACTTAAACTCACATTTTTAAAACATTTTTCTTTGCAACATTTACTATTAGATTTCCATAATATGAAGCTATTGTTGGGTTCTTATCCACCATGTGTTTACTTATCTGAAAATTAAATTTTACACAATTATAGAATATCCATTAGGTACTACTTTATTGTAATTATTTTCAAGTATTTAATGTATAGCTAGTAATTGTATTTTATTAAATCCAATGAAAAAATAAATATAGGTACTTGATATAAATAATTAATACGCTGGAAGGAATCATTTCCTTGCACTTTTCTCATAGTCATAGTAATATCCGTACTTCCTATTAATTTGTATATTAAAATATGTAAAGGTACTCTGGTACCTACCATAGATAAATAAATATGTAGCAAGCTACAGATACGACAGTGACTTTTAGTCAAGTTTCCCAACTACGCGTTATGGCGCTGCAGTCGCCTATTTTGACAGATGACTAATGACTACACAAAATCAGTATAGCTATGTCTAACTTAGTGATTGCAAGCACACATCCTTCAAATCACCGATATCGATATTTAGTGATGTTCTTATTTTATCGATATCGACGTAAGGGTACGTTTTAGTTATACCAAAACTATTACTTAATGAAACAATTGTAGTAAATAAACATTTATTTTTTATTCAAGCACACCAATATCATATACATACACACGTAATGTTAGGATTAAATTAAAGGTACATTAGGTTATATTAAAAATGTACATGACATTGTACATAGGTAACGATTTGATGAAAACAGAGTAATATTTATTGTTCATTTAAATAAAGCAAATAGCAAATTAAATAAATCAAACCAAAGGAATCATATTTAATCATAGTGCTCAATATTTTACTTTACAAGTTACTTTTATATTAATTTTAAAACAGCTATAATTCATATAGTTATGAATTAAGTGAGTACCTTCCTGTATAAGATAAGGAACTTTTCGCTGGGGGGTACTAAATTATTATTTGGTCTATATAACATTTGTTTGTTAGGCAAGACAAACATTTTTCTAAAAGTTTGTTGTGTTTGGAGCTGTGTTTCATTAGTAGAAATCCTATTAATTTTACATCTAGGGTAAACCTATTTTTGTTTTTTTAAATAGTTTTAATTACATTAATAATAAATCACCCTTCAATATTTTATTATTTATGTTGCACCAATTGTGCCCGTTTAACCTAATTAAAATATTACATCCTAGCCAGGAATAACTCAGTGCTCAATATTTTACTTTTCAAATTACTTTTTACATAACTTCCAATACAGCTATAATTTAAATACTTATGAATAAAGTGAGTACCATCCCTGTACAAGATAAGTAATTTTTCGTATCTAGATTTTATGTAAGAGTGAATATTTGTCTCTGTACTGCTAATGTTTTGATGCAATCCTTACAACGAATACCTTTCGATATTTTCCGACAAATGTATCCAGCAGAGTAAGCTGAGCATTGGTCTTTAATTTTTTCCATGACTACATCACCGACCAGCAATTTTTCTCTTGAACTTGCTTGTGAAGAGGATAGGAGATCTCACAAAACATTGGGAGTGTTTTCAGAGTATTTTTATTATTATTATGAACATTTTTGAAAAGAACACTAACATTTAATAATGTGTCTCCATAATCCTCTTCGCAATTAGAGAATTTCGAATGTGGACTAACCATGTTAGATAATATCAGATATTTAAAGGCATATATAAATATGTTTGCATCTAGTCAATATTTCTATAATTTATAGCTATTGTACATGCAAAAATAAATTTCCAAATGGTCTTGGTTAATAGTATAGGTTTTTTGGATAATAATATTCTACATGATACTGTTGAAATAATAATTTGGAGACCCTTATAAAACTTTCAAGTAATCCATCCTTATCGGGATGGACCTCGCACAAGTCGAGGTTTTCCTACTTGTATAGCATGTTTGCTACTATATAGCATGGTGTCTACAAAAACCATTTTTTTTTAATTTTATTAATGGCTTCAATCTAAAAAGTATGATGTTGTGAATTTTGTTTAATCACTCGTCTTAACTTTCCTCTTTGCACACCACCCGGGTAGCCATTGACACTGTCAGTGTATCGAAAAATTCAACAACTTCTGCTGTTGAGGCCATTGTTGCATCAGAGTTTGCTTAATGAAAATAATCTGAAAAAAGTACTACAGTTATTGCACCTGCAAGTCTTTCACCAAAAGACACTTCTTATTTGCTTACAACAACAGACTTTGTTAACCTTTATAAATTTTAGTGTGGCTCACGGTATCCATTAAAGTAATACCAATTATAAAGAACAATGGCGAACTCCCATACAAATTTTTATGTCAGGTAATCTGGAAGCGTCTTTACATCAAAAATATCAAAAGCGATTCACCATCCTTACCTGAGATTGTTTGTCTAAGATTTTTTTATCGACGAAGTCAGGAATAATTGTTACGAGGTGAGTTTTTGACCTTTACGTCAAAAACTCATTAATTGATAATAAAGAGATAATAAATCCTTTAGGATTTCAGTCATTTAATCTTATATTAATGTTCTATTAATAACTATTCACTATTAGATATATTACCGTTTCAAGGTTATTTTTGAGTAATCAACTGGTGGGGCAGAATAAGCTCTCTATTAAGGAATTTACTCGCTTATTAAGGAATTCACTGCCTAATGAGAATTCAAAATAATATGTTTAGCCATAGTTTTCTTTTAAAAATGTTTTTAAAATAAAACTTTACGAGCATAATTAAAAGGCAAAACCAAGAACACAAAACACAGAGAGCACAAACGGCGCGAGAGCAGTGTGCGTGAGACGCGTAACGAAAACGTCAATAATACATTGTCATAATTGTGTTGCTATAGCATTTATATTGTTTCTTATTAAACAATCTGAATTCCAAAAATATATAATAAAATGCTACATATTTTTTTAATATTCTTATGTAACTTTTTTTAAATGATATAAAACGCAATATTAATTATATTATTTTATCTTAAACCAGATGCAACAAGATGAATTTAAAATGATTTTTAACTACGAAAGTGAAGTAATTATAAACTGGTCACATTAAGTGACGGAAGCGATATCAATTTGATTACAATCAATTATGTTTCCAAAAAGGTAGTGATTTTTATTCTGGCTTTTACTAGTTTTGATGTTTATTTGATAAAATGCAATTTATTGTTTTATTACGTCCTTTAAGAATTATAACTCAAGACGCTTCAAAATATTTGACATATTATTTCGCCATTGTTCTTTAATGTACTAATAAACAGGACTTGGAAGATACAGGTTGTCTCATTTAATAACGTCCTTGGCGACCTTGCCAGGCGAGCTGGCCACTGATAGTAATAAACTCATAATAAATATAAAACTTAATAAATACACACATTACCAAAACGAGGAAAATATCGCGTAGAGCCATAATAGAACAAGTTGTAAATAAATATTTAAAAAATAAAGTAAAAAAAATATAAAATCATAAGGCAAAGAGGCAGCTAAGAAGACTTGAGATGAGAAAAGAGGATTTTTTTAATAGGATAAGGGACACAAATGAGTACACAGTCCACCTGTGTTGCTGTGGCCCACAGACATCTACATCTCTCCTCGATTACGAATCAAAATGCAGATGCGTTGTCACCCGTGAGGACTAAAATGGAATGCCTCATTTCCAGTAAAAAGGGTCTCCGGTTCTCTACACTCACCATACGAAACACAACAGCGTTAAGCTGCTATTTTACGCTGGTATTCTGTGAAAGCGTGGTCCTTCCCTGGTCGAGCCGAACCATTCGTGCTACAACTAAACCACTAATATAGCTGCAGCATGACTCTACTGCGTAAAAAATGGATGAGAGAGATTACTTTTTTTTTACTCAGGTTAAAAAGAATATTGGTTGAGAAGATATAAATTGAAGTACACAGTAGTATTCGCGTAGGGAATTTTAACATCATCAAACCAACCGTGGAACAAAACAAATAAGAACATTTCATTTAGAGAATTTAATCAAGTGGCCAGTTTTAGGAGGACTGAATTTTTTGTGTTTTATCTATAAGAAAACAGGAAAAATATTAATTTCAAGGAAACCAAAAAACAATAGAGAATGATGTGAAAAATATGTTTGATGTATCTACAAAATAATTACTGTATAAAAAGCAAATTATGTATTATATTTTGAGATGTTATGTGAGTAATTTTAAATATAAATTATCTCGTTTAAAATTGCGATTTCATAAATTAAAAATGTAATAACTATAGTCTTCAATCTTTTACCATTACTCATTTTATAAATGCAAAACTATTAACACAAAGCAAGTGCTACTTGTATATTCATATCCTTATTATTTAAGCGTGATTATTTTGATTTCAATGTGTAATGAAAAGTAAATTATGTGATTTATTACATATTATTTTTTAAGGTCGAAGATTATTTTATAGTATTTTTAAGTGGCTTAGAATATTCCATAATGAAATACAATTTTGTATCTAAAATGTGTAAACCATTTCACATTTTGAATAACTCCCGGATCTATGTATAATTTAAATTAGAAAAGTTAAGTTCCATCTGTATAGGAGTTCTCTGTACAAAATATTAATTTGGTATAGTAATTAATTGTATTTCTGTACCTGGTTTACCTGGTATTAGTAAAGATATTAGTAAAAAAAATATGTAATTTATACCAATTTTTCTTCAAAATTTCCAATAGGTCTTTATTTCTTGACAGGGATTGGGCTTTAACAAGTCTTTGTGAGACTGAGTCACCTAAAGTTTTAGTTGCAATCTTTGTCAAAATTTTAACCAATTTTCTCTTCTTTGATACTGTTTTCTTCACCAATGTAACCTGTAATGAAATAAATAAAATAATTAAGTACGAATATAAAAATAAAAATAGAACTTTTGATGTGTTCACCTTGATAAGGTGCACACATCTGTAACAAATAAAGTGGAAGGTGCCATAAGAAATAAATAAAAATTATATAAAACATTGCATAAATTATATAAATATAACTTTGTTTATCAAATTCCAATAAAGGTAGTTATGCAGTTTGCCTTAATACCTGTTGATTCCAAATTGTCCTGACTAAGCTTTTGATTGATTACTCGTAAACATGATAATTGCAAGTAGCCATAATTCTACAATAACATGTTGACCACGAATTGTAGTGATTAAGCTTTTGATATTGGATTACTGAAAACATGTTATAAAGTGTAACATTACAGAAGACGCTGACTCCACTGTGTAATTGTTATTGCTGTTCAAACCAAGGTGTCTTACTTTCAGTCAACAGACTTGTTTTGACCACCCTATAAAAGCCCTTGCATTTAGAATAAGATTCATTATAGTTCTCATCCTAGTAATGTAATCACATAGGTAAGGAATCTTGTTCACGGTTCCGGATATCCTCGAACCAAATAAATTTGTTAAATCAGGCACTGAAGAAACCTTCCTGTCGAGACAAGAGCACCTCTACGGGTAGACATGGCAGTGAGCGGACTGTAAGTAAACCTCTTTACTATCCTGTCTCATCCTAGTTATTTTGTGGTTGTTTCTTTATGGCTCTATGTCGTAACTTTTGAACTAAAATCGTTGAAAGTTATTTGACTTCTGCACAAAACTTGGCAGTTATTTATTAAGTAAATATTATTAAAAAGAAAAATAAAGTGGATTAAATAAAAATAAAGTAATTGTAATCTTAAGAAGTGATAAAATTATAGAAATAAAAATAATTAACAGAATATTTTTGTATACATGTATTGATTTTTTTTAATAAAAATGAAACAAGGAAGAGTATGTCACTTTGTTCAAATTAGACCTAAGGATCTAAAAAGCTTGATCATCATGTTTGATGGCGATGAATGTATTTCAAGTTTATTTATTAAGGAATGTGAATACCATTTTTATTATTATTATATTATTAATAAAATATAATACAAACTATGTATTATATATTTTATTAATATTAAGTGAAAGATTCTGGTGATTCTAAATCAACTTGCAAACTGAATTAGAAAATATTCTTAGTGGTTTCAATACCTACTTAAAAAAAATTAAAATAAATCTTATAGTTAACCAACTTCACAATCCACGCATAATAATTCAGAAGGTTTCAGATATCCATTCGTATTGCAAATAATTTTAGATTTAACCACAACATAAAATTTAGAATTACATGGAGCAGAAAACAATTCCTATGGCCGTATATTATTAATATTGGTGTGTTACTTAGAGATGGCCATATTAGTATAAGTGATGAAAAATGGATTATAATTATGGTTTTAGATTTAAATGTTACGCATGAGCAGTTAGAATTTAATATTAATGGATATGTGAACTTAAATAAGCATGTTAGAATTATTTTGAAAAAAAAACTCTAAACATTCAATTACTTAATATAACATTTCAAAGTGAATTCGAAACGAATTCCAGTATTGAACAATTTGAACAGTTATCACCTTCATTTAGAGTCAAACGAGGCATTCTAAACTCCCTAAGATATATTATTAAGATTATTACTGGTAACTTCGATTATAAAGATGCTATTAAGTATGAAAATATGATTGGTAATTTAAAAACTCTTCGATATACACTAGTGAACAAGATTACCTTAATGAAATATCAGAATCTCTTGTTAAACTAAGTAACATTTACAAAAATAATTTTATCAATATTGATTTAAATTTATTTTTATTTGTGAATACAGGTAATATAGAACAGGTAACATCTTTGAAAAATTACATTCGCTGCATTCAACCCTTAGGTAATATTATGCGTAGAATTAATATAATCTACTACAATTAAATTATATCATTTATTATACAGTACTGTAACTAAATTATATATTAGTTATGATATTTACAATATATAGTCAAATTGAATATAAAAAAGAAGATATATGTCATTATAATATGCCTACTGATGCGTCGCTTAAATATTCATTAATTAAGTAATAACATTTCTTAGTTAGATATATTTTAAATTATTTTTAAATTTAAGAATATTCTCTGTTTCATGAAACATAGATGGAACTTTATTGTTGATTTTAAACAGTGTGCGGAAAACGCTTTATCTAAGTAAAGTTGTCTAATGAAATTGTTTAATTTTATTGTCAATTATTAAATAAGCACTAAATATTTCAGAATTAGTTTTTATAAATGTTACAACTTGATAAATATACAGCGTTAGAAATGACAACAATTTAATTTTTTTAAATTTTGAGAGTTCACAATATTAGTATGTAATTTTATTAATATTTACAATTTATGGTTACACAATTTCCAATCACTCTACACTAGATGGAATGAAATCGAAATTTGTAGTAAATTAGGAATTTTTGAAAATTGAAGAATTGTTTAAATTATTAAAATCAGTAGAGTTAACAAATAAATTAATATACCCCGTAAGCTATAACAATTAAGTAAAAATAGAACAATGTATAAAACTAAGGGCAGTCAAATAACATTCGTTTGAGACACCAATTATACAAAAAATAATTACTATACAGCCATCCCGTTACCACTTCCTCTAAACTATAATTTTAATTCCTTAATACCCATACCTACTAGTAAAAGGTTCTGAAATGGTCTCGATCGCTCAGTCTTGCAACTACGAGGCTATGTTCCTGCACTATGACGACAAGTCAAAACTTTAAGTTGAAGATGCTTGTATGAATGCTTTAATGAGATTCTCAGATAGTACTAGCTCCTGCCATCCAGTACCATCCGAAAAGCAGATCTATCATTTTGGACATTAGTGATTTAACATATCTTGAACATTTAAATAACTTTTTAAGATAAGCATCTTTGAAAAGTAATAAAATTACTCGCCTGTTGCAGTCAGAGGCACACCATGAGCTATTTAATCGTTAGTAAGCAAGCACGGGTAAGAGTACCTATCGAAGTTTTCTGCCTTGTGAAGAAACTGTTCTTTGGAAAGTTCAATGATCTGAGGATTTGTGGATACTATGAAATACATCCACAAGTTTCTTAAATTATCGTTTTTAGGGAATCTGAGAAAGCGGTGCGTTTCACATGTTGTATTGCAACCACCAACACAGCACTTTTCGTATTCCATTAAGAAGTCTACAATATGCACACGACCAGCACAAAAACAGAATATTGTTATTGTCACAAATAACGGAGGAAAATGCGATGAAATACACTTGAGCTAACCTCATAACTCAGGCGACAATTGGATAAATAATGACGGTAATCAATATCGATAATTTTGACAATTTGAGTTGACATTAACACAATATGGCGTCTCAAAATGGCGTCCGTAGACAGAGAACAAATTTCGACGGTAGCGCCAAGTTGCGTAGAATGGAACTAAGCTGTCACGGGCCTGGTACCTACTCTGAAATAAAAAGCCTTATTTAAAAAGATTATTGTTCAGAGTAATTAGACTAAAGAGTGATCAAGCATCATACTAGTCTGTGGATAGTGTCTACCACAGAAGCAGGACACAATTACTCTAGCTCTCTACCCATAGAGATATAAATATACCTATGGAGGCGGCATATGCTACTATAGAAATAATAGTTATACAAATATCTATAATATCGACACACACTTGTCAAAAACAGTTTTGTCTCTTTTTAACAAAGCAGTAGTAGCTGCAATAGAAAAAGAGAGACAACTACACTTTGTCAAGTGCTTATTTTCGTAACACTTTCGTGTGACGTCATTAGCTCATCCATGCGTGACTGCGTAGCCATGTTAAGCGCCAAGTTTTGTGGTAGATCTGCTGTCAAACTGTCAAAAAGCAGTGACAAAGTGTTGTACTAAAAATTATTTTAATAGATTAATTTTGTTCAGAAATTAATAAATAATATTAATAGTTTATAAATCCCGGATATCGCGTTTCATGATCATGCCAGATTTTCGAATTTCAAATAAACAAAATGAATGTAACTACCTGCGAAAAATAATATTTCTCATTTAAAATCTGAATATATATATATATATATTCAGATTTATAAATATTATATCCAGCAGGACCGAAAATGCTTGTGTAACTTACCATTTGTGATCAATTATGTGCAGAACGTTCCTATATACCAATTAATAATAAATAAGTATTGATTTTTAAAACAGTTTATTTAATTTTGACTCAACTAATCATTATTATTTTATATTAAAAATACTATAATATGGGATTATAATATGGGATCAGGGATTTCCATCCCAGTAATATTGTACAGTAAATAAATTTGGTATACAAGCAAAAAATCTTTTTAAAAATCTTCCCACTACTCTGCCATATTCATTTTTATTGTGTGCGTTATAACTTTTCAACTTTGTTCACAATTATATAAATGATGTAAAAAACTTGTGTAAGTATAGGTCCCGTCACGTAAAAAGGACGCTGGCCTTGTACCTGCGCACTGAGCGATTTATCGATCAAATTGGTGGTATGAACGGGGCGCGACGGGGGAATGCTCGCCAGTATTACTGTGCGCACACGCTATTGGTCTGTTAGTTGACCCATGCTTCCCGCGCTTCGTTAGCTTCCAAAATACAGTCGCACACACAACTTTCTTTGCACGACGCGCGACGATTTTTTTTAAAAGGAAGGAAGGAAAAATGATTTATATTTATTGTTTTATGACTGAACTAGTGAACGAAAAGGTAAATATGATGGGAGAAGGTGAATGGGGAAAATTGTGCAGTAAAGTTAAAAGTATTGAGGAAGCTTCTGATGACGGAAGCTCAAGCGAAGATGAAGTAGCATCCAGTAACACCAACACACCATTGACATCTGGCTTCCATGTGACCCAAGACGATATAATGGACGGTGTGTCACCCTTAGCTTAAGTTTTCTTGTTACAATCTACTTTATATTTTACATTATCTATTTTTAATTCCAACCTCTTCCAAAGTTCTAAGTAGCTGGTGAAGTAACTATTATGATTCTACAATAAAACAATTAATTACTCATATATTATAAAACAATAGCCTAGTACCATCTAGTACTTTAGAACGCGACTGTACTCATGCGCAGACACACCCCCTCCAATGTCGCTCAGCGTTCTTTTTACGTGACGGGACCTGTACTTAGCACACTCATAACATTGTTTAAAACAAGTTGTAAGTTAGCTGCCTGCATACTTAACTCTTTGTTTGACTGTACCTAATACAAGAAATCTATAGCAGAGTATGCACTGCGTAAGTGTACATATGCGGTGAAGCCTGGTGAAGCAACTCAAGGGAAACTTAAGGTATAACAATCGAAATTAAATTTGACATCCCAATAATATCCATTGCTTCATTTGATTGAAAAATTCGTTTGCTCGACAACAAAAACAACGCAATGGATATTGTTAAACTGTCAAATTGGTATGGTTTGTCATTTTGGTGTGTTACACAATTAGGCTACGGATTTAATTTCTATCTACACAAAAGCCATAAAACTGCCAGACACATTATTTATTCCTCAGATAAGTTATTTGACGATTGAAAATATAGTCCTGTATCTATATAAATACCTACGGAATAAAATAAATAAAGCAACAAATTCAATTATATGAAATGAGAACAAATTCATATTAGTAAAAATATCGATATCAGCTACCCATATTGCTGAGTTACAACCCTATAAAAGGGGGCCATTTAATGCGCCAGTGTATTATAGGTAGTCACGCTAATTCTGTAGGTATGCCCAGTCCATATACTTCTAAGTCAGTGTCTCTACCTCTAGTATATATACAATAATCTATGGTGTCTACTGTCTATCAAAATTCCGTTCAAAGTTGAAGCCATAGATAAGCTAAGTTGAAGCTAGGCTTGGGCAAAAAATATCGATATATCGAAATATCCATATTTTCTCATAAAAATATCGATATGTATCGTCGATATTTTTAATCGCGATATATCGATATTTATTTTAGAGTATCGAATTCGTATCAATTTCGATATATTTTAAAATTTTGTATTAATGGACAAAACAAAAGGGCCACAATAAGCAATTAACTACAACTACAAAAGCATTCATGTGTGCAATATAAAATTTTGGTCCTTATCCTTACATCATGCAAATGATGACGATATATCGATATTTATCACGCGATACATATCGATACTGTTTGAAAATATCGATTCGTTATATATCGATATATTTTTTCCCTTGCCCATCCCTCGTTGGAGCAACAACACAAGAACGACTTGGAGCTAGTTTTGATTGGAACGTGTTAATTATTTCTTGACTAATGTTAGGAAAATTTACGAATAATCAGAGAACGTTATTCTAGTGATAAATGGTATTTTTTGCTTTTAGGTTAGAAGCATATGACAGAAATCGGCAATCAAAGCCTCTCAAAGCCAAGCAATTGATGTTCCTGCTGTGGAACTTTACTAAGACGTCAATAGCTCCACGATATTGCTGAATATTACCAAAAAACATATTCAAAGTTATTTTTATAGGTAATAATAAGGTAATAATTGTTTTTAAGGTTTTAAGTAAACAGTAAGATTATTTGTCCACAACATTTATTAAATAGTGTATCCTCTTTCTCTTATTATTTAACATAATGGTTAATTTGTTTTTATCTGTCATAAATACATTTAAAATCTACTTTTTAAAAATGACTAAAATTATAGATTGCATGCATCTGTTGCTAAAGGCAACGCTCTAATCATTTGAGGATTACACTAATGGATAGATAATTTAAAAATCTATATTATTCACTTTTTATTTAATTTCAAAAGATCACTTTTCTTTTTTAATTAAAATATTTCTAAAAATTGTGTGTATTCTATAAGGGGGCGTGCGCAGGGTACGGGTGGCACTAGTCATGCCAACTTAGCGCTTTCGGCGCTAGATTTAACGCTTTTTTGGTTCTGTCAACGCCAGCTCAATCCAGCGCTTTTTAAATAGTATTCCTCTTCTTTGAAATATGAACATGTAACGGAACGTAATTGTTCAAAATAAATAAAACAACAAGCATCCAAAGCCTCATAAATTAAAAATATGTATTATATAACGTATTACCATGTTTATTTTGGTATTATAACATTCGAACCGTGTGTTTTTGGACAGCAAATACGATTGGTAATCGTTTCTAATGTGAAAACCGGGTACTTTACCCACCATCAACAATCCTATATCCGTTCTTGTTACGCCTGTGTTCAAAGTATATCAGACTATTCTTTATACTCGCAGCTTTTGAATGTAAAGAGGGGAAGGCCCTACTTTATAGTGCAGCTTTTGTTTTATAAAGTTTTTCAAACAAATAAATATATTATATAATATATAAAAGTAGGCAGCAAGGATGTCTATACATTCAAACTGTCAAAACAAAATTCCACTACAGTACAAGCAGGACCTTCCACTTCTAATCAGCAGGAGAGTTAAGAAACTATTAAAAAAGAACAAGATTCTTATGATGAAGAAGACTGGCTAATAAATTTGTGAATAATTTTCGTCTTTTTGTGTAATTTTTAATTAAAAATAATAATTACGAAATATTTTAACTGTTTTTATATTTTAGCGCTATTTTTCGAAAAATATCCAAATCTAGCGCTTTTTTGAAGTCAATTCAGCGCGTTCTCTTTAAAGAGTGTTGGCAACACTGGGCGGCATGCTTTCGTATGTGGAAGCCGTGTCGCACTCGTCGTCGTCCCTCCGTGTTTCGCCGCAAACATTTATAATATTATATGAATACCTTCTTACTTACGGCGCCGATAATGTCACCCGAGTACAAACTGAGACTGGCGGAATGACTTACAGGAGTATCTATCTAACTCTTCACTACTGCATAATAATTTTAAGCAATTGTACTTTTTGTTTGAAAATTTTCGCATAATTAATTAATTTAAATTAGTAAATAGTTTAATAAATTCACTTTTATATTTAATTTAATTAATAACTTACCTAATAACAGACGGCTCTGTGGCGCAGTGGCTTAGCAATTGAGTTGCAGCGCTAAGGGCCGCGTGTTCGAATCCCGCATGGAACAAGTATTTGTATGGCCTACAAATAATAATTGTTCCGTGTCTGGATGTTTGTCGTTGTGCAATTTATGTTTGTAAACTGCCCCCACGATACAGGAGAAAATCCTAGTTTGGAGGTTACGTTTTTTAAAAAAAGTAATATGATATACTTATCTAATGATTGTATTATTTGACTAGCGATCTGACCCGGCTTCGCACGGGTGATTTCTGGATCTCGACAACAGCGCCACCTACCGGGTCCAAATGTGAATCTAAACCATGAATTGATTTTTATATATAGAGATTGTTACATTATGTCCTTTCGTCACGTGATTTTCTGAAAGGTTAGGCAGGCATCTTATATTACCAGTCCTATCAATATTAGGGAACCCCTATTGCCATCTACTGATCCCATTTAATCATTGCCTTTACAATTAGTGTCTTACTTTACTACTAGCTACTTACTTTATAGTATTTAGGTATCGTTACCCATCACGTCTGCGGAGTTTCACTAGCTAATTTAATTTGACCCTGTATAGGTACATACTTTGAAATAGTAAATGATAATAAAATTTACTTTGTTGTTTATATTTTACTTTCCTACTTTATAACTTTATCACTGTCTGAATAACAGGTAACTCACGGTCGATCTAAAAAGTAAACGCCGCACAATGTTTATTATAGAGAACCATGAATACTTCTATTACAATAAAAGATGAAAGTATTCATGGACGTTATTAGTATAGTCACTGAATTCATGACCAAAATTATTTATGTGCACCAATAAACGTTCCTTTCTTTAAAATATTTTTTTTTATTGAATGCCGTGTCTGTGTATTCTAATGTCAGTGATTTTTACTTATATTCGTAAGTTGTTCGCCATATGGCGTTAGTAGTATTTTACGAAGTATTGTAGAGGCGGGGTGCGGCAAAGAGGGAACGATTGCTCAAGGTTATTTGGTCAGGGAAACGCCTTAAAACGCTAACTTGAAATGGCAATACATATACAAAATAACAACAAATTACACACGGACTAACTATAGTTCGGCCGTTCAGCGAATGCGTTCCTGACACGTCGCGATTGAACTGACGACGTAACTTTGTAATGGCGTTGCAGTTACGATAAAAATATTTTTGCTGGTTGTTTACCGTTTTAACAATTGATGAGCATTAAAACAACATTATTATATCAATAATCAATTAATGTTATAATTTTGTGCCAAACTGAGTGTCAAATAATGTTTAAGACCATTTAATTAGTAGCAATAAAATGTAGATGGCGCTGTGTGATTTAAACACGAGCTATCATTTATCTCATCAATAAAGTGTATAGTCAAATATTTCGCATATTAAAAGAAGAATTCAGATCAAGTACATAGTGTTTTATTATAACCTCTATAGTACCCAAATTAGATCAACATAGTTCTATAGTGCAGTAGTTCAGCAAGATCAACCATTAAACATTTGGTCTACATCGAGTCGGATTAGCTCGAATATTTTGACGACGTTGTGGTTCTTATCTGGGACCACCCGCGTACTCGCAGTGGATCGCTGCGCATACCGAGTACGCGGTTAAGCCGTGGCGCTAGAGGCGCCGTTGACGGTGCCATAGTGCAAACTTAGTATGAACTGCGGAGGTGCTGCTGCAAGTGGTTGGTGCCGGCTGCCGAAAACCAAAGGACAAAGGAAGGTGCAATAGCTTCAGATGTCATTGCCAGCGTAAATAGTGAATCAAGGTGATTGTGAAGTGCAAACTGTGAGTACAATATTTTTCTAAACTTTTCAAGCGAAATTGAACTTTATTCCTTCAGTGTATTAAACTTGTCAAAATCAAGATTTATATGATTAGAAAATAGAACATTTGACTTACCTTTAGACTTGTAATATTTTAGTGATTTCCGATATTAACTTAGAATATTTTGTATGTTAGTAGTAAGGACTTAGAATAGTTTGGCAAAAAAACGAGGGAACGGGGAATCTGTGACCAATTTTTACTCAATTTATTTAAGTTTATAAACACTTGTAAAATTTTCATAAAAATTTTGGACATAGTTTTTTTCCGAGGTTGTAAACAAGAATAATTTAAAATTTTATAGGCCAATAAAATGGAAGGTCTGATAAATGTTCAATTAGATTTGAACAATTCAATCAAAAAGGGCTTGTCAAACTTTAAAAAAAGTCCAAAGGAAAGAATAACAAAAGAATATGTAGAAGCAAGATTAGAAAATTTAGAAAGAGATTGGTTATTGTTTAGATCAAATAATACAAAATTATTTGAAATAACAAAACAGGGAGAATTAGCTAGTACAACGTATGTAAGTAAAGAAATTTACGAAATAACTGAGGACAATTATTTAGTGTATAAATCTTTAATGAAAAGTGTTTTAAGTCAATTTTGTTATCCGAAAATGAATCGAACGAAAAAAATGTTGATAGTGAGAAGCCTAGCCCGCTAGTGAGATTGCCAAAAATAACTATTCCTGATTTTTCCGGAAATTATTCAGAATGGACAACATTTCGCGATTTATTCGTTTCATTGGTACATAATAATGATTTGCTCAAGAATGTTCAGAAGTTACACTATTTAAAGACTCATTTAACGGGTGAGGCTGCTCAATTAATAAGACACACACCGATAACAGATGCAAATTATATTACATGTTGGTCACTGTTAGAGAAACGTTATAACAATAAAAAATATTTAGCAAACTGTATATTAAAACGTTTGTTTGGGCAGAAACGGTTATATGTAGAATCCGCGTCAGGTATAAAAGAGTTATTGGACACAACCATGGATTGTATGAACGCTTTAAAAAACATCAACGTAGATGTGATCATATGGGACATTATCGTTATACATATTGTTACCTTTAAATTGGATGCGGAAACGCGTAAGCAGTGGGAGCTACATATTTTTAGTTTTTCCGATTTAAATGATTTGCCAACTTTAGAACAACTTAAGTGTTTTATGGAAAGCCGGTTCCGTGCATTAGAGTTCAGATACAAAAAGACCAATATAGGACAATATAATAATAATCCGAGTACAAAACCTAAAACATTACACAAATGTTTCAATGCGCTGTGAGTTTTGCTCAGATCACCATAATTATGCTTTTGCAAAAATTTGCAAAATTAAAGTGCACAAAGACGTAACTTCGTAGCCAAAATTCCATCTGCTTTAATTGCTTGGGTAGGAATCATACTGAGTATGAGTGCAATAAGCCTACGACTTGCAGGATTTGTAAAAGACGCCATCACTCACTCTTAACATCCGGAAGAAGAAAAGGCGGATATGGGTGCTGCTATCAAAGAGGCAGTTGTGTGTACTAGCTCAGAAGCTAATAACTCTGCGATAGTCTCGTGTCTGTCGATGCGTAAAATCTCAGGATACGGACAGGTTTTACTTGCTACTGCGCTAGTAAATGCTGAGTCTAAGTCTGGTGGAAACCAAATAGTACGAGCTCTTTTAGACCAGGGCTCTCAGGCTTGTTTCATAACAGAAGCCGCAGCTCAACTTTTACAACTTAAAAAGAGTCCTATCAGGGCAACAATTACTGGCCTAGGAGAAGACAAAGCTTTAACGGCAAAATATGTTGTTACTATTTATCTAAAATCTCGGATTGATAATAATTATAAAATCCAGGTAAAAGCGTATGTTCTGAAGAACATAACATCTTATCTTCCAGAACAAAAAATTGAATCCATGGACTGGATAGGCTTACAAGACTTATGCCTGGCAGATCCTAAGTTTAATGTATCTAACAAAATTGATATGCTTTTAGGAGCGAATGTGTTCAGCCAAATTCTGATGGATGGTGTGAAAAGGAGTCCCAACGGATCTTTAATAGCCCAAAACACCACTCTAGGCTGGATCGTGTCTGGTATAGTCAATGACAGCAGTGAGAATTATAAAAACAATTCTAAAATAACGGTAATGCATGCACAAATAAACGAATATGATATTTTAAAACAGTTTTGGGAATTAGAAGAACAACCAAGAAGTACAAAAAGTGTGTGGTCAGAAGAAGAGCAAAAATGTGAAGAAATATTTACAAGCATAAACAAAAAGAACGGCTGAAGGCCGCTATATAGTGAAACTGCCATTTCGGGACAACCAACCGCGTTGTTTGGGTGGTGGCTCACGACAAATAGCTGTAACAAAATTTAAGGCATTAGAGAAAAGGCTATCAAAGGATTTAGAACTAAAGAAAAACTACACGGAGGTCATAAATGAGTATTTACAATTAGGTCATATGAGACGTTTAAGAAAAGATGATAATGAAATTAATGAAGCTGTTTACTTACCCCACCATGCAGTCGTTAGAAAGGACAAAACAACTACGAAAGTTAGAGTTGTCTTTAATGCATCAAGTAAAAATAATTATGGTGTTTCGCTTAACGAAACTTTGATGATAGGACCCAGACTACAGGCAGGTTTGCGTCACTTAGTAATGCGTTGGAGAATTGATCCGATTGTGCTGGTAGCTGACATTATTAAAATGTATCGGCAGGTCAGAGTATGAAGACAACACAAAATTCCAACGTATAGTGTGGCGTGAGAACCCTGAAAGTGAAATAGAAAATTTTGAGCTCTTGACTGTGAGACTTTGGAATTGCATCCGCTCCTTATTTAGCCGTTAGAGTATTGAACCAGATCAGCTTGGATGAGGGCAAGAATTTCCCATTGGCAGCACCAAGGGTATTACAGGCATTCTACATGGATGACCTAATGACAGGATGTTGCGACGTCAAGGAAGGAGTGAAGTTTACAAACAAATGACGGAGCTATTGGCTAGGGGTGGATTTAAGCTACAAAATGGAACAGCAACAATGAGGAACTATTATCACAAATAAGCATAAATGAGAAGCAGACAGGAATAAAGAGGACTCACCGGATAGGGACATGTTAAGGAGTACAAACAGAGAAAGGAAATGCAGGAAGGCAACAAACAGGACATACACAATATACTAAAACTAAAGGAAACTGAAAGCTTGAAGAACAATAAAGAAATCGAGGTCAAAACAGAGAACACAACAAAATTTTAGGTATTACCTGGGACCGACATGAAGATCGTTTTCGCTATTCGGTGAATCTTCCGATGACGACGACTGGACCTGAAACAAAAGAACAATATTATCAATTATATACGACTATACGATCCTTTGGGATGGATCGCCAAGCATTATTTTAGCAAAGATGTTTATTCAAAGGTTATGGCTAGCAGGGACAAGCTGGGATGAACCAATTCCAGCTGATTTATTAAGATTGGAATACTTACCGTAATGAGTTACCACAACTCACTTCCGTAAGAATCCCACGATGGTTAGGCACTTCAACGACGGACACCAACACTGAATTGCATGGCTTCTGCGATGCATCTAAATCAGCATACGCAGCAGTCGTTTATGGAGTCGTTGACTGCGATGGCAATACGAAAGTTTCTTTATTGACAGCAAAAACTAGAGTTGCCCCAATAAAGCAGATCAGTATACCACGTCTAGAATTATGTGGTGCTGTACTATTAGCACAACTTTTGACGGAGGTCGCAGAAGTTTTAAATATTAATAAGAGCAATATTAAAGCTTGGACAGATTCAACTGTCGTGCTCGCTTGGCTTAACAGCCACCCCAGTAGGTGGAAGACGTTTGTGGCCAACCGAGTGTCAGAGATTTTAACAAGCTTGAACTCTTCGCAATGGTACCATGTTTCGACCAAAGAAAATCCTGCTGACTGTGCGTCACGAGGTGTCCAGCCAGAAGCACTTGCAACGCGCTTTGGTTTTCGGTCCAAATTTTCGAGAGAAAACGGAAACATTCCTTACAAAGACTAATGAATTTAAAGATCAATTTAGAAGAAGCCATCAAATCACATATTAATGTCATTTGATGATGCAATATTTCAGAGGTTTTCTTCCTTACAAAGGCTGCTTAGAGTAATAGCTTATTGCCGACGATTTAATTCGAAGAATAAGTGTACTGAGCGGAAATCTTATCTCACTAAAAGTGAAATAGACCATGCACTAATGTGTTGCATTAAGAAAGTACAGAAGGAAGAATTTGGTGAAGAATATTTACAAATTAAGGAGAAAGGTTTGTTATCTAAATCTAGTAAGCTCAAATCATTGTGTCCGTATCTCGATAACAATGACATAATGAGAGTTAGCGGAAGACTACAAAACTCTCAACTGCCAGAGCAAACAAAGCATCCGATAATACTACACATTCTGCATATTTCACGAAATTAGTTATATCAGAGGCACACCAGAATACATTACATGGAGGAGTCCAGTTAATGGTAAATTACCTGAGAACCATGTATTGGATTATTGGTGTAAAAAATTTGGCTAAACAACATGTTCGTAGGTGTGTGATATGTGTTAGACAAAATGCCAAAGTACAAAACCCATTTATGGGCTGCTCCTGCCGTTCGCTGTACACCCGCTAGAGCATTCTTACACAGTGGAGTGGATTATGCTGGCCCCATAAACATTAGGACAACTAAAGGACGAGGTCACCATTCTCATAAAGGCTACATATGCTTATTTATGTATGTCCACTCGCAATACATCTGGAAGCGGTAAGTGACATGAGCACCCAGGCCTTCCTTGCAGCGTTCAGACGTTTCGTAGCAAGACGTGGACACTGCGCACAAATATGGAGTGACAATGGGACTACGTTTGTAGGCGCTTCAAGGAACTAGAGCAACTGAAGATCAACCAGGAAGATCTTGCTATGTACTTAGAATCGCATGGGACTGAGTGGCATTTCATTCCGCACGCCCCAACTTTGGTGGACTGTGGAAGCTGGAGTCAAGTCTACGAAATTACACTTGAAACGCGTAATAGGTGAATCCACACTTACGTTCGAGGAAATGAGCACACTTCTCAGTCAAATTGAAGCATGTTTAAATTCTAGGCCCATTACAGTAGACAGCTCACATCCTAGTGACCCACTTCCTTTAACACCAGGGCACTTTTAATTGGGGACCGCTTATAGCTGTACCCGAGTTCAATGATTATTTAGAATCAAATATCAGTTCATTAAAAAGGTGGCAATTCATTCAACAAATGTTACAGCGCTTTTGGCGGCGCTGGTCTCAAGAATACTTGTCTAACCTTATGAATAGATACAAATGGAGCTCTCGGGAACCAGAACCGAACATTGGTGATGTAGTCTTGATAAAAGAAGACAACTTACCGCCAAGTCGTTGGTTAATGGGCAGAATAGTTGAAAAGCATCCCGGGATTGATAATGTTACCCGTGTGGTCACAATACGTACAAAGTCATCTTTTATCAAGCGACCAACTTCAAAACTATGTGTTTTACCAATAACAATAGAATTAATCTTTGTACTTTGTGTTTTAAATATTGTTAGTTATAGTGATAAATAACCTTAAAAACTTTTATTTCTTAACATAAGTTATAAAGTATAAGTTAAATAGTTTTTTTTTGCAATAATTTTAGTTTAAAAATATTTAAGTTCAATTAAGTTATTATATAAGTTAAGGTTTAAATATGTTATTATTTAAGTTTAGTTCAAATATGTTATTTTAAGTTTAAGTTCAGTATGTCAAGAACAATTTTATCATTCTGCCACGGTGGGAGTTATTGTATTTTAAGGCCATTTCCGTCATTAAATGTCCTTGGTGGGCGGAATGTTTAAGACCATTTAATTAGTAGCAATAAAAAAATGTAGATGGCGCTGTGTGATTTAAACACGAGCTATCATTTATCTCATCAATAAAGTGTATAGTCAAATATTTCGCATATTAAAAAGAAGAATTCAGATCAAGTACATAGTGTTTTATTATAACCTCTATAGTACCCAAATTAGATCAACATAGTTCTATAGTGCAGTAGTTCAGCAAGATCAACCATTAAACAAATAACTTGGTAAACAATATTTTTCTAAATCTATACTGCGCTATTACAAGGTTATGTCAGCGCTTTATATTTGTAGTGCTGTGCTAACAATAACAGGCAATAACAGTATCGTAATCTGTTCTTATACAGTTATACTTTATAAAATAATACGTTTTGTTTTTCTTTAAGAATTTGAAAATAATGGACTATAAGATAACTTTTATTAAATATAAAAATAAAACTACGACCAAACCGAACGCGCGAAAGAAAGTAGCATTTTATATTTAGGTTGAAAATGGTAACCCCAAATGGCGTTATGGGCGCCATTTTGTGACGCTAAAATAGTCGTCTGTTGTCGTTTCATGCGCATAGACCACGTTCTTCAAGTGTTTTCGATCTATTTTTATTTGATTACCCGGCTTTCGTTTAATGGACTGTTTCTGCTTTTCAAACTGACATCGGCGCTAAATCGGACTTCGATTGTGTTTTGTATTGCGTTCTTTTACTTTTGGTGCATAATAATGCCTAAACGTGGACAAACATTGAAAAGTGGAGCCCGTGAGTTAATCATCAAGCTGCAAGATTACTTTGAGCGGGAGCGGCAAAATGGCGGACCCTGTTACCTGTCGAACAAGTACAAGAACGCGTCTCTCAGGCGCTTGGAGTTAGCAAACGAACGATAACAAATATTAATAAAGAAAAGTTCGGCTCTACTGGCACGGATGATAATATTTTACGTACTCCGAAGAAGAAACGTAGAACTAAACCCGTGACAGATATTGACACTTTGACGCCGATGCAATCAGAAATCATATATATGGTTACTGTTCCAGAAATGAATATCTCAACAGGAAGAAGCTTTTGGCATCGTTAAGAGAAGCTGGACTGTTTAGCGGGGTAAAACTGCTTTAACCAAAATCTTAAAAGATATTGGTTTTCGTATAAAAACAGACAAAAGAAAATTTTATTAGAACGATACGACATAATTTTAAAACGGATAAGTTTTTGAGAGAAGCAAAAATATTGATAGCTGGGATAATGTCGTGTTCATTGACGAGACATGGCTAAACGCCAATCACACGGTTTCCGTTCTTGGACGGATGATACACAAGCGTCGACGTCGAAAGTACCAATGGGTAAGGCGGCCCGTCTGATAATATGCCACACAGGTTCTGCAAAATACGGCTTTGTGGAGAACGCGTTACTGGCATTTCAATCAAAAACCACAAAAGACTACCACGAGGAAATGAATGCCACTACATTTAAAGAGTGGTTCCAGAACGTGCTTTTGCCCAGCCTACCAGAGCCTTCTGTAATATTCATGGATAATGCCTGTAATATTCATGATATCACTCGGTTCAAATACAGAAACCACCTACCCAAGCTAATAAAAAAGAAGAAATGGTGGCTTGGTTACAAGCAAAAGGCATTGACGCAAATATGCAGATGCTAAAACCAGAGCTAATTAAATTAGTTAAAGAAAATAAAGCGGCAAATGTGCGATACAAAATCGATGAACTGGCTCTGGAGTACGGTCATCGCGTTCTAAGAATTCCACCGTATCATTGCCAATATAACGCGATTGAGCTAATCTGGGCTCAAATAAAAGGTTACGCCGCCCGCCACAATACTTCCCGCCATTCAGCACGAAAAGATGATGACCTATTAAAAGAAACCTACGGGGAAGTCACAGAGATGACTGGGCAAAGGTTGTTGAAGACTAAAACCTGATTATGGAACATTTTGACCGAGATATCAGGATTGATTCTGTTATTGATAATAATATAATTATACATGTAGGCGAAGATGATGATGAAGACACCACCTCCTCAAGCGAATCGGGTCTGATTAATATTCTGTACGCACATTCAATTCAATGTACTTTATTGCATAGAAATACAGATTGTAACTTTGTAACAAAGAATAAATAAAACAATTTTATTATATTAATATTACCTTTTTGGTTTCCACTAAATTACTAAAATATAAATTTTAAATGATTCCGCCAATTTAAAACGAAAATAATCTTAAAAATAACGCGGCGGTTCATTTTGGAGGAACGGTAACGAACTCAGTGTTATATTGTGCCCATCACTAGTCGTGACTAACTGATAGGTGTCAGGAACGCATTCTCTGAACGGCCGAACTATAGTAGATAAATTACAAAAAAAAGGAAAGAATTTCGTTCTTGTTAAGGTAGGCAAAAGTCTTAAACCATACAGCCTTGTCTGGTTAGTATTTTGTTTACAAAACTCCTTACAATATGCTGATGCGTCATATTGCGAAGGGTAAAAATTTAGAATCGTTTGGCAAGAGAGGGAGGGGAGACGAGAGTGTCCCCTACACCCCGACACCACTCCCATGAAAAGGTAATACACCGTAATAATTATAACATTTTATTTTTAATTTATTTTTAGTTGAATAATAAAAACTGCTGCAGTTACCGTCTGGAACCTGTAAAATAGCTTGTAAATCGTAAATGGCACATATGTTTGTGTTATTAATAGCGTATCTGTCTTTTTGTTTTTCCTGTCTTGATAAATCTTTTTCTTCTAAATGCATTTCGTATTCTTCTTTTAGGTTCGGGTCAGGATTTAATCTATAATTGCTGCAAATGACACAAAGATCTTTTTTGGGTTGCTCCATTTTCAAGCCAGCTTCTTTAAATAATTGATAAAAATTGCAAAATTTTCCGTATGGTTTTCCATTAGCTTCTTGAGCCTCAACAAAGTCTTGATAAATGTCTGTTATGGTTTTGTTCGAATTTATATACTCACAAGATGACATGGCTCTAGTGAAATGAGATTCCAAACGGGGAATATTGTCAATAAAATTAATTATATCTTGTTTTAAATTCAAATTAAGTTTTTTTTGTTTTCCATGTTTACCGAGTTTATCTTCAATCAAAAAATCATTAGGGTCACTTTTATCTTTTATAGTACGAAGCATTCTATCAGTAACGCCAAAGGTATTAATAAAAAAAGTTTTGCAAATTTTTTTCTTATTGTCATTCTGCAATTTTATATAAAAGGCAAAATTTGGCTTCCTTGGATTTTCTGTTAAGGTATATTTATTAATAGGATGAACTTCTAGCATACAGCTCTTTAAATACATTCTTTGTTGATGTAGATCACCCAAACTCCAAAATTTGTCAAATATGTGTTTTCGTCCTTGTTCAGAGATAGACTCTGAACATTTCAATCTGCATTTTTCATTGCACGGTGGTTTTATAGTACGAGCTTGAACTTCTTTTTTAGATTTAACAGAAATATAAGCATGGCCGGTATTTCTTTGTTTTTTCGCCAAATTGCTTTTCCAAAACTGAGGATCTCCCTTTTTATTTTTTTTATTGACCCGAGTAGAAACTATTTGAGAATTTGAACCTGGTTGAGGACTTGAACACGACTGAAAACTTAGACCTGGTTGAGGACTTCGACTGCATTGAGAACTTGGACCCGACTGAGGACTTGGACACGACTGAGGACTTGGACACGACTGGAAACTTTGACCCGGCCGAGGACTTTGACGCGATTGAAAATTTGGACCCGGCTGAGGACTTGGATTTGACTGGGAACTTGAACTTGACTTAGACATGTTAATATCATTTTTGTTAAATAAAAGAGCAATTTTGCTCCGTTTCATTTCCTTCAGATCACATGATGTGTAAGTTGGGTCCGAGTCGCTTAGATCGGCGTCACTTTCACCAGAGTTAATTGGCGAAATTACATAATTTTTCTTACATGAACGCGATTTCCGCAAAGATTTATCCGTAGATGAAACAATTGGAAAAGAACATAAAGTGAAGTCTCCTTGTATATCAGCGTTATATTGCAGCTGTTTAAAGGAATCTTCGTCTTTAGAAAAAATTGTAACCGAAGAATAGTTATTGTGGTCACCAACGTCATTTATCTGCCGAATATTATTGTTGCTGTTTTCAACAAAGTATTTTTCAGAAGTTGTCTCTTGTGGTACCGCCGGCAGTGGATTATTGTTGAACTAAAGCCGACGTCTGACTGACGCCACCTTATCATCGCTGAATCGGCGTCTTACTTTTCTATTTATTTCATCTCGTATGCCCTTTGAATGAAAAAAAAAAACTATAGCGTCATGAAGAAAACAATATCATATCTAAAAATTTTTAATATCAATACAATTAAAATGTTAATAAAAAGAATAAAGAAAGTTTAGAAGATACACTGCCTTGTTCCACCATACCTCAAGTTCCTACATGTAAAAACCTAATTTACTTACCAATTTTCATTTAAACTTTCCTTAGAAGAAAGGTTTTAAATATTTCTTTTATCCTCCGTTTTTCCATGTTGGAACATGTATATTATTTTATTATCTGTAATAATAAAAACGTATAATAAGCTATGAAGTACCTTTTTTACAGAACTTATTAAAACAGACAAAACCTATTTTTTTTTAAACATTTTTAATCCTAAACTGACATTACTTAATATGCGTCATTTAATTTTGTAGTAAATTTAACAAATAGTGACTTATTATTACATATGACAAAAAATCTCGCATGTTTTTAAAACAACAACGACTTAATTCTAATCGTGTCACAAAATTATTCAACATTTTAATTGTATATTGGCGAAAAACGAAATAGGTCAATATTTCTATTGAATTTTTTGTACTATAACGACCTATCTTGAAATCAGTCAATATTCTGATAAAATCTCTAAATGAAACTCACCTCGATTTTTGTGCAACAAGGACGTATCTCAAAATGAGTCAACGTTGGACACAACCTCCTCGTACGACTGCGGACGTAACAATGTATGCGTCGGTGTTGCATACAAGAGGGGAAGCGAGGACCGTAGTGAAACAACAACACAAAAAAAATTATCTCTTAAATCCGCAGAAATAGAGGTGTTTTTAATATCACATTGTAGAGCTCCGTTTACAAGGTCAGTTTTGACCGTAACTAAAACTGACAAATTTTGAATTCGGTCACTGTTGCATTAAGAGTGCGATATTTATAGAGCAAACTTGCAAATCAATCTTACTTTACTTACTTTAAATGTTGGTGAACCATGGCAAGATAAAACATCGGTTAAATGGTCCTGCATCACTAAAAGGTTAAGAACCACTGCTTTACATCCTATAAAAGTCTACTGCTGAACCTGTGGTGAAGCTTAAATTAATTTGAATAAGTATTCTTGTAATCTATATTGAATCAAAATTATTCTATTCTATTCTATTTATAGACCTCCCGCAGATTGCCTCATAAAGGGCCACATTTGGCTAGCGGTTGAGCAACCGCAGTTTTTATTATTTTAAGCTATTATCAGGAAATTGCTGCTGCCCATCTCCCGTTTTAAATGTCTTCTGTGGCCTCTTAGACACCGACGGGACATGGTAAAGCTTTTACATGATGAGAATCATGCGATGTCAAATGGATAACGTTATATGCAAATAAGTACAACAAAAATTTTGAAATGATTTATTTTATTTCACAGTAAGCAATTTGCTTTCAATTTACACCTGTCATAAAATATACACTTATAATTAACGAACTTGAAGTCTCCAATTTTAGTTTCAAAGATTTTGTTTTTTTAGTTACATACAACATCAGAAAAATGGTAAATATAAAATAGAAAATTGAATTTGGAGTTTCACCAAGTGACAATCGAAAGTATAAATTAAATACAAAGTTGTTCTCATTTGAGAGATTTTTTTGTCTGCGGGTTACATTTCGCTTTGAAATTTAACTTAAACTGCCCAATGAGTGAAATGAAGGGAGAAATTAACAATGAAAACATATGAATCTAAACATTTAACACTTCATCAGTCTTTCGTATATGAATCAGGTAGGTTTATGTCTTGTCGAGTTTGCGCACGATTCCTGGCGGAGGAGAGGTGAGCACTTTACGCGAGAGACGCATCTGTCCCGACACCGGGTCGCGTCCGAAGTACTTCACGTTGATCTCAGAGCCCACCTCCAAGCCTAGCACTGACGGATGCTGGATCTGATCGAAAAACAACATTTTTATAGAATAAGGGTTACAAACGTGCACACACTCCACCTGATGTTATGTGGATGCTGTGACCCATTGACATACAGGGTATTTTGAAACGCTCCCAAAAGGAAGACAGATGATAGTACTAAGGATACCTATGATGATGGGTCACAAAGAAATTGATCCCGAGCAAAAAATCATCTTTTCACAACGTTTTATTAACTTTATTCACGCCCATCATGTTAGTACAGTTAAATGAAACAATATTTCATTTAAAAATCATGAAAATACTGAAACATAAAACTAGCAGTGGAATTACTGAATTACAATCAGCTGAGTAGGAGTCAATGTACGCGCGAACGCCAAATTTGCGCGGTCCGCAACTAGCGATAGTACCACAATACCTAATAATTTACAACACTTGTCTAAATACCTAACTTATCTACTTAACCTACTATTTTGCCACTGTGCTTGTCTCCACGTAGCCACTTTAATTCGAATTCACAGGTTAAATAAACCAAATAACTGGTTCGATTCCCCGCTAATGAAAAATACTTAAATAAAATGTTAATAAGGTTAGAGTCATGCTTTTTATCCATTGTAGGTATGTTTATTATTCTGATGTATTCAGTTATGTACCTATTCAGATCAGTTCAGTACTAAGTTATTTAAAAAATTAGGTATGAAACAGCTTACCGATCCTCCGTGGCCTTATGAGATTCTCCAAGGCACATTAACATGTTGCCGTATTCACGAGCACTATAAACGTACCTACGCGTTAGGCATTATTAAATCAAAACAAAAACACAAAACGTAATAACAAGAACAATATCATTAAGTAATAAATAACAAGCAATAACGACAATAATTTAATAAACAAAACAATTGAACTGTCGCTCGTGATAGTCAACACGGAACTATCTCAAAACTAAAATTATTAATCAATCCCAAAACAAATGCGCACGAGGTAACGTCCTTGAAGCATGTGTAAATCCACAGCGCGAGGCGACACGAGGCAGCGTGTGTGTGAAAGGTAAGGGTAGAGTGAATAGTATACCTAATGCATTGTTTCATACCGATCTAGATAAGAGTTCGAGCCCGCGAGGATATTGACCCTATTGTCAGCTGATTTTCTTTTTAAGTTTCACTGCTGGTTTTATGTTTTCATTATTTTTAAATGAAATATCGTTTCATTTAACTGTACTAACATGATGGAGCGTGAATAAAGTTAATAAAACGTTGTGAAAAGATGATTTTTTCCTCGGATCGAATTTCTTTGTGACCCATCATCATAGGTATCCTTAGTACTATCATCTGTCTTCGTTTTCGGAGCGTTTCACAAACACCCGGTATACATCCATCCTCGATTATGAACCAAAATGCAGATGCGTTTTCACACTGAAAACTAAGATGGAATGCATCTTTTCAGTAAAATGTGTCTCCGGTTCTCTACACTGTAAGCTGTTATTAAGCTGTTATTTTACACTGGTATTCTATGAGAGCGTGTTCCTTCTCCGGTCGAGCCGACTCATTCGTACTACAACTATACTACTAATAGATCTATTGTTCTATAGACTATTAGATCTCAGCAAAATATTAAAGATGTAAGTATGGAGAAGATATTGCTAATGAAAAGTACTAAAAGAGTATTTCTGCTTGTAAACATTACACTCATTTTTTTCTATTTCATTTACTACGACTTTTTATGTGGTAGTCATGCTGAAACTATATTATGGTTGTAGCACTAATGGGTCGGCTCGACCGGCGAAGTACCACGCTCTCACAGAATACCAGCATAAAATAGCAGCTTAATGCTGCTGTGTTTCGTATGGTGAGTGTAGAGAACCGGAGACCCTTTATACTGGAAATGAGGCATTCCATCTTAGTCCTCAAGCGTGAAAACGCATCTGCATTTTGATTCTTAAAAGAGGATTGTTATAGATGTCTATGAACCACAATGTCAAATGTCTACATCCACTTACCAGCAGGTGGACTGTGTGCTCGTTTGTCACCCTTATCCTATAAAATAAAAATAAAAAAAATACTAGAACGAGTAATGAACTATAGTTCATCAGATGGTAAGTGGTTATTGCAGCATATTTTTTTATGAAATCTGAAGTGACAAGCGAACTAACAGTCAACCTGATGTTTAGCAGCATATGGAGACTTGCAAACAACTTAAAACGAAGAAGACCATAGGCGTTGTCGCCACTAAGGGTTACGATAGAATTCGGCTTAGCCATTAATTATACTATACCTAAAAAAATAAAACACATTAAATACTTCGTGGTTTTAACACGACATCAAAACAATTACAAAGAAATTAGAACAAAAGATTGCTTCCAAGAGGGAATGTCTTTGCCATGGTTGGCATTTTTCAAATATTTTGAGTTGATATTATGAAGATTCAGCTGCCCATGTCTTCTTTCCTTCTGTCGCCTCTTACTTGCTGCTATTTTTATATTTTTGTAGGTTTTCGCTTCGTTACCAATGACGGAACTAAAATATTCAAAGCGCGAATACAAAAAAAATTATAAAATTCGGTGTTACATTTTAAGCAATGAAAGTTTACGTGGTGCACAAAGATTATACGAAAGTGAGTCTTTACCGCGGCAAGAAATTAACATACGTGTACCTACCAATCGAAGAACAATTGACAGCTAATCTAACTATTCAAGTGCAGTGAGCGATAATTTAAATAGTGAATATGTGTTGGATTGCGCGTGGAGGCCCTATACCTGCAAACTCGCCGGACCTTTGACGTTAGACTTTAAGGAAGTTAACCACTAATAAGTTTATTTAGTATAGCGCAAGTACATTTTAGGACAGTGTGAGCGTTATTGCACCCAAACCTTAACATAGCTAAAAATTTATAATAATTAAAACTACATTTGCTGTTCGACTCGAATTATGCTCCAATACGATGATACCAGAAAGAACATAATACTTGCGCAGGCGGCCATTGAACTCTGCTAACACCGCGACCAATGGGATCGGGCGTTGTTAATCGGTGACGTAGGACATCACCCGATGTATGACATAGTGGCGTGAACTTATAGTCCGTTCTAACTAGTAAGTGAGTCGGCGCAATATTATGGTTATTTTTGTAAGCGTACCCTGCGGTGGTCGAGCTGCGAGTTGTGCACGAGCGCGGGCGCGAGCGCGGGGTGCACGGCGACGAGCACGCCGGCGTCGCGCAGCTCGAGCACGCGCGCGCGGTACACGGCGCCGAACTCCAGCTCGGGCGCGCGCTCGCTCTGCAGCCAGCCCGCGATCCGCGCCCGGCCCTCCTCCATTGCGCCGCTAGATGGCGCGAACACGCTGTACCTCGTCTCGTCTATCGGGCTCACCTGCCACAAATCATATTTCTTTATAGAATAAGGGTGACAAACGGGCACACAGCCCACCTGATGGTAAGTGGATGCTGCAGCCCATAGACATCTACATTTATTCTCGATTTGGAGTTAAAATGCAGACGCATTGTCACCCCTGAGGGCTAAGATAGAATAACTCGTTTCCAGTGAAAAGAGTCTCCAGTTCTCTACACTCATCATGCGAAACACAGCAGCATTGAGCTACTCTTTTACGCTGGTATACTGTGAGAGCTTGGTCCTTCCCCGGTCGAGCCAACCCATTCGTACTACAACTATTTATCACATATAAAACACGTCATTTTTTTTTAATACGAAATCTTAATTGATGGACCGCTAGAGATAGAGTTTCACTGAATACGAATATTCGGCCAAATGTTCTGCAACACTTACATCAAACCGAATATTATTAATTGCCATATCTAAACGGTTCACGTGTGTACTTGTTACAAGTAAAGTTTATAAAACAATTACATATTTCAATAAATATTGGTTAACACATAATAAATATACTACTATATAAAAGTTCACAAATCAAATTACTAAATACAATTTGTGTTATAAACAGCCAACATTTTTAACCATTTTATTTTTCATGTTGGAATATAGTGTTTTTTTATTAAATCGCAAGGGCCAGGTACAAGTTATTGTAAAAAGTTAGCCAATATTGCAAATTTCAATATTTACTCAAATTGACCCTTTTTGCACAATGATAGCAATATTTCACTATTTACATTAGGTACCAATGAAATTATACCAAATCTACTTTAAACACAACATTCTAAAATAATTTAAAACTCGTGAAAAAATTATTAGTATTTTTTTTTAAATCATGCTTTGGGTATTACTTGAAATCTTTTTTTTGAACGGCCATTAGTTCCGCTGTAAGCTATTTCAAATTTATCCATTAATTACCGGACAACCTGTATAATGGAAATGTCGCCGGATAAGGCGAAGGCATATGATTATATCATAAAAAAATTTTTAGACCTCTGCCATAGACTGCTTGAAGGTGGAATTTTGGTGTCGTTGCTACGCTTGGCAGGCGGATTACCAACCACAAATTTTTTATTGTGATTGAGTTATCAGAAAGATGCTACACATCTCTTGTTCCAATTTCCCTCTATGAGAACACCCATCAAATGATATTATGTAGTGGATACTCTTATAAGGTTGGGAGGTCCGGGGAATAAATAACACGTCTAGTGATCTTGACAGTAGATTTAATACTGACTTAATGGATCTATTGTACGAGGGTGATCCAAAGTAATGATAATGAAAAATAAACACGGTAATTAAAGTTAAAATAATAATTTATTTTTCTACATAGTCTCCTAACAAATCAATACATTTAGTCCATCTTTCTAAACCCAGGATTCCTTTGAAAAATCTTTGTCTTGACTCTCCCAAAACGCTTCAACAGCGGCCATTACTTCGCTATCGTCTTCGAATTTCTTGCCTCGGAGGCGTTCCTTGAGCCGAGGAAAGAGGTAGAAATCACTAGGAGCTAGATCTGGCGAATAGGAGGTGTTCGACAGTTCGAATCCGTTTCTTGAATGGCAGCCATCGCAACTGCGGCTTTGTGAGCCGGTGCGTTGTCTTGGTGAAACAGCACTCCAGCTGCAGTTTGTCGCGCCTTTTTCCTTAATGGCCTCCTGTAATCTTCTTATTTGGTCTGCGTAAGAGCCCGTAATAGTGGCTCCTTCCAAATATTCCACATAATTATGCCTTGAGCGTCCCAAAAACAGATGCCATAACTTTCCGCCGAACTTGAAACTTTGAATTTTTGGCGTCGGTGAGGAGGCTCGCCCAAGTCATCGATTGTTGTTTCGTTTCAGGATCAAAATGGTGGATCCAGGTCTCGTCCATAGTCACAAAACGGAACAAAAATTCTTGATCTGCTTGGAACTTTTCGAGATTGACCCTCGAAATGTCAACTCGATTTTTCTTTGCTCTCGGTTAACATTCTGGGTACGCAACGCGCAGAGACCTTTTTCATATGCAACTCGTTCGCAAGGATTCTTTGAACGCTGCCATGAGATCCCTGTGACCTCAGCTACATGCCTGATGGTCACTCTTCGATCTGCCAACATAACATCTTCGACTTTTTCACGTTGTCTCTTCAGTTAGGACGTGGATGGGCGTCCTTCGCGATGTTCATCTTCAGTGGATGTTCTGCCCAGTTTAAACTCCTTGGCCCAGCGTGCAATCAGAATATGGAGGAGCAGAGGCCCCCAATTTTCCACTAAGTCACTGTGTATGTCTTTGAAGACATTTTTTCAAACAGAGGTACTTGATAACAGCTCAATTTCGTTTTTCTCTATGTTGATGTTATCTCTTTGACAGTTCGTATTCAAATGAATGTATCTCCGGAAATCGTGATCTATTTATATGATTTTTAGGCTGACGTAGTGAGTATATACAAGCAAAAATATTTTTTGGATTTTATGCAGACTGAAGTAACTGATTATCATTACTTTGGATCACCCCGTACATACACACATGAGCATACACTACACGCCCATCGGCAAAAAAAGAAATATATAATTACAAAATTCTTTTTTTAATGTAACACAAATTGGTTTAAAAAAAAAAGAACAGGTGTAAATTATTTTAAAAATATTAACATTCTTATACTATAACATACTCGTAATATAATAAAAAATATCGTAAAGAACTTTTAATTTTAATTAATTTTATTTGTATACATAATAATAATAACAATTTCATTCTTTTATACGGGTGTTTGTGAAACGCTCCTGAAAACGAAGACAGGTGATAGTACTAAGGATACCTGATGATGGTCACAAAGAAATCTGATCCGAATAATCATGAAAATACTTAAACATAAAACCAGCAGTGAAACTTAAAAAGAAAATCAGCTGACAATAGGGTCAATATTCGCGGGCGCCGAACTCTTATCTAGATCGGTACGAAACAATGCATAAGGTATACTACTCACTTTACCCTTCCTTTCACTCACACGCTGCCTCGTGTCGCCTCGCGCTGTAGAATTTACACATGCTTCAAGGACGTTACTTCATGCGCATTTGTTTTGGCGGGATTGATTAATAATTTTAGTTTTGAGACAGTTCCGTCTTGACTATCACGAGCGATAGTTCAATTGTTTTGTTTATTAAATTATTGTCGTTATTACTTGTTATTTATTAATTAATGATATTGTTCTTGTTGTTACGTTTTGTGTTTTTGTTTTGTTTTAATAATGCCTAACGCGTAGGTACGTATATAGTGTTCGTGAATACGGCAACATGTTAATGTGCCTTGAGAACTCATAAGGCCACGGAGGATCGGTAAGCTGTTTCATACCTAATTTTTTAAATAACTTAGTACTGAACTGATCTGAATAGGTACATAACTGAATACATCAGAATAAACATACCTACACAATGGATAAAAAGCATGACTCTAACCTTGTTAACATTTTATTTAAGTATTTTTTCATTAGCGGGGAATTGAACCAGTTATTTGGTTTATTTAACCTAATTTCTTTTAAATAACTTAGTACTGAACTGATCTGAATAGGTAGATAACTGAATACATCAGAATAATAAACATACCTACACAATGGATAAAAAGCATGACTAACCTTGTTAACATTTTATTTAAGTTTTTTCATTAGGGAATCGAACCAGTTATTTGGTTTATTTAACCTGTGAATTCGAATTAAAGTGGCTTGGAGAAGCACAGTGGCAAATAGTAGGTTAAGTAGATAAATTAGATAGGTATTTAGACAAATTAGTTGACAAACGGCAATTTTACCTAACGTTGACGTTACCTGTTGAATGTTGAGAATACGGCACACATTTTTCATCAGGGTTGAAACGAATTCTGTCCCTTGATCAGATATTATTTGTTGAGAAATACCATATCTCAAAATAAAATTATTGATTGAAAGCCGATGCCACTAAAATAGTATCCTTATTTTAAGTGGATAAGCTCCAACATACTTAAATCACACAGTTGTGTGAGTATATAAACATTACTATCACTATCCTTACATATGGGCTCTACTAAATCTAATTTATATACTCTAAAAACACAAGTTGTCGCAAACACTTGTCACAGCGATTTACATAATTAGTAACATCCTTCTAATCCGGGCCAAAATAATATTTTCTTTATGTTGTTTATCACCCGCTTTATACCGTCGTGGTCGCTGGTTGACAACAAATGATAGTCGTTTAATATTACCCGTTTTGTCTCATGTTAATTTGTCAATCGGAGCATGTATCGTCTACTACGACCATGATGCGCTTTGTGCCAAACCCAATCAAAGGCGTTCGCTATGTCCAAACTAACTACCAAGCCCCGGAATCTACTTAGTATTAGGATTTGATGTCAATAAAGTCTTTAATGTCATATATTTTTCTATCAATGAGCCACTTAAATAATTTTGATTTAAATTGATTAATATTTAAATTTTTGATGTCATTAGGAATTATATTATATATCATTAAACACATTTTTTGGCAACTTTTGCGGTATTTAGCTGACCTTGGGATAACGTCTAAAACAAGTCTATTAGGATTTGCTTCAGTCTTCTGTTCATGTCATTTGCTTCCATAAACAAATTGATATTTCACCACGAAACAGCTTATTTCAAAAATATAGTGCCGGCAGCGGAAGTACGAGGGTGATCCAAAAGTAATGATAATGAAAATAAAACACGGTAATTAAAGTTAATAATTTATTTTTCTACATAGTCTCCTAACAAATCAATACATTTAGTCCATCTTTTTCTAAACCCAGGATTCCTTTGAAAAAATTCTTTGTCTTGACCTCTCCCAAAACGCTTCAACAGCGGCCATTACTTCGCTATCGTTCGATTTCTTGCCTCGAGGCGTTCTTGAGCCGAGGAAAGAGGTTGAAATCACTAGAGCTAGATCTGGCGAATAGGAGGTGTTCGAGCAGTTCGAACTCGTTTCTTGAATGGCAGCCATCGCAACTGCGGCTTTGTGAGCCGGTGCGTTGTCTTGGTGAAACAGCACTCCAGCTCGCAGTTTGCCGCGTCTTTTTCCTTAATGGCCTCCCGTAATCTTCTTATTTGGTCTGCGTAGTAAGAGCCCTAATAGTGGCTCCTTTTCCAAATATTCCACCATAATTATGCCTTGAGCGTCCCAAGAAACAGATGCTATAACCTTTCCCGCCGAACTTGAAACTTTGAATTTCTTTGGCGTCGGTGAGGAGGCTCGCTTCAAGTCATCGATTGTTGTTTCGTTTCAGGATCAAAATGGTGGATCCAGGTCTCGTCCATAGTCACAAAACGGAACAAAAAATTTTCTTGATCTGTTTAAACTTTCGAGATTGACCTCGAAATGTCAACTCGATTTTTCTTTGCTCGTCGGTTAACATTCTGGGTACCCAACGCGCAGAGACCTTTTTCATATGCAACTCGTTCGCAAGGATTCTTTGAACGCTGCCATATGAGATCCCTGTGACCTCAGCTACATGCCTGATGGTCACTCTTCGATCTGCCAACACAACATCTTCGACTTTTTTCACGTTGTCTTCAGTGAGGGACGTGGATGGGCGTCCTTCGCGATGTTCATCTTCAGTGGATGTTCTGCCCAGTTTAAACTCCTTGGCCCAGCGTAACTGTAGAATATGGAGGAGCAGAGTCCCCCCAATTCCACTAAGTCACTGTGTATGTCTTTTGAAGACATTTTTTCAAACAGAGGTACTTGATGACAGCTCTAATTTCGTTTTCTCCATGTTGATGTTATCTTTGACAGTTCGTATTCAAATGAATGTATCTCCCGGAAATCGTGATCTATTTATATGATTTTTAGGCTGACGTAGTGAGTATACAAGCAAAAATATTTTGTTTGGATTTTTGCGGACCTGAAGTAACCGATTATCATTACTTTTGGATCACCCTCGTATGTTTAGATTTTCAAAAGCTGTTCTACAGGATATGCCAGGCGCCACCAGGCGCTATTCCACAGATAGCTTGAATACACTTTTCTTGAACTATAAACGCCTTTTGTATATTTGTGCTATTTCCCCACATTGTTATCCCGTAGCGCAAAATGGAAGCTATATACACGTGGTATGTAATAAGAGCCGTTTGTAAGTTTGTCACTTTTCTCATTTTGTTGAGGGCACAGACAAAGCTATTAATACGATTACACAAAGACTCGATATGTAATTTCCAGTTTAATTCCTGGTCTATGACTACTCCCAAAAATTTGGTAGACGTTATTTCCTTTATTTTATTAATATTTAACTTAAAATTTAATTGTTTATGTTTGGATTGATTAAATTGGATAAAATGAGATTTATTTAGATTTAGTTTTAAATTGTTTAAGTCTTTAATAACATTGTCAATTGTTTTATTTATGTCAATTTCGTGATCGTGTATAGAGTTTTTATCAGATGTCACAATAATAGATAGATCATCGGCGAACAAAACACTTTTATGATTTGTCACTACCGTTAAATCGTTAATATATAAAATTAACATTAGAGGCCCTAGCACAACCTTGGGGATACCACACTAAAATTTTTGATTCAGAAACGTAAGATTTAACTTGTGGCCTACTAACTTGCTGACTACTACGCGTTGACTTCGGTTGTTTAAGTAGGATTTTAGCCACCGATGAGTGGGTCCTTATTCTATCGATTCTAATTTATTTAATAAAAGTTTGTGATCAACAAAATCAAAAGCCTTTGACATGTCAAAAATAGTCCTGTGGTCAAATATCCGTCATTTAAATTATTTAATGTTGTTTTAATTAAAGTGAAATTCGCTAATGTTGTGGATTTTTGTAATCCGAACTGTTCTTTATTAATAATATTATACGTGTTACAGTAGTTCATTATTCCTTGATGCATGCATTTCTCAAATATCTTAGATAGGATTGTAATTAAAGTAATGGGCCGGTAGTTGCTGACCTCATCTTTTGCACCTTTTGTGCAGAGGCTTGACGATAGATTGCTTCAGCAACTTAGGAATACCCATTCAGAATGAGAGGTTTATAATGTGTGTTAAGATGGGCACAAGCTCTTTAGTACATTCTTTAATAATTTCATACAGATCCGTCAAAACCCTCGGAGTTAGTGTTGTTTAGGCTAATAACTTTTTAACTTCATCTTCATTCATAGGAAGAAGAAACATTGAATTTGGCATAATCTTGGTATTTTGATTTCGTTTTGTATTAGTCATTGTCGCATCTTTAAAATTAGTCAGTTCAATGAAATAATTATTGAAAGCCGCAGCTATGTCAGAAGGATTGGCCAATATCTTATGGTCAAAATTTATATCAGAATTGTTATCATCTACTTTGGAATAACAGGTTTCATTTTTAATTATTGTCCATGTCGCTTTACATTTATTTTTACTATTATTAATAAATTTCATATTATAATTCTTTTTTGAATTGTCGATGCATTTTTTTAGAACTTTGGAGTACCTTAAATATTCGTTTTCATTTTTTTTCGTTTTACTTTTATAGTATCTGAAACCTAATAACCGTTTTGTTTTACAGCTAAATTTTAGCCCGTTGCTTATCCATTTTGGTTTATGTGTATTATAATTATTGATCCTAATTTTTGACTGGGAAACATAGGTTGTAGAATAGACAAAATTCATCATGAAACTCTGCGAATACCGTGTTGAGATCAGTGTTCGCGTATATTTTGCTCCAAGTCATACTGTCTAGACACTCCCTGAATTCGCGGATGTTTTTACAACTGTAGTCCTTTCTCAATATAGTAAATGACCTTGGTTTAAAAGATTGACGAACTGGAAAACTTAAAAGCTGAGCGTTGTCATGATCCGATAGATATAGGGGAATCACTTTGGCAGTAGCGTCTTTGATATTGCTAAGGACATGGCCAATGCGAATTGGTACATTAAAATGTACGTTCAGATTATAATTACCACATAAATCACTAAAAAAGTTTGCAATATTACCTTTTTTTAACGTGTTTATGTTAAAGTCACCAGTCAAGACAATTTTTGTATCATGTTTATGCTTTCTTGATAGGTCAAATAATAGTTGGTCTAGTTTATGTACGAAGACTTTTGGGTCTGATTTGGGTGTAAGATAGATACATATAATTATTAATTTATGCAGGGGTATTTCAATTCCACAAACCTCGAAAGTCTTTTGGGTTGCATACGGTTTTAGTTTGTCATTTCCCGGTAAGTACTTTTTTTTTTGCTAAGATACATGTGCCGCCTCTCTGCGTATCTCTACAAAAGGCTGTTGCCAACTCATAATTATTGATATTTATATATTTTACGTTGCCTGTTTTCAAAAAGGTTTCAGAGAGACATATCAAATCCGGCTCATTACCGGACTTGTTTAGTTCCTGTAAAGTGATTTCCAGAATATCTTGCTTTGCTAGTATACTGGCAAAAGTTTTGCGCGTTATATTGAAATGATTTTGGGTTTTATTGCCCAGAAAATAAATGTGGAATGGTTCTTTTTGTGGGTTCTACCTGAATATCTTGCGTTTTAGGTTGAGATAGTTGCGTTCATAATCGACACAGTCAATCACATAATTAATACACTTAGCTAACTGAAAAACATTACTAGAGTTACAGTTGATATAGTGGCAGTTTTGATATTCATTACAAATTCGATTTGTGGTTCAAGCCAGTTACATTCAGGTACTTTTTCGACAATATATTTACTACAATTATGTCATGTTTAATAAACTTTTTTACTAATCTGTGTAGGTTTGCAGCTGTAATTTTCTTATCGTAATCGTATTCTCCAATACAAATTATTACTTTGTCACTAGGATTAACTTTTAAATTGTTTACATTACATAATACATCTGAGGACAGTGCATACGGCTTTGTTTGTGGAGTAACGACGTATTTTTCATATTGTGTGTGCTCCCTTGTACGCATAAAGGCAGCCGACAGACCAATAAAGCGTTGCGTTCCGAAGACAAATATCCGTTTACTGTCGTCAGCATGTCTACAGCATTCAATGTTCGTCTTTTCAATAATCTCTTGTGAGTCATATGATAGTCTCTGTTCCAATGTAGCAATATATTTTTTCAGCTTCAATATCTCCTTTTCTGCGGATTTTAATTGCTTCTGCAAGATCTTGATTTTATCGTAGAGGGTTTGTAGTGAAGAGTCCAGGTGAGCTGTTTTGACGGTTGATGTAGGTTTTGAAAGTGTCATCGGAGATACAGCTTCGGATTGTAGTATTAAGCGCCTATTACTTTTTTGGAGCAGTGACTTGTTTGACTGTCGTTTAGTGGAGATTGGCACAGGGCTTTTAGCATATCATTTTCCTTTGCCAATTTGCTAAGTTGACAGAGGTTGTTATTTTCCAATGAAGTATTATCAAATTCATTCTGTTGGATGGCATACTCTGACCGTAGCAGACTGATAGTCTCTTTCATTTTCTGAATTGGGATTGGGTCGGTCACAGTGCAGTCCAAGCTTTTTGATAGTCGTATATCCAGGGAATCAAGAGTCTCCTGCGTTAGTGAGTCATTAATCACATCAGGGATAGGCGAGTCTAATGACAGTTGCAATGCAACACTCGTGTTCAGTGTCTGTGATTTTTGTTCATCAGTGTGTGATGACATGCCTGAGGGTGTTCCTTGGAGGTGGTCTATATTTGAGTCTATGCTCACTGGTGTTGATTTCGAAGACTCGGGCGCATTTGCTAATAGGGTCAGACTGGACGAAGGAGTATCGCTTAATTTTGGGATATTGTCCTTTATCCTTTGAGTCACATAAGATGAGGGATTTGGTGTAGAAGTCTCCTTCGTTGTTAAGCAACACGACTTACATTTTAAATTCTTTTTTGCTTTTGCATCTTTGAGACGTGAAGTTTTTCCGAGTAGCCTATGCAATCGAATTCAAAATAATTGCAGCACAATGAACCTAGTACTGTATTTTTCGGATCAACTTTCAGTTTGCATTTGTGGCATTTGACGGTAAGCGCCCTCTTGCGTTCACTGACAACACTTTTTTTAGTAGGTTTCGACATTCTGTAGTATATCTGAGTGTCCACTTAATTGCAGAAATAGTACCGTTATATCTTGGTAGATGTCACGCTGTCACTTCAGTTGTTGTATGGCAAGTAGCGACCTCAAGTGGTGAGTAGCAAGATTAGTTGTAATTATCTTATATTGTGGAAATTAGTGACTTTATGCATTGGTAGATGTCGCGCTGTCGTTGGAAGATGTTGTATGACAAGTAGTGAGCTCTAGTGGTCAGTAGTAAAATTAGATGCGATGGTCCTGGTCGCAATCGGTGCTAACAATCAGTTCTCTATTATTGTCAATAGGTGTCACCAATGTTTGTATGACAACTAGTGTCATCTAGTTGTGAGTAGTAGTGGCCCACTATCTTATCATACCATAATTAATCATTAGCTGATTGTGTTTACATGTCATTTGAAAATATAACGTACGAATTATGTCCATCACCAATTTTCACGTAATTTACTTTCACTCACTAGGTCAAAATGCTTGAATAATCCATTAGTTCACTAGTTAATATCCCATACTGCATTTATTTACTCGTAATGTCAACGTATATGGTCACTATTTATCACGGAATACACATAAGCACTATACTATAATCCTTGGTGGTTTCCTTGTAATAACGTCTGTGGCACTTTATCAAACTAAGTTCTATAAAACACTGCTGATTTTATAGTCATATTGGAAGTACAAATATTTTTAAACAATAAAAAATACACAGAGTCGATTTCACTGTGGCGACGCTAGCGCCATGACTCGCCATCTATGAGTTAGGTAACCCAGAACATCACCAGCTGAGCGACCTTGACGGAAACCGTACCGGCGGTCACTAATCAGCTGGTAAACTTCAAGGTACCCCATGAGCTGGCAGTTTATAATTGTTTCCATTATTTTGAAGAACAACCGTACCATACTCCAGATCAGACAATAGTCCGAAGAGCCAAGAGGGGCATCGACGGAGAACTGATATCCGTCCGGATGAGAGGTCAGCAGAATCTGGGATCCGCGTAGGCAAAGTAACCAGTTGTATCAGACCACATGCCAAGTCAAAGTCATAAACA
Source organism: Parnassius orleans (assembly GCA_029286625.1). Lineage (NCBI taxonomy): Eukaryota > Metazoa > Arthropoda > Insecta > Lepidoptera > Papilionidae > Parnassius > Parnassius orleans. Next base: position 838,931 of record JAGSMP010000206.1, read on the forward strand.
GATCTATCCGCATGATCGGTTAAACGGGAACCAAGCTATTCAGCGTGGTGGGCGTTAAAATCACTGAGGATCACGATCTCTGCGGATGGGACCTGTTGTAGCACGGAATCTGCAGCCATTTGGACGTGGTCGATGAGTCGGTCTGTCTCCGCATTACCGCTATGGGACCTATAGAGACTGTCTACGCGCAGCCACAGGACGGACAGGTCCGTACCGTCAAGACTACCGAGGCGTCGAAAATAAATGTCCTCTCTGACGTATACGCGAACTCCAGCCCGGGGCACAAAGGAGTGTTCTAATTTGTACCCCGGGTATGTTTCAGAAATTCACGGATAGCGTCGCAGCAGGGTTGTTGCGGATATTCGAATCCGCTTCCGCAAATGCGGAACATCCGCATTGATTTAGACATCTGCATCCGCATAAATCAATGCGGATCTTTGATGCGGATGCAGATGCGGATCAAGTTACGACACGATCATGAAATAAGAATGCACACGCTGGTGACAAGATCCAACATTTATACATAATACAACATTTGTTTTATTTGATCGAGGCACTTGCAGGTTTTTATAGTAGTTTTTGATGTTGAGTTTGATTGAAGTCCGTTATTTTTCATGTTTTTACTTTCGTTAATAATTAATATATAAATTACTTCAATGAGTTGCAGCGCTAAGGGCCGCGGGTTTGAATCCCACACGGAAACAGTATTTATATGGCCTACAAATAATTGTTCCGGGTCTGGATGTTGTCGATCTTGCCTTGATGTTAGACGTTCATTTTCACTCATCGAGTGAAGATAAAGGTCAAGAAGAAACACCTGACAACCCGGATGCTCTCTTAAAAAAAGTTGGTAATGTATCGGCAGAAAAAAAGACTGGATGTGGATCAAAATCCACTGACCACCACTGGTGGAAAGTAAATAGAGGAGAATTAAAAATTCTCGCTGTGTGTGCACGCAAGTACTTATCACCTCCACCGGCCAGCGTTCCCAGTGAACAATTATTTAGTTGCGCTGGGCTAATTTACGATCCACTAAGAAACCGGCTGGAGGCTAATAAAGCTGCGATATTAATTTTCATTAAATATAATGCACCAATTTTTAATTTTGATTATTAAAAAATTGTTTTAATGTAACATAAATAAAAGTATTTTAAGATTGTTTTCACAAAATTTTAAAAATAAATAAAAATAATGCAATAATTATCGTCTTTTATTTAATTGTTCTAAAAAGTAGTTTTTCCTAAAATAAAACTTGAACTCCGCATCTAGATGTGAGCCTCTAAAATCCGCATCCGCATCTGCATCCGCAGATGTCAAAAATTCTGCATCCGCAACAACCCACGTGGCAGGGGTCGCTTATTGCTCCGCTTGCCCCGAGCAGTTTTGGTCTTGAACGGAAATACGCGGAAATAAGCGCGGGAGGGTAGTTGGGCCTCCGGCCACCTGCACTTACCAGGCGAAACGCAGAAGTAAACTTCTACTTCATGCTGGTATTCTGTGAGGTCGTGGTACCACACCGGTTCGAGCCGGCCCATCCGTGAGACAGCAAAAGCTGCCGCGTGGCTCTACCACTTACTTATGTCCACGAAGATCCGCGATTCTGTTACCGTAATTATTGACCCCCCCCCCCCGGGGGTGTTGTTGATTTCCACGCGAAAACTGTTGGGGTACTGGTTTCCTCCAGTTCACGTTATTTCTTGCTTGGGTAGGCAAAGGGTATGTTTGACGTGGTACATTATTGTATCATTTACCTATCGCGCAAAGTTTTACGCAAACCTGAACCACCTCGATTCCCGAAATAAATCGATAGTTCGGTGTATTTGTTAGGTAGAATACAGGACGCCTTCTCATCCTTTGCTGCTCTAATTGTTTCCTTTAATGTACTATAATTACGTGCTGACAAAATAGGAGTTGTCGATTTCGCCAATTGTTAATTATGAATTTTTTAATAGCAATCTTTTCTTTTATAGGACACTAGCTGTTCCTCGCGACTTCGCCCGCGTGGAATTTTTTTGCGCGGAACCCTAAAATAAAAGTAGTCTAAGTTACTCCTTATAACATCAGCTATCTGCGAGTGAAAGTCCCTTCCAAATCGGTTCACAGGTTTTTGCGTGATGCGTGTTCACGCCAAAATAGCTCACAGATGACAGATTTTTTTCAGACTTAATTAACATTTTTGTTATATTTTGGCCAATTTACACAATATTTTATGGATTATAGCTTAAGTGTTATTCTGATGTATGAGCTATATTATTGTAAAGTTTCATTAAAATCCATTCAGTAGTTTTTGCGTGAAAGAGTAACAAGCAACCATACATCTTCATAAACTTTCACATTTATAATATTAGTAGGATAGTAGGATTAAATTTTATGCGCGTTTTGGTCGTTATCGGAAATCGTCAAATCTACAAATAATTGTTCGATTTTATCGCCGTAATTATCCATTTAACTACTATTATGCCTTATTTGCATAAATTCGTTATGAATGGAAGTGCTAGATTTCTTTGTTAAAAGATGGATTCACTTATCACTTGTAAGCGCCTACAAAAGTCATAGGAATCTAATAGGCGTAATTTAGCGCATTCATTTAAACAAATTTTATTAACATAGACTTAACTTCTTCTTTGAGCCAACAGCTATATAACTATCGTGTCCATAAAGGTTTTGGTGACCGATTCCTCGCCCGTCATCAGTGGCAGGAGAGTCACAGCAGTTTTAAAGTCTAAACTTTCCATGGTGACTATTTCCCTTTCAATAGTGCCCTCGGAAGTTGATTGAGAACTGTACTCCTTACTGTACTACTTACAAAAGTTTTCTATTTTGTTTAATTGATTATATATATATACAGGGTATTTTTGAAACGCTCCCGAAAACGAAGACAGTTGATAGTACTAAGGATACCTATGATGATGGGTCACAAAGAAATTCGATCCCGAGGAAAAAAAATCATCTTTTCACAACGTTTTATTAACTTTATTCACGCTCCATCATGTTATTACAGTTAATTGAAACAATATTTCACTAAAAATATCATGAAAATACTGAAACATAAAACCAGCAGTGAAACTTAAAAAGAAAATCAGCTGACAATAGGGTCAATATCCTCGCGGGCGCCGAACTCTTATCTAGATCGGTACGAAACAATGCATTAGGTATACTACTCACTCTACCCTTCCCTTTCACACACACGCTGCCTCGTGTCGCCTCGCGCTGTGGAATTTACACATGCTTCAAGGATACATCGTGCGCATTTGTTTTGGCGGGATTGATTAATAATTTTAATTTTTGAGACAGTTCCGTGTTGACTATCACAAACAATAGTTCAATTGTTTTGTTTATTAAATTATTGTCGTTATTACTTGTTATTTATTAATTAATGATATTGTTCTTGTTCTTACGTTTTGTGTTTTTTGTTTTGTTTTAATAATGCCTAACGCGTAGGTACGTTTATAGTGCTCGTGAATACGGCAACATGTTAATGTGCCTTGGAGAATCTCATAAGGCCACGGAGGATCGGTAAGCTGTTTCATACCTAATTTCTTTTAAATAACTTAGTACTGAACTGATCTGAATAGGTACATAACTGAATACATCAGAATAATAAACATACCTACACAATGTATAAAAAAGCATAACTCTAACTTTCTTAAGATTTTATTTAAGTATTTTTTTCATGAGCGGGGAATCGAACCAGTTATTTGGTTTATTTAACCTGTGAATTCGAATTAAAGTGGCTACGTGGAGACAAGCACAGTGGAAAAATGGTAGGTTAAGTAGATAAGTTAGGTATTTAGACAAGTGTTGTAAATTATTAGGTATTGTGGTACCATCGCTAGTTGCGGGCCGCGCGAATTCGGCGTTCGCGCGTGCATTGACCCCTAGTCAGCTGATTCTAATTCAGTACTTCCACTGCTGGTTTTATGTTTCAGTATTTTCATGATATTTTTAGTGAAATATTGTTTCAATTAACTGTAATAACATGATGGAGCGTGAATAAAGTTAATAAAACGTTGTGAAAAGATGATTTTTTTTTCCTCGGGATCGATTTTTTTTGTGACCCATCATCATAGGTATCCTTAGTACTATCATCTGTCTTCGTTTTCGGGAGCGTTTCAAAAATACCCGTATATATATATATATATAATCAATTATGTTTATTTGTGTCAAGTCAGAACCTTTTTTCAAGAAATCTAAATACTTATCTTAACATATTGTTACGTTACTTATGAATATCGAATGACTTCCTTTTTTTTAATTATCTTCATTGCACCACATTTAATTTTCGCATTTATTTCGGCTACTTTTGTGTATAATTTAATGCTTTTAATTTCTTAATTTTTTAATTTTAAAGAAAAAAAAGTTAGTTAAAAAGTAAATCTTATAAAATTAGTTGAAAATTGATTCATTTCTTAAAATAAAATTGAGGGGAATTTATGGGGAATCTGTTGAAGTTTTGTCCTTAAATTAGGGAATTGGACATGAATTTTCGAGGAATTTGACAAATTAGTGTTTTTTTTTTTTACCGAAATTTAGTTTGCCGGCGACATAAGAATTAGAGGCGGCAATCACTATAAAACTTGCAAGTAATTTTTAATAATTTTGACGTACCTCTTTTTAAATTCAAAGTTAAAGTTAAAGTTACAGCCTATATACATCCCACTGCTGGGCACAGGCCTCCTCTCATTTCTGAGAGGTTTTTTAGGGCAAGGAAGTGTCCGCCGCGCTGCTCCAATGCGTGTTGGCTAACTTCACATGTCTTCGAAATATTTTTTTTTCTTATTTCTCAGACATGCAGGTTTCCTCACGATGTTTTCCTTCACCGCCGAGCACGTGGTAAAAGTGAGCTCTACTTCGGGAAGCGACTACGAGCAATCGACCTACGACATCTGCCATTATTAAGGAGCTTACCGAAGAAGTTTAGCGATTTTCCTCATCCTATTCGGCATTTTTACTCACACTGAACGTAACGCAACTATAAAAATAAATACGTATAATCTGTATAGCAGTACATAGCTAGCACTGAAGACAAGATTTACCTGTACACCCGTCTCAATATACAGCCTCTTGAGATTGATCCCGGCCACGCCAAGAAGCTTGGAGCGATTGTGAACTTCCACCTGCAACTCCTCCGTCACTGGCATGTTCTCTTTCTTGTCTTGTCTGTTGAACCGACAATTGTGTTTAGGAGATTCTCTATCCCTATACATATCAGCTACATGTAGCATGTTTTAGTTTAAATCAAAATTGAGTGAAATAATGGTTAAACATTTTTGTGGAAATAATAAAATTTCCAAAAAATACTAAATTACTATTGTAATTAGAAGCTATTATAATATCGGCAGAAATTAAATACTAAAGCGATTTAAACATTAAACATGTTAGAAATTAATTAGTTAAGATCCGCATAATAAAATAAAATGCCCCCTCAATTGCCTTCACTATCCCCGCAACTTATCCCAGTGCCACTAGGAAAGACACACCACCGTCGACAATACGACACGTGTTTCGCCTCTAAACGAGGCATCCACAGATAAAGCAGATTCTGCGGTGGTTGACCACTAAGTGAGCAATTAAAACATTAACCAAAATTTACCTGGGTTTATCAATGCACTGGTTCATGATGTCAATGATACGGCTTTTAGCGTCACAAGCTTTCTGCACCGACTCCATGACTATTTTCAGGGGGAGTCCAGGGATTTTTACGTCGGCCTGCAGTGCATTGATACCTTTCTTTGTACCGGCCACCTTGAAGTCCATGTCGCCCATATAGTCTTCAATACCCTGTAATTAAAATTCAATAAGCTAAATAAAATGCAGCTAAAATGTATTTCTACTCGTACACACAATAAGATATAACTTCCAATTTAAAAAAATTATCAGTAAAATTTTTGCGAAATAAATAGATCATGTAACGAGGAAGCTAGCAGCGTTGAAGGTGCAAGATAAACTTTTCTACGTGGTAGAGCCACGCTGCAGCTATAATATTTTGTTATAGTTCTATTCTTTCACTCTCATAGTCCGATGGGATGGCATCCGACACAACTGGAGAGAGATCAGGCGCAGGACTAACTTTACATGCATTCCGAGGCACGGGGGTGAAACACCGTTAACTTTCTGAATAGGGGCAGCTACTGAGAATTTCTTGACATTTTTGTCATTTTTCAATCTATTAACTGATTTGAGCACGACCTGAGATTCGAACCCTAGTAGAATATCATTTTCATTCATAGAATAAGGGTGACGAACGAGTACATAGTCTACTTGATGGTAAGTGGATGTTGTGGCCCATAGACGTCTACATTTATCTACAATTAAGAATCAAAATGCAGAAGCATTGCCATTCTCGAGGACTGAGATGGAATGCCTCGTTTCCAGTAAAAGGGTTGGTGGTTCTTTTACACTCACTATACGAAACACAGCATTAAGTTGCTACTTAATACTGATAGTAGATATTGTACTACCCGTGCGGTAAAAGAATGGGATTGAAAATGGCGTCGCCTCTTATTTACTTTTCGCGCGCACACTGTCGCTATTCATACTCACATCCGTCGGTAAAGATTACAAAAAAATACGTCGCGATATGCGTTTTTCGTAAGTCCAATAACATCAGTCCAACTTGTCATTGAAATCAATGATAACAAAATACCATAAACTACAAAAAATTAAGTCCGGTTTCGCTAATTTGTCAGCTAGACGCGTTCTGAGAGTTTTCTTCGTAATTATTGTAGTTTTTTTTTAAATATTTTTGTATAAAAATTTACATGCCATTGAGAAATGAGTAGCCATTTTTATAATTTTCTTTTGTCTGTCTGTCCGAATTAATCTTTTGAACGGCTGAACCAATTGTAATAAAACTTTACGAACAAATATAAAGAGAGTAATACCGGGAATGATCTAGACTAAATTTTATTCGAAAAATTTGATATTTTATTAAAATAGAAATATTGATAAGATGAAATAAATGGTCTTTAATGATCATCTTAAGTCTAAATAAAGCCACATTAATAGATCCCACCCGGGCGAAGCCAGAGCAGGTCGCTAGTTATAAATGTTATTTTAAGATTAATGTACCTACTTGCATATTATACAATTATTATTAAATATTTTTCCATTAAAAGAAAATTTTCAACGAACCGAATATAACGTTATAACGATATACCGTTATTAGCGGGTTTTCGGTATTGGTACTGTGCATGTCGACGGTACGAGTTCAATGAGCCGCCATTTCTAATCCCATTGTTTATCCGTACGGACTGTAGATAATCGGAAGGTACTCACGAGTAGGTCGGTGAGGATGCGGTAGTCCACCAGACTGCTGTCCTGATACCTGGACACCAGGCCCACGGCCACGCCGGCAGCGGGAGCCGACAGCGGCACGCCCGCGTCCAGCAGCGCCAGCGAGCCGCCGCACACCGCCGCCATCGAGCTCGACCCTGCGCAGTTCATATCCACCTCCAACTGTCATCCGTCCATTCATTCACATAGAGCAACACGCCCGCGTCCAGCAGCGCCAGCGAGCCGCCGCACACCGCCGCCATCGAGCTCGACCCTGCGCAGTTCATATCCACCTCCAACTGTCATCCGTCCATTCATTCACATAGAGCAACACGCCCGCGTCCAGCAGCGCCAGCGAGCGCCGCACACCGCCGCCATCGAGCTCGACCCTGCGCAGTTCATATCCACCTCCAACTGTCATCCGTCCATTCATTCACATAGAGCAACACGCCCGCGTCCAGCAGCGCCAGCGAGCCGCCGCACACCGCCGCCATCGAGCTCGACCCTGCGCAGTTCATATCCACCTCCAACTGTCATCCGTCCATTCATTCACATAGAGCAACACGCCCGCGTCCAGCAGCGCCAGCGAGCCGCCGCACACCGCCGCCATCGAGCTCGACCCTGCGCAGTTCATATCCACCTCCAACTGTCATCCGTCCATTCATTCACATAGAGCAACACGCCCGCGTCCAGCAGCGCCAGCGAGCCGCACACCGCCGCCATCGAGCTCGACCCTGCGCAGTTCATATCCACTCCAACTGTCATCCGTCCATTCATTCACAGAGCAACACGCCCGCGTCCAGCAGCGCCAGCGAGCCGCACACCGCCGCCATCGAGCTCGACCCTGCGCAGTTCATATCCACCCAACTGTCATCCGTCCATTCATTCACATAGAGCAACACGCCGCCCGCGTCCAGCAGCGCCAGCGAGCCGCCGCACACCGCCGCCATCGAGCTCGACCTGCGCAGTTCATATCCACCTCCAACTGTCATCCGTCCATTCATTCACATAGAGCAACACGCCCGCGTCCAGCAGCGCCAGAGCCGCCGCACACCGCCGCCATCGAGCTCGACCCTGCGCAGTTCATATCCACCCAACTGTCATCCGTCCATTCACATAGAGCAACACGCCCGCGTCCAGCAGCGCCAGCGAGCCGCCGCACACCGCCGCCATCGAGCTCGACCCTGCGCAGTTCATATCCACCTCCAACTGTCATCCGTCCATTCATTCACATAGAGCAACACGCCCGCGTCCAGCAGCGCCAGCGAGCCGCCGCACACCGCCGCCATCGAGCTCGACCCTGCGCAGTTCATATCCACCTCCAACTGTCATCCGTCCATTCATTCACATAGAGCAACACGCCCGCGTCCAGCAGCGCCAGCGAGCCGCCGCACACCGCCATCGAGCTCGACCCTGCGCAGTTCATATCCACCCAACCGTCATCCGTCCATTCATTCACATAGAGCAACACGCCCGCGTCCAGCAGCGCCAGCGAGCCGCCGCACACCGCCGCCATCGAGCTCGACCCTGCGCAGTTCATATCCACCTCCAACTGTCATCCGTCCATTCATTCACATAGAGCAACACGCCCGCGTCCAGCAGCGCCAGCGAGCCGCCGCACACCGCCGCCATCGAGCTCGACCCTGCGCAGTTCATATCCACCTCCAACTGTCATCCGTCCATTCATTCACATAGAGCAACACTGCCCAACGGCGGATCAGACGGCAATAGCCAATACGCAGACGTTCCCCTCAGTCAGTTCCCATTAGCTATTTACTTTTTTATAGTTTAAAAATTACGATAAAAACGGTTGTGTTGTTTCAGATTTCCTCACCAAAACAGACCGCTCACCCTCATACAATATGTGAAACAGTCAAGCGACTGATCCGAGTCTATATTCAAGTTATCACTGTCACCGAGAGATGCTGTTATAATGTATCTATATGTATTTACAATTGTTAATTTACTATTCTAATAGTTATATGTGAGTTTCATAGTGACTAACGATTGTTTCAGCATGCGCAGATTTCCCCCAGCAAAACAAAAAATGACAGACAGCTCTGTATCGGAGAAAACGCTATGGTTACTTCAGTTCGCCGGTAGCCCATGATACACTATGTTCATTCATCGCAACTGGTGTCCGACCGAAGCTTCAGCTTCGCGGCTTAGACCACTTTCGGCGAAATTAAACGAACACTTACAAATGAGCCAGACCGCGATGAACATTCATCCATCCATCCATAACATTCTATAAAAGTCCACCGTTAAACATAGGCCTCCCCCATAAATTGCCTCATAGAAAGGATTTTGCCATAGTTGACACGCCTAGCTAGCGGGTTTTTTTTATTTTTTTGAGTTATCAGGAAGGTGCTGCTGCCGATCACCTGTTTCAATTTCGCTCTGTCGCCTGTACGACACCCACAGGAAGTAACATAATTTTTATAATCTCTAGGTCAACTTTTAAAGATGCTTAAAATTACCTTTTAATATTATACAGACAATATTAAACTTTAATTTAAAAGTAAATCATTTATAATATTAATTTTAGCCAATCTTGAACTGAATTTATTAGCCTTTGACCTCGGCTTCGGCTTCGGCCAAAGGTTATGGCGATAGCTGATTAATCTGTTTCGGCTTTGGCCAGAAATCGACCTTCGGTCGGACACTAATCACAGCCTATCGAACCTCTACAGGTGAATACGCCTCTCTCATAGATTTCCTTATTCAATAATAAAAAAATCTTCCCTGTTTTATTAATAGAATAAGGGTAACCAACCACACACATCAACCTCCACCTTTTTTTTATAGAATAAGGGTGATAAATGAGCACACAGTCCACCTGATCGTAAGTGGATGATGTGGCCCATAGACATTTACATCTATTCTCAATTAAAAATAAAAATGCAAATACATTTCACCCCTGAAGACTAAGATGCAATGCCTCGTTTCCAGTAAAAAGGGTCTCCATTTCTCTACACTCACCATACGAAACACAGCAGAATTAAGCTGCTATTTTACGCTGGTGTTCTGTGAGAGTGTGGTCCTTCCTCAATCGTTCGACCCAACATATTTTATATTAAGCAATAGCTTAGAGTATTTATTATTTATTTCTTTAAAGACAGCCAGACGTAATTACAATAAAGCTGAACGCACATTTGTCCGCACCGTACGCGCCGAATTTTACTGATGGCCTCGCACATTTGCACGTACGCACCGTCCGCGCCGTACGCAAATCTTTTGGATTGCCAACTACTTTTGCAGTTTTTTCCAACCACTGGTGTGAAACGGTACATTAGATAGATTAGATAGAAGATATTGATCGCTCGGAATCACTATGGAAAAAAATATTGTAATAGCCTACTTTTTGGGGGGGGAAGAAAATAAAATTCGAAGAAAAAGAAGATTCCGGATTCATAATATTAATTTAAAAAGGCAATTCTATGGAGAATATTATACTTTATTTTAAGACTTATTATTTGCATTTAACATACAAGAAATTTCAAGAATTGTTATTATACTAAAACCATATCTTTCTATGGAAAACTCAAGATTTAGAAGGCCAATTGAACCAGAGGAAAGACTTGTTGTATGTTTGAGGTAAGTATTTTTATTGCTAATTAAGTAATCACTAATCAGGTATAATTGACACCTACCGCATTTTATAAAATTCGGCGCGTACGGTGCGGATGTAATGTGCGAGGTTTCATATGATTTCATACAACGAATTCTAAAATTCGGCGCGTATGGTGCGGATAAAATATGCGTTCAGCTTTACACATGTTCACAAATATAATATAATATAAACTTCATTTTAAATGTAAAACGTATTTACTTCACAAAAAGAGTAAAATTATTAGACAATATTGAAAATGGTGCCAGATTTATAACATAAATTACAAATTATTAGAAACAACCTAAAAATAAATGAAAATGTAACCAAACGCGACAGGGGGAAAATGACAATAACCAATAAAATGAAAAACAAAATTAAAATTTTATACTATCGAACTCTTAAATACTAATCTTTTAAATTCTGTAGCACTGTTTTAAAAGAGGACAAGGAGTCGCTAATAATTAAAAGTATCGACTAGAAATAAAGAACTTACCATTAGACTCGAGAACCTCCGCAGTAAGACGAACCGTATAAGGTTGCTGAGGTACGACTGGCATTAGACCCCTTTCTGCCAGGGCTCCATGACCAGCTTCCCGTCTGGCCGGACCGCTGCTTCTGCCGACTTCTCCCGTTGCGTATGACGGGAACTCGTAATGTAGGAAGAAGCTTTTTTCTTTAATGCCACTAGAACATGTAATATTTTAATAAATATACAAAATTTGACCTCTTGAAATACCTTGTAGTGGTGATGTAGAGTATCCACTACCCCATATCGTCCCGTGGGTGTCGTAAGAAGCGACAGAAAGAAATTAAAACAAAAGATGGGCAGCAGCATCTTTCTTATGATAACTACATTAATTATTAATTAATTAATTAAAAACTGCCGTTGCCAACCCGCCTGCCGAGCGTGGCAACTATGGCAAAATCCACCAGATGAGGCAATCTATGGGAGAGGCTTATGTCCAGCAGTGGAGTTTTAGAGGCTGTAATGGATGGACCTCCTCAAAGTTCAAAAACTTCTCTAAACAAAGTTTGTACAAACGGGATTATTATTAAATTAAGGAATTTATGGATGATAATTGTGTTGTTAATTATATAATTATTATGATTGTAAACTGTTTTTTTTTTAAAGTCGTGCTGAGTTTCTTGCTGGTTCTTTCCAGGACAAAGGTATTTTCCGAACCAGTGGTAAATTAAACATAAAAATGACTTTTATTAAGTATTATTTATAATCTATATTGAATAAAAAAGTTTCTGCTTCTGTTTCTGTTAAGATGTTTAAAGATAATTGATTTAATTGATATTAATGACAGTCAATGAACACACCGGCCAGTGACTAAGTAGAAGAATGAGATATTATAGGGGTATAAGGGAACACATGTGTTTTTTCAAATAACAACTTAATGATGAATCCTGCTGATTGACTCAAATGACAACTTCATGATGAATCTTGCTGATTTTTTATAGAATAATGATGACAAGCGAGCACACCGGTAGCGAGGCCTCCATAGAAGCCGAGAAGCCGGGCTTGCCCTATCAAACTGCTCAATCAATAATATCAACAAATAAAATAACTCGTAACTATTTCAAACTATTTCTAATTTCTCGCGCGCTCCTCTGTTCTAAACAGGTCATGACTTCGTAGCCTTATTATGTAACGACAACACTTGGCAATTCGAAATACACTGATTCGTGTTATCTCTGTCTCAAAGCGAACACGCAATAGACTGTCAAAAGCAAAGCAATATGTCTAGTAATATGTCTAGTATAATGTTATAAAAAGGAGTTGAGTTGAGTTGGGCGATTAGTCGTCTCTCTCGCACGCGTGGGCTATTTACCGGGCTTTCGAGAAGATGATCGCTCCCTTTCTAACCTGTGGTAAAATGTTCTATAATGAAATATAACTACGATTGTTTATATAGCAATTAGTATGGAGCTTTAAGCCGAGCTTTCGGTGTGAAGTTAGTCAAGCACGGGAGCGCGCGGGCGATACGTTTGCAAGTTCAATTCGCATTTCAATGTTTACTCTGTGTTTTTACTGGAGCGAATGAATATTGAGAGTTGAAAATTTATGCTTTTTTAAAGATTTTTAGTGAAAATGGAGGATAATAGTGTTCCTTGTGATGAATTGAAGTGTGTTAAAGTGCTAATCGGCGAGGAAAAGGTAAAATCTTTAAACTTTGTTGAGAAAAAACAGCTCATATCCACGCCGAAACCAACGCCTGACCTGTGTATTTTGATCACATTTATGAAACACATTGCAAAACAACTCTGCTCCTCGTTTGAGACGCAATGTGCCCTGTGCTCAGACAGAATACTTTTTGTTGAAATAATTAATAATATATCTTCAGAAATTAATGCCCGATGTTCTGAAATTTTCAAATTAAACTTTTTCCAATTGTTCAACAACAAACTATTCGAAAAATATCGTTCAGATTTTCCTTTAGAGGCATTAGATTCATTATTTAAAAATTAGGCAAACCATTTTGATAAACAAACATTGAAAAACCAATTGATTTCATTGTATTCCTCCCCTGAATTAAAAGACCGCAATGTTTTCGAACTCATTGACTTTATAAACGAAAATAGTTTTGAAGACGCCTTTCCCCAGCTTTTAAAGTTAGCTTATCTTGTCGTAACTATTCCAGCCACAAGTTCCTCCGCGGAACGTGCTTTCTCAACTCTGAAGCGCATCCATAATTATTTGAGAAATACACAAGGTCAAGAGCGTCTTTCAGACTTATCAATTATCGCAATTGAAAACAGTTATTGGTACAATTAAAACTTTCACCAACATTTTACGCGGACGTAATCAAATCTTTCCTTAAGAAAGAGAGACGATTCGATTTAGAATATAAAGAATTTGATTTTTAATTTTATACATTGTTTGTACTTTGTTCATGCGTTTCTTTTGTTCATGTATTGTATTGTATGTAAATATCTTTTCTTTCGCTCAAGCAAACCCAAACGGCTTTTTTCAAAGCCACCGAAGGTATGCAATTGCTGATATGTCATACAATCTATCTAGCAGTAGTATGCCTTCTGTGTGCTTTGATAAACACGTCCTCGACAGCACTGAATATGAAACTGAAGAGTGGTGACAGTGATCTGTCACCACTCTTCGGTGTATTTTTATAAAACTGCTAAAAACAACAAAACCATATCTTGGTCTTGCCCTAGTTTGGAGCCCTAGCTTCGCCACTGGAGCACACAGCCCACCTAGTAAATGGATGCTGTGGCCCATAGACATCTCATTTGTCCTTGATTAAGAATCAAAATGCTGATGCGTTGTCACCCTGAGGACTAAGATGGAATACCTCATATTCAGTAAAAAGGGTCTTCGATTATCTAAACTCACCATACAAAACAGCAGCATTGAGATGCTATTTTACGCTGGTATTCTTTGAGAGCGTAGTCCTTACCCTGTCGAACTGACTTACTCAATGACATTGACGACTCAGTAGATCAATGCTTACGCGTTTAGCTGTGAGACTGCAAGCCGAAGGTATTCTCTCACTTTCATAGTCCGATAGGACGGTAAACCGACACGACCGGAGAGAGATCAGGCGATGGAACAACGGTTTTACGTGCTTTCCGACGGTGTAACACCGTCATCTTCCTGACTCCGGGCTGCTACTGAGAATTTCTTGACAGAATAACCCAATAACTGATTTTGACCCGACCCGGGATTCGAACCACTGGACCTACAAATCAGTCATATCAACATGAAATTCTTCACATGGAATGGCAACATGCAGGCATTAATTCCTTCCTACAAGAGAAGCCCTAAGCACGTAGCGGAGTTGGTGAGGAGGGTCAGGGGTGGCAGGTGTGGCAGGGGTACCTGGTGATAGCAGTGAGCGTGTCCAGCTTGAGTGCACTGTCGGGCGAGTCGAAGGCGACGGTGCACAGCACCTGTGTTTGCCCACGCTGGAACACTGCACTACCATGTAGAGGCTCATACAGCGACACCTGCATGAATACAACCATATAGACAACTGTATCTATGTAAAGCAAAGTTATAGTCTATATTGCATTTATAAGTGGTAGAGCCACCATTACCGTTACTGCATATTAAAGTCCACTGCTAAACATAGGCCTCCCCCATCGATTGTCTCAAACAGGGGATGTTTGTAATGGTTGCCACGCTTGACAAACGGGTTGGTAACCATTTATTTTTATTTTGGTCGTTATTAGAAAGACGCTGCTGCACATCTCCCGATTTGTTTCCCTCTGTCGCCTCTTACGACACTCACGGGATGATATGGGGTAGTGGATATTATTACACCACCACCACACGGTAGAATCACGCTGCAGCTATGTTATGGTTGTTGAACGAATGGGCCAAATAGCAGCTCAATGCTGCTGTTACATATGGAGATCCATTTTTACTGGAAACGAGGTATTCCATTTTACACTTCAGGGGTGACAACACATTTGTATTTTTAAATGTGGATGTCTAGGGGCCACTGGATCCGCTTAGCATCAGGTGGACTGTGTGGCTCGTTTGTCACCCTTATTCTATACTCCCATCCCACTGCTGGGCACAGGCCTCTTTTCACTTTTGAGAGGGTTATGAAGGGATTTGTCTGCTGCACTTCTTGAACTACTTGGACTGCTTGGTCCTTCCTTGGTCGAGCCGACCTCAATGTTTTTAGCACACAGAACTGCATTTGCATCGTCAGTGAAAACTACCACTTTCACATCATGTAAATTAGTTTCAATGTAATTCTTCATATTGTTAATAAGGACAATGAAGAGCAGTGAACCCGGAAGGCATCCTTGTGGGGAGTCCCACAAGGATCCCTTAGTCTCTACTTAGACTCTAGTGCAAAAGACTTGGTTTCTGTATCTATATATCTGTAGACCATTATCAGTGTATCATTATCAGTGTACCGTAACTCTACATACTGACTTCTCTCTTACTTAAGTCATGAGTATTAACTTAAGGGTGCGTTTGCAAATCGGGCAAAATTATGCTGTTTTTCGGTACATTTTGTGACAAAAGTAAACCAAACCAAACCAAACATAGCTTATAAGTACCACGTATAGAATGGTTCTTCATCTTCAAATGGTAGTAACTTTTTTGTTGAAAATAATAGTTTTTTATATTGTAAAAACGATCTTCCCTAGCCATTTTCTACAAAATTAACGATACCGGCTCATGTTTAGGTACATTTTTGTTCTATTATCAACATATATTAAGATTTCTAAAAATACTATAAGTAGGCAGACATATTCAATAAAAAATAGTGGTGTTTACTTTTTATCAAAATGTCACAAATAGTCGTAAAAAAAATAAAAACTGATGCTTATTTTTTCACATATTTTGCTAATACGGATGAATCATAATGGATTGCAATAAGGGTTATTTTATTTTTGGTGCCTGTTTTGATTTGTTGTACAAAAATTTCGATGAAACCACAGTCCGCGCTCGGCCGCCGTCGTGAGTGGATACTGTATCGCCTGCCTGATTGCAGCAGCTGAAAAAGATCGCTGTACATACACAAAATATTCGAATTTGATACATACAAGCCCAAACTCGGCACACCTAGTTCTACTCGTCCAGGAGTTCCAGTAGTAGTCACCAAAGTACACCATCAGGTCTCTCCATCAAGCCCGGAGGTTAGGTCTCATAATAACTAACAAAACGAGCCCAAACTCGGCACACCTAGTTCTACTCGTCCAGGAGTTCCAGTAGTAGTCATCAAAGTACACCATCAGGTCTCTCCATCAAACCCGGAGGTTAGGTCTCATAATAACTAACAAAACGAGCCCAAACTCGGCACATCTAGTTCTACTCGTCCTGGAGTTCCAGTAGTAGTCACCAAAGTACACCATCAGGTCTCTCCATCAAGCCCGGAGCTAATATCTTATCATAACTAACAAAACCAGTCCAAAGTCCACAGCCACCATCTCACTGCTAGTAGAGGGCTTCTAGTGCCTAGCAGTCTCTGGAGCAGCTATTCGTATTTCGTATCTAAGTATATTTTTGAAGGTATAAAAAATGAGAAAAAAAATCAATCTTTCAAATTATGTACCTATCAAAATGTTTTTACTTGATTACGATTCCCGCACCCGCAGCTAACCGTGCGTACTCTTGTGTGTGTGACCCGTGTCAATGTAATAGTTCGATTCTATACCTATCAATTTTGCAAACGCGTCCTTAAGTACATTTTGCCTCATAACCCATTTGCACTGCGGTCATAATACGGTGAGTGGGGCAATGGGAAAACCCCATGCCTAGCATTAGACTGTCATGAGCTTATGATGATGAAGTAAAAGAATAACATAACCATGTGTTCATAAAGTAAAAAAGTGCTACTTGTGGGAACTGGTCTGCTCGGGTCTGCAACACATTTTACCTTTAATTTTTTAAACATTGTTTTTTTTTGTGTAATTTTATTCTAGATTATACTTTGATTACCAATGGATCTATTCTTGTTTTCAACTTTGATTAAGAATATCATATTTATTAGCTTAAAAAAATTCTTCTACGGACAAGGAAACGTCATTTTCAAACGGTAGTCGATAAAAAATCATGTTGACGTTTGACTAAGGAAAACTTTAATTTCTTACGTCGAAAAATAAAAAGTTTTTATTACAGTTTTATTTCAACTCATTTCAGTGCAACAAGCTCACCTCACAATTAATTTTCCTAAGATCGTCAAGGCCACGTCCGTCACACCTGGTCTCAGTCTCGAAGATCATGTCTCGGAATATTTGTCTCAGATGCGAGTTGAAGCAATCCTGCAACAGGCTCACGTCGGCCTCGGTGTCCCGCATTTGGTTCATAACTGTTTGTCTCAGCTCCGATATTGCATTGTCCCTTGATGTTTTGTCGTGGCTGAAGTCACTGTAAATGCAAAATTAACATCATATTAAATATCTATAGCGTCCGACCGAAGGTCGATTTCTGGTCGAAGCCGAAGCAGAAGCCGATTAATCGGCTATTGTCACAATTTTCGGCCGAAGCCACAGGCTTAAAAACCGTAAGAATTTCTTAACATCATATTAAATATCTATAGTGTCCGACCGAAGGTCGATTACTAGCCGAAGCCGAAGCCAATTAATCGGCTATTGCCACAAACTTCGACCAAAGCCGCAGGCTTAAAAACTTTAAGAAATTCTGTTCAAGATTGGCTAAAATTAATAATAAAAATGATATTAAAACTTTTAAAATAAAGGTTTATATTAAATTAAATAATATAAATACGTAATTTTAATCATCTCTAGAAGCCGAAAGTGGTTTTTTGGCCGAAGGTGAAGCTTCGGTCGGACACTATATATCTATTAGATTCTGTCAGCGTAAGGTATATATTACAGATACTATCACCCCATTTGCCGCGTGGGTGTCGTAAGAGGCGACTATGGGAAATTAATAGAATCAAGCGTTACTTTGCGGAAATCCATTATATTAAAAATGTTAAAAATTAATTAGCTAAGACCCGCTAAAAAAATAAAATTATGTGCCTTACCCAGTTTGAAGAGCATTTCCTTCAATAGTCCCCGTCGCCACTAATCCCAACACCACTACACTAGGAAAGACACCACCGTCGATAATACGACACGTATTTTGCCTCTAAACGAGGCATCCTGAAGTGAAGTAGACTCTGCGGTGGCTGACAGCTATCTTAGCGGTCAGCCACCGTAGTCTACTCTACTTCTTAGCTAACTAATTTTTAACATTTTTTGACTATGGGGAAATTCCATCTTGCTAATGCCAGAGATAAAAAAAACTCAAAACGAGCGATGGGTCAAATATGCTCACGTCTGGTACTGCGACCAATCCGATATATATGTCAATCCGATATCTACGTGTGACAATTAAGGGAAATACTACCTAATAACCCACATTTAGAGAAGGACCTACGTCCCGCAGAAGATTTGTACGACGAGAAGGCTCACACATGGATAAAAAAAAGTTAAAGTTACAGCCTATATACGTCCCACTGCTGGGCACAGGCCTCCCCTCATTTCTGAGAGGGTTTTAGCGCAAGGAAATGTCCGCCACGCTGCCCCAATGCGTGTTCACGTCTTCGAAATATTTTTTTTATTATTTCTCAGACATGCAGGTTTCCTCACGATATTTTCCTTCACTGCCGAGCACGTGGTAAATCAGCACTTAAAATCGGCAATTAACAATTTCATTGGTGCCGGCGGGGATCGAGCCCGGGTTGCTCGCGTACTGTGAAATTTACAGCGAGCGCTAACCATCTGAGCTACCACGGCTCACAGTATAGTAGCAGTGTGCTACTCGGGTACTCGGCTCATTAATGCCACACATGGATATTTGAAAGTAACTGAAGTTTGGTAACAATTGAACTAGGTTATGTACACGTAACTACAATATGTAAAATAAAATAAATTATTTATTTTATAAATTAGAAATAAAGTAAATAGATAATTTATTTTACACATAAGTTTTTTTTTAAATTTATATTAAAAAAACATTACCCCCACACTAGGATTTTCTCCTGTATCGTGGAGGCAGTTTACAAACATAAATCGCACAAGGACAAACATCCAGACCCGGAACAATTACTTGCAGGTCATACAAATACTTGTTCCGTGCGGGATTCGAACCCGCGGCCCTCAGCGCAGTAACTCATTGCTAAACCACTGCGCCACGGAGCCGTCCGACTGATAAGTATTCAACTAAAGACAATATTTTCGTTAAACGCATTTTTCCCCAATATTTCTTTAAATACCATATAAAAATGAGGTTTTGCAAAAGAAATGGTGAAAGAAACTCCGACGGAATCCACTTTTTAGGGTCTTTTATTTTGCTTTTTTACTTACATAACACATAAACCTAAAAAATCACCTTTTATGACTTAAAGTATAGTATACTAGCAGGTACCCGGCGCGTTGCTGCCGCAGAAAAAATAATTGTCGAAATATCGTTTTAAATTTGAAGGAGTTATACGAGGGTGACACTGAAAGTTCTTAGAAAATCAAAAACTGAACAAACTAGCAAGTTATTAGTTTTATTATATATTTTCAAAATAGTTTCAATTTACATCAATACATCCGCGTTACATCGCTGCATCCGATTTCCATCGGATGCAGCGATGTAACTGAGAAACGCACTTTGCCCACTCGTCCTTAGGGGTCTCTTCGACGGCATTTTGAAACGCAGCCACTCCTTCCTCGGCGTCCATAAAACGTTTTCCTCGAAGTTTTTCTTTTATTTTCACACACACAAGATCGGGGCTATAGGGCGGGTCACCCAGTAATTCCACGTCTGACGTCGCCAAGTAGTCGATTGTTTGCTTGGCGGTGTGCGATGAGTGTTGTCGTGGTGAAGGAGGATCCTACTGCGAGGTCGTTTCTCCAGAACTTTTCCAAGACAAGTGGCAAACAATTGTTAGTATACCACTCTGCAGTAACTGTTTTCGATCCTCTAAAACAATTGTTACGCAACAATTGTTATAGAGGCCTGCCCTTGCGAAGAACGAGGCCACCATATTTTTCCACGCTTCGACCTCTCTGCACTTTAGTTGGCAACCTCGGAAGGAAACACTCAGACAGCAGACTGTCTCTTAGTTTTAGGATCATAACAATAAATCCAGCTTTCGTCACCCGTAAGTATGGCGAACACTGCATTTGAGTCACCTCCGTTAAATCTTTGAACCATTTCACGACACCAATCAACACGACGGAGTTTTAGGCCTCTGTCAAATTATGAGGTATCCACCGGGCACAATGCTTCCTGACCGCTAAATGTTCATGGAGGATTTTGTGCACTTAACTCATACCGATGCCTAAGCTTGTCCGAATCCGCTGATAAGTTACTTTTTGTCAGTCTCTGTCATACGCCGCACAACACTGATGTTATCTTCAGTCGTCGCCGTCGAAGGTCGTCCTCACGCAGATCATCGGTGAGATTAGTGCGACCACGTTTAAACTCATTAAACCAGTTGTAAACAGTGGCACGAGATGGGGCTTCATCGTGAAAGGCCAATCGAAGTCTATCATAACTTTCTTGTTGACTTAAATGACATCGAAAGTCATAAAAAATCATTGTACGAAAATTGTCTCGCGTTAAATTCATGCTGACGTGACACAGACATTGCCAAATGACAAATTAATAAAATACATACACAATAATATTGGCAAAGAGTTCCATTTACAAAATTTGAACTTATTTTTTTTATATCGTTTACAAGTGGCCAGTTCTAAAAACTTTCAGTGTCGCCCTCGTATTGTTTAATTAGGAATGATAATACAAGTTTTAGCGCAATCTGATGAACGGTATGGCCGCGCATAAAATACGAACAAACAAAAATTATTTTTTATATATTAGATAAAATAAATAGAGATCACATGGTTAAAGATGTAAAGATTAATTAGCTAAGTTCCGCGTAATAAAATAATAGCGGTCAGCAACCGCAGTGTCAATTTCACGTGAGGATGCCTCGTTTAGAGACGAAACACGTGTCGTATTATCAACGGTGGTGTGTCTTTCCTAGTGTAGTGGCACTGGGATAAGTCGTGGCGGGGATAGTAAAAAGAATTAAGGGGAGCGGGGGGCTGGGGGGGGGTGCTCTTCAAACTAGGTAAGACACACCATTTTATTTGTCTTTCCTAGTGAAGTGATGTTGGGATTAGTGGTGCTGGGATGAGTGGTGACTGGGATATTACACGCAATTGAGGGAGGAACTCTTCAAACTAAGCAAGACACATTTTATTATGCGGATCATAGCTAATTAATTTTTTACATCTTTAATATAATGGATTTCTTCAAAGTCAGCCTGATTCTATTAATGGTCACAAGGTTTCTTAGCCTACCATTTATATAAAACTACCAGACAATTCAAATATTGACTTAATTAAATTTTACCTTAAGATCTCCCTTATTTTCATTGTTGAAAGTGATTTGATAGAGTCAACAATGCTCTGGTCAAGTACCGGTGGCCTCTCATAATCACGTTTTCTTTTTCCATGATCCTTCTGAAGTTTCTCTATAGCTCTCACTATGTGTTGTGCTTCCTTTGTACCTGAAAGTAAACAAAAAGTAATTTAAAAACATAACAATCATAATTAATGGTACACAATGCTGCCGTGTTGCGTATAGCAAGTGTAGAAAACCGGAAACCCTTTTTACTGGAAATGAGGCATTCCATCTTAGTCTTCAGATCATCAGTGACAATGCATGTGCAATTTGATTTTTAATTGAGGATAGATGTATGTGGTCTATGGGCCACAGCATCCATTTACCATCAGGTGGACTGTGTACTCGTTTGTCACTCTTATTCTATAAAAAAAATCACTCTTACCCTTAAAATGGAAATATAGCAATAGGTGATGTTGCTTAGTATTACAAAAAGGTAAAAACGTAGTAACAACCCAAAAACTCTCCTATGCAACAAGGTAAGATTTATTTAAATAGAGTCGACTCTCAATAATTTAAAACTCGTTAATTTGAATCTCTCTATACTTTGAAATATTTTCCCGGTCCGTTGAAAATACTCGATAAATTGAATAAAATCAATATTAATAGGTCGTTTCGACAAAAATCTAAAAAAAATTAAAGAAAAAAAAATTTATCGGTCCCTCAGTAATTTGAAGTCTAGGCTTCCCTACTCTCGATAATTTGTAGCGATTGCCATGCACAGACCTGTCGTTTGTTTACATACATGTGCAGACCCGTCGATTGTTTACATAAATGAGAGAGACTTCTTTTTAAAATGAACATTTGTGAACAATTGTACAAATGTTTAAAATAATAAATCAGGAATTTTGATCAAACTCTTGTTTACTTGATTATTTCCTCCCTCCCTCTTGGTTATCTGAACTCCTGTTATTTTTAACTCTTGGTAATTTGAAATTTTTCTCAGGTCCCTTGAGTTTCAAATTATTGAGAGTAGACTATATAATATTTTTCAAATTAAGGTTAGGTAAAGATAATATTTTGCAAGAAAACTTCACTTAGAGTTGGTCTAAGCTTAATAATACATATAATCTGTAACTTACATTCATACCTAATTTGATGGCTTTGAGTAGGTCTTGCTGCAGAATGTCTTTAGCGAAACCTTCCAACATGACAACTAGGTTAATTTTAGTGGCGGCAACTACTAAATTCAGACAGGATTTTTCAAGGTCACGACGTGTTGGGTTCACTATTATTTCGTCGTCAATTTGACCTAACCTAAAAAACATAATGATTTTTGTTTTTTTTTTACAGCTTTCATTCTTAAACAACTTGCAACCGTTACCATTACAGCCTATAAAAGTCTACTGCTGAACATAGGCCTCCCCATAGATTGCCTAATAGGAGGGATATTTGGCATAGTTTATTTTTATTTTTAGTCGTTATTAGGAACTGATTTGTTTCACTCTGTCGCCTCTTACGGCACTCACAGGATGATATGGGGTAGTAGACAGTGTTGCACCACCACTACACGGTTAACAACAACTTGCAAGCAGCTAGATAAATACGGTTAGCTTATATTAAAGAGGAAGCTGCAACAAATATTAGTACATTATGAATTATCTAACACAGGATCACAATCCGATCTAGAAAACGAAGTGTTTTTTGCCAAATGTTGGTTCAGGTGGGAAATGTGAACGGAATGCAAGCCTATAGTCTGCAACTTAATGGTTAGGTTATTCGAAAAGTGATCATCATGGTTTTTTTTATAGGATAGGGGCAAACGAGCATACGGCTATGCTCGTTTGCCCCCTCTCCTACCTAATGGTAAGTGACTACCGCCGCCCATGAACAACTGCAACACCAGGGGAATTGCCGGCCTTTTAGAAACTGTCCAAACTAACGGCCAATGCCTCCCCCTTGGACTCTACTGCCTCCGCCCATCTACGAGTCAGGTAGACCAGAAGATCACCAGCTGATCGACCCCGACGAAAACCGTATTGGCGGTCACTAATCAGCTGGTGATCCTCAAGGTACCGCATGAGCTAGCAGTTTATAATAGATTCCATTATTTTGGAGAACAAGGAGGTGATGGCGATAGGCCTGTAGTTAAATGGGTCTGAGCGGTCGCCTTTTTTAGGGATCGGGTGGACGAAAGCCGCCTTCCATGATTTCGGGACTACGCCTAGGGAGTAGGAGTAAAGACGCGTTAGAACCGGTGCCAACTCTGGACCACACGTCCTCAGCACAATTGGGGGGATTCCGTCAGGCCCACTCGACTTGTGGATGTCCAGGGAGAGGAGTACTTTGCGAACTGTGCGCTGTGTGAACCGCACATCCGGCATGGAGCTCTCACACCGCGGGATGTTCGGTGGTGTGCTCCCTCGTAATCGAGAGTCGAGTTGGACGCAAAGAAAGAGCCTAGCAGATCGGCTTTCTTCTTTGCGGCATGGGCCAGTGAGTCATCCTCCTGTGCAGAGACACTTTTCAGGTCATTGAGCATAGTGCTTAGATTCTCCAACGATTCTGCCATAAGGACTATATTGTCGGCAAATCGAAGGTGAGTGATATACTCGCCGTTGATGTTAATACCGTATCCTTTCCAGTCCAGTAACTTGAAAAGGTCTTCTAATGCAGCGGTGAAGAGTTTCGGGGATATAACGTCACCATGTCTTACACTCTCTGCAATTGGATAGGTTTCGTACTCTGGTTCCTATTCTGACCCCTAAGTCCTCTCAGGACCCAAAAACATGCGGCCCTCCTGGCGGAGGAGTTCTCAGGGGTTATCATCCGCTCCGCGAAGCATGGCCTAGGGGAGCGTCGCTCTAGGGGGTCGGCGGGATATCAATGGTGGACTTCTAAATTGAACAAGACTTGGAAGTTGCAATGCAAATTTAGGCGTGTGTGGCAGAATAAAAGGCGTCTGGAAGGTAGGTCAGAAGGGATAGCCAGGACGACTCTTCTTAGTGTACGTGCGAGATACAGGAAGATGATGGTAGAGGCGAAGCTCTCGCAGTACTTGGATAGCCATCGTAGCCCTACTGTTTAAACACATTAGCACTTCGATATATCGACAATAAACTTGGCACCGCTGAAGGGACTGCAGCACCGCCCAAATTTCGACGAAACCAAAGGCTTTGTCATAGTCCACATACGCAAGACAAAGTGGCTGATTGTACAATTCGGAAACCGGCTTGTTCGGGAGGCTGGAAATCATCAAGTCTGCGTGCGAGCCGATTCGGAAAGACTCGAAAACAGCACGTAGACGCGGCTCAGAAGAAAAATCAGTCTGCAGTTCTTCAAGAGAACGATTTTTTATAGGAGCAAACGAGCATGCGGCTCACCTGATGGTAGTGACTACCGCCGCCCATGAACAACTGCAACACCAATGGAACCAGAGGAATTGCAGATGCGTTGCCGGCCTTTTAAAAGAGAGTAAGCTCTTTTCTTGAAGGTCCCTAAGTCGTATCGGTCCGGAAAAATCGCTGGTGGTAAACTATTCCACAAGGAAGTTGTGCGAGGAAGAAAACATCTTCTAAATCGCACAGTGGTGGACGGCCAATCATCCAGATGGTGTGGATGGTATCGGGAGTTCTGCCGCGATGTGCGTTCGTGAAATTTGGCGGCTGGGATTAATCCGGACAATTCCTCAGAGCACTCCCGTGGTAAATGCGAAAGAAAATGCAAGAGATGCAACATCTCTTCGCAGCGCCAATGAATCGAGACGATCGGAAAATATTCGGTTGTCGACGATTCGAGCCGCTCTGCGCAGGATGCGGTCAAGTGGAAGGAGCTGGCACTGGGGAGGCCAGCCCAGATGGCAACAGTATTCCATGTGAGGCCGAACCTGCGCCTTGTAAAGTTGCAGGCGTTGTGCCGGCATGAAATACTGTCTGGATACCCTGGATGATCTAAACGATTCACAATTGGACCCGGTAGGTGGCGCTGTTGTCGAGATGCAGAAATCACCCGTGCGAAGCCAGAGCAGATCGCTAGTTAATACTATCAGTATAAGTGACGGTAAATAAAGTTTGGCATTTCCTATCCTTGGCATTCCTATATTCCTCCTTCGGATCCTCATGGGATTAGATTGACAATTGCAAAACAAACCTTGTATTTAAGATAAATGTTGGTCTGCAGTCTACCATTAATCATTAAACTTCTGTAACTTTCAAAGAGGGTTATATTAATTGAATAGAAATTAACCTCACGGCACCAATTGGTCCATTCCAAGGTACGTCAGACAAGGCAAGTGCCGCACTCGCAGCGTTGATAGCAACTGTCTCTGGAGGGTAAGTTCCGTCTACTGCAAGCGTATTGCACGCTACTTGTGTATCACAGCTAAAATCATGAGGGAATAGTGGTCGAATGGAACGGTCTATAAGGCGAGATGTGAGAATTTCACGCTCTGTTGGACCTGTAAATATTAAACATGGGTTAATATATTATTATATATGAGTAAAATATATTATGTTGAAGTATATTTTGCAGATCACTTATTTCTCTATATAATTTCGCTCTACCATCATCACAACAGCTCTTCACAAGTCCACAGCTGAGCATATGCCTTCCCCAAGGAACGTCACAAAGCATAGTTGTGAGCTACCTGCATCCATAGACTTTCTGCATGTCTTAGCAGGTCAATACTCCATCTATTAAATGCTCATATTACAACCAGTGTGTGTGGCCAGTGATATATATATATATATATATATATATATCTATATATATCTATATATATATATATATATATATATGTATGTATATATATATATATATATATTAATTGGTTACCAAGTCCCAATTTAAAATTAAAAATATACATAATATAAATATACTACAATACTATAAAATATATAAATTGGGACATAGTACTTCACTGCTGGCCGTATGAGGAAGCTTAATCTTGCTTAGCTAGTTATGGAGAGGATTATCCTCAGAGTAACTACATAATAGAATCCATAATGATGATATATCTAGTGAAGTAAAGTTACAATCTATATAAGTCCCACAGCTGGGCACAGGCCTTCTAAGAGGGTTTTAAGGCAACGAAATATCTGACATGCTTCACGTCTGAAATTTTTTTTTTTACAGTAGAACTAGAGTAACTTACATAGCCCTACAAATCAATAAGCAGAAGTGGCAATGGGTAAGTCATATAGCTTGAAAACTGACAACCGATGGGGAAGTTAGGTTCTAGAGCAGTGCCTTCAAAGTTTTGGAATTCACGACACCTTTACAAGTAAAAACAAATTGGCGACGATTGACATCTTCTGAATGAAGAGAAAAGAAGAATATCCTAAGCTCGCAAGGGAAGCTTTAAAACTATTGTTACTATTCACCACTTCTTACCTATGTGAACTAACAATCTCTTCAATGGTAAACGTAAAAACTAAGAAGAGAAATGGGCTCCAATTAGAAAATGATTTGATTATTTACATCTCAAATATACAACCACAATTTCTCAATTTATTAAAAATAAACAAACACAGCCTTCTCACTAAAATGTTGTGAAATAAAAAGTTATATTTTTATTGATGGAAAAATTTGGGATGTGCAAGCTGGATTTAGAAAGGGGATGGGTGTAATGATCAAGTCTTTCCATGCGCATGATTATGGAGAAGTTTTGGCCAAAACCAGAAAGTTTTGTGCGTTCATGGACTTGGAAAAGGCTTATGACAGAGTGGACAGGAATATGTTATGGCAAACACTGAACTCATTTGGTTTGAGCGCTGGTTTGATACAGGCATTAAGGTCTCTTTATAGGGACTCTAGTGCTTGTGTCAGGATCAAGGGTCTACTCGACTGGTTTGGCATCCAAAAGGTGTCAGACAGGGCTGTGTAGCTTCCCGTGGCTGTTTAACCTATTTATGGACAGTTGTTTGCAAACTTTGAAAGTTGAAGAATGTGGGTTGAGAATGGGTGAGTTAACCGTCAAATGCCTTTTGTCGCCGATGATCAAGTCATATTGCATCGTCGGCGGCGAGTTGAAATGATGGTTACTTTAATGAACTGGTCATTAAAGAAGGGGTATGAAAGTGAACGCAAGTAAAACGAAAGTGATGGTTTTGAAAGAGAAGAAAGTAAAACGTTATGTGAAATAAGAATAGAAGGAGTTGATTGAGCAAGTGGATGAGTTTGTATATTTGGGATGTTTATTTAGCAGGGATGGTAGATATGATAAGGATATAGAACGACAGTGAGCATGAAATAGAGTGAATAGGGCTCTACGCTATTGTGAGGAGTCAAATGTGTCAAAAAGGCGTTTGGCAATTCATAATGCTATGTTAGTCCCTACTTTAATGTATGGTAGTGAAAGTTGGGTGTGGCAGAAGAAGCATGAGAGTAGAATAAATGCTGTAGAAATGCGGTCATTAAGGAGTATGCTAGGCTGAATCTGAATGACAGGGTGAGAAATAGTGTGATAAGAGAAAAGTGTGGTTTGCAAGATGACGTTGTGACCAGGATTAAGAAAGGAATGCTTGGTGGTTTGGTCATGTAGAAAGAATGAACGAAGAAAGTGACAAAGCAAATTTATGCTGCAGAAGTGAGCGGCAGAGTCGGAAAGGACGCCTAGGCAGAAGGTTTATCGACCAAATTGGCGATATATTAAAAATGGGCCAGATTAGAGTACCCTTAACCGACGTGCGTGTATGCGTAGATATATGGATGTAAAGGAGGCGAGAGAGGTGTGCCAGGATCGTGCCAAATGGAAGTCCGTAGTCTCTGCCTACCCTCTGGGTGACAGGCGTGAGTGTTTATGTATTATGTATGTATTTTTATTGTAGTGTAAGACCTACAACCCTTGGTTTTTACTTTAACCTGGCTTGCAACCCACCAAGTATGACTTGGCGACCCCCATTGGGGTCGCAACCCACAGGTTGAAA
Organism: Parnassius orleans; assembly: GCA_029286625.1. NCBI lineage: Eukaryota > Metazoa > Arthropoda > Insecta > Lepidoptera > Papilionidae > Parnassius > Parnassius orleans. The sequence goes on from JAGSMP010000206.1 coordinate 867,582, forward strand.
AACACTAGAGTAACAGCCTAGTTACCAGTAAGCAAAGTGTACAACACTACCCCCACCCCCCACCCTCTTGATTAGTTTTGACATATTATTACTAATTGATGTCACTAACTATGGCAACTAATTGAGTTCAGGGTGGGAGACATCTAAACCTTTGTCAGGTGGATTTCTGCCAAGAGTAGTAATTAGGTAAATCTTATAAGAAGCATCTATTTACGGAAACAAATCAGGAGATGGGCAGCAGCATCTTCCTTATAACAACTAAATCTAAAAAACTGCAGTTGCCAACCTGCTTGCCAAGCATGGCAACTATTTTTTTTATAGGATAGTGACAAACGAGCACACATTCCACCTGATGGTAAGTGGTTGCTGTGACCCATAGATATCTACATCTATCCTCGATAAAGAATGAAAATGCAGATGCGTTGTCACCCGTGAGGACTAAGATGGAATGCCTATTTTCCAGTAAAAAGGGTCTCCGGTTCTCTACACTCACCATATGAAACACAGCAGTGTTAAGCTGTATTTTACGCTGGTGTTCTGTGAGCAGCATGGCTCTACCACATATAATGACAAATATCCCCTGTATGAGGGATCTAGATGTAAAAAATACACAGAAGGGTGATGGAGAGTCAAAGGTGTGAGAAATCTACATCACAGTCAAAGAGTTAAATATCTTAGGTGAACTAGCGAAAAAAGTTTTCATGACACAATTTACCGTAGATTAAAATAGATTGGACATTTTAATTATTTGCCTTTGACAATGGAAAGACTGAGCTGGGGTGTTGGAATTACCACCACTACATGACATATTTTATTGACATGTTTGCATTGTTTTAAATTAGAGTAATTCCTAAAAATTTAATTTGCTAACATTGAACATGTAATTAGTAATCTAAGGATGGGTATAATAAATTTACAAGCTGGTTTTAGTATGTTTTTCTTCTCCTCAAATTTTACAACAACAACTGTGTAAGGGTATTACCACACCAATCGACCGATCGTCGATCGAAGCCATTGATCGATATCGATTGATGTCGATCGATTGGTGTGGTAGCTTCAGCTGATTGACGGAACCGACTATTCGATTCTACCATCAATCGATGCCATCAATAGATCGGTGGTAGAAACTATTGACCGACATCGACTAAACCATACTACCATCGATCGACGATCGACGGTAGTATGGTTAACATCCTAACTATGGAATAATTCTCCATATCTTCACATATTTATTTATTCTTTAGATTATGAGATATTACACACAACATAAAACAATTACCCAATTCTCTCCTCAAGAAGTTAGTTGGTATACGTCCTGCAGCAGCTGCCTTCTGTCTGTAGTCTACAACAAGGGGTAAGAAGGAGTTATTACTCTGCTTTGCTTTAGAGACAACTGTAGATAGCACACTGGTGTTGCCCAATGTAGCAACACAAGCTCCATCAGCAAATCTTGCATAGCGACCAGTTGACAGCTTTAACTTTATTCTGAAACAGTAAAATACAGAATAAAATTTATATAAAATATAAAAAAATAGATATTTAGTAAGTACTTTCGGAAGGAGAATTGAAATTTCAATTATTATAAGTAAGAAGAAAATAAAAAAAAAACGTTGAGAAACACATTCATTGCACTTGTTTAAAATAATGTCCTAGTTTTCTTTAACCCTATAATTTAACTTATAACCTCAAAATAAAAATCTCACCCGTTAGAAAACGGCACCTCAATTTCACCGACACTTGTTTGCGACGAGAAAAATCTACAGTAGCATCGCCCGCTTAACTTTAAATTTGATAGAATTAAACGCTTTCTATTTAACATCATTTTTTAACAAAATTTGTGATGCAAGCCGACACTAATTGTTAAAATATAATATTTGTGGTACATTTGAATTACCAAATAATTATAATACTCAATAATTATATTAAATCATGTTATGTACACATTACAAGAGTACTCCTTTTGTAATTTTTAAATAAATTCAAATTTGTAAGAAAAATAAGTTTTGGTCTTGATTGTCAATTGTTGTCAAAGTCATAACTTCATAACTCGACGATAACTTTTTAAATATCATAGATGTTTTAGTACTTGCTAAATAAGGCGGGCAAAGAGATCTTAGACCGTACAGCCTATTCTGATGTGTGTTTTATTTACTTTACATTAGGCTGATGCGTCACTATGCAAAGTTTTGGAAAGATTTGACCACAGCTTAACCCAGCGGACAGTTAATAACGATAGAATCTTAAGTCGCCTATGCGGATGAAAATCCTTGAGATTTATCATCATCACATCGAAGCACTTGTAACATCGTTTCTACTATAATTCACATGCCCAGACATTTGATTTTGATACACAAAATCGTAACGATTTTAATTATACATTATAGTAGTTGTTATCGTTACAATAATTTAGGCAAAGGTTTTAGACCATAGAGCCTATTTCGATTTGTATTTTGGTTCCCAATATTATTCAATATATTATACTGATGCGTCCTTTGTGAAGATATTAAAATATTTTGACGACAGCTAAACCAGGCGAACAATCAAGGACGATAATATCCCAAGACCACTAAGTGACTATGAGGAAATGTTCAGTGGTAGACTTTTAATAGGCTGTAATAGAATGATACGCTTGCAATCTCAGATGACGTAAGAGCAGCGAATCAGTCTGACCATATTTAGCCAAAAATATGGGTTTAGATGGTAAACGGTGAAAGAAGTGATAGGTGACTAGTTCATCGCCTACAATCACAAACCCAATATCCCATTAGATGTCTTTTACGACATACTAGGCAAGTAAGACTGTTGGCACCATAGATTTAGTAACTAACTAACGTTAGAATAGATTGGCAATGCAAAGAGAAAGAGCATAATTTACGCGTATGTTAGAACGAGAAAGATAGACTAGACCATTCAAGTACACGCTATCAGCCTGTATCAGCCTGGTGTCATTCGTGAACAAAACAAATCCCGCTTGTATTTTTAAAATCTCAGGTTTTAAAGTGAAAATTAGTGTTTAATAGACGTAGCTAATTATGACTACGTACGTAGTTCCTAAATATAAATCACCTCAGAAAGAAACACCACATTATTATACATTTTACTCGTAGGCACGATTGAAATGTTTAGCTGTCTAAATGCTGTCTTTTGGAGCAGGTACAAACAATTTGTACTTCAATGGATAGGAAATATTATCACATTTATAATAATAATCATCTGAATGCAAAGCAATTGAATTTAAAATAATTACAAATACATGAAATTCTGCTAATTTTAACCTCACTTTTGTAGAGGTGACATTATCGATAATATCTTATCGAAATGTTCTTAACAAGCAAAGGTATATACTTGCATGCAGCCTTATTCAACTTAGTAATATATATTTTTTAATTTTAGGTTACCTTAGCTAAATATTCTTCTAAACGTATGAAAAATTATTTTTAAAAGAATTAGGTGGCAAACGAGCACACAGTTCACCTGATAGTAAGTGAATGCTGTGACAAATTATCACAAAATATTGATATTCGACAAAAATGGTTGCAAATAATAAATAGAGAAGAATTGGTTCCCAAAAGAAAATAGTCGACTATATGCAGCAAGTACTTTGAAGAAAAATGTCTTCTCATAGAAGTGCCCACTGTGTAGTGGCGGTGTAGAATATATCCACTACCCCATATCATCCCGTGGATGTCGTAAGAGGCGACAGAGGAAACAAATCAGGAGATGGGCAGCAGCGTCTTCCTTATAACGACTAAAAATAAAAAATTGCGGTTACCAACCCGCTTGCCAAGCGTAGCAACTATGGGCAATCTATGGGGGAGACCTATGTTCAGCAGTGGACTTAATAGGCTGTAACAGTAGCATAGAGATGCATTAAGGGAAAAACTATAACACATCCAACCATAAACAGTTATTAGTAAAATTACATATTATTGAAGCTTATTTTATTATTAGAAAATTATAATTTATTTACTATAGATATGTACCTGAATAGCAATAGATATCTGAATATGTTTCGCAATATTCTAAAACTTGACATCGTAGACTTGTTTAATATCTTTTTAGTATACATTTTCTTTCGCAATTTTGTTTTAGTTACTAACTTTTAATTTATGTACAAATCATAACAAGCATATATTTTTTTAAGAACAGCGTTTCTTTCAGTGAATTTATATTAACAATTTTTAAAGTTTATGTATGAACTAAGTGGTACTGTCCCATTTCTGTCTGGGAGGTCGTCTGGGTAGGTATCCTCTTACCTAGTACCGGTATAAATACAGGCTATAAGGCATTCCATCTCAGTCCGTATAGGTAACAACGACCTCGTTAGTTTGAAGTTAGCTGCAAGTTTCCACGTGCTGCAGTAGCCACTTACCATCGTCAGGTGGACTGTAAGTGCGTTGGATACTTCAGTTTTACAAAAATATTTTAACTAATAAATTTAACATTTTTATAACATGTATTTTCGGAATGTCGAGAATATTCTGAATTACAACTTTTATTGCATCGCAGACACAATATCTCAATATTTATTTAATTAGTGTAGCCATTCAGCGAGGAAACGCAGCCAGCGTTCTTGGCACAATACCACAAGGAGTAGAACTGTATGATAATTTAAGTTTTTAGTTTGTTTGTCTTATATATAGTTTTAAATATTAAAAAATACATACAATAGTATGTATTTCAATGTCTCATTATGTCCACAATAAGCCGCCATGTTAGTTTTATGTGACTTCATGTAGCTTAAAACCCGCGAAGGGCACAATGCTTATAAAGATATCTAATTTGTCAATATACGATGAGTAGTTTAGATCTGAGGAACAGATGAACATACATACATACATAGCGTTCTATAATTCAGTGAGGTGCAACATACTGGCTCGCAGGTTTGCAAGGTGTACAAAAGCTGTCAAGATAACCCTTTTAAGGCGTACTGCCAAACGTTTTACATCTGCAGCCTGTAGGTCTCGCTCGCGGTTCTGTAAATGATCTACGTGTACGTGTAACAATCCTTTTGGCTTCGCAGTATTTGGGTAAAAATACTCAATTACATCATCTGCGTCAAATCAGAAGACACGAATATACTGCAATCGGTATCGATAATTATAGTTGAGGCAGGCAATGCATGGTGTAGCACTATTTGTCACCCACAGATGCACATTACACGCACACTTGTGTCTTTTAATTTTGGTCTCGCCCTAATCACTCCATTGTCAATCTATACCACTGACTTAGAAGTATATGGACTGGGCATACCTACAGAATTAGCGTGACTACCTACAATACACTGGCGCATAAAATGGCCGCCTTTTATAGGGTTGTAACTCAGCAATATGGGCAGCTGATATCGATATTTTACTAATATGAATTTGTTCTCATATCATATTATTGAATTTGTTGCTTTATTTATTTTATTCCGTAGGTATTTATATAGGTACAGGGCTATATTTTCAATCATCAAATAACTTATCTGAGGAATAAATAATGTGTCTGGCAGTTTTATGGCTTTTGTGTAGATAGAAATTAAATCCGTAGCCTAATTGTGTAACACACAAAATGACAAACCATACCAATTTGACAGTTGCAGTGCATAATCTGCTACAGATGTCTTGTATTAGGCACAGTCAAACAAAGAGTTAAGTATGCAGGCAGTTAACTTGCAACTTGTTTTAAACAATGTTCTGAGTGTGCTAAGTACTTACTCAAGTTTTACATCATTTATATAATTATGAACAAAGTTAAAAGTTATAACGCACACAATAAAATTAATATTGACAGAGTAGTGGGAAGATTCTTGAGAAGATTTTTGCTTGTATACAAATTTGTTTACTGTACAATATTACTGGGATGGAGATCCCTGATCCTATATTATAATCCCATATTATAGTATTTTAATATAAAATTATATATATATATATATATATATATATATATATATATATATATATATATATATATATATATATATATATATTCAGATTTTAAATGAAAAATATTATTTTTCACAGGTAGGTACATTCATTTTGTTTATTTGAAGTTCGAAAATCTGGCATGATCATGAAACATGATATCCGGGAATTATAAACTATTAATATTATTTATTCATTTCTGAACAAAATTAATCAATTAAAATAATTTCTAGTACAACACTTTGTCACTGCTTTTTGACAGTTTGACAGCAGATCTACCACAAAACTTGGCGCTTAACATGGCGGCGCAGTCACGCATGGATGAGCTAATGACGTCACACGAAAGCGAAAGTGTTACGAAATTAAGCACTTGACAAAGTGTAGTTGTCTCTCTTTTCTATTGCAGCTACTGCTTTGTTAAAAAGAGACAAAACTGTTTTTGACAAGTGTGTGTCGATATTATAGATATTTGTATAACTATTATTTCTATAGTATAATATGCCGCCTCCATAGGTATATCTCTATGATCTATACTATACTATATCTATGGTTGTCACATTCTTTTTGAAGTCATACTTGGGATCTAAAAATCCCAACATGTAATGATTGAATAATACGACTGAATTAGTTTTAATTATTCGTGCTAGCTTATTTTTTGAGCATAGGGTGTTCACAAAGATAAATGAATGAACGCCAATGTTTTCAGAATTTTTATTGAAAGTAATAATCTGTACAATCTAAGAAAAATATTGTATCATTGTATCACAAAAGGACGTTCTGTCGAAGGCACTACGGTACATCGCCCACGGGATTCGTGTATATAAATATTTCTGGAAGGATTTACTAGAAACTGCACCGAGATGCCTATTGACTATTGCTTGTATGCGCCATAAATGTGCGTTTCTTAGTAAATCCTCACATCCCAATAGGCGTCTTAACATCTATTAACAAAGTGATTGTCAAAAAATAAAGGAATCAATAACAATACTCTTACTCCGACCACGCATTGGACTTTCGGCAAAAATCTAATATATTATGTCACATCACTCTATCAGTCCAGAACGCAGTCGGTTCTAATAAACGATTAAATAATTTAAAAATATCATTACAAAACATAATAATTAACATGTCAAAATCCACAATATTTATTCTTTTAATACTTGCAGTCTTTGATTTCGTTGTGACTACCAGCATTAAATCTTTAGCTACACAATTATAACTATGTACAATATTCCATGCGAAAATAGAATTAATTCGAATAGGAATGCTCTGCGCAGAGCGAAGTAAACACCTATACCGTGCGAGTACATACGGTGGCAACAGAACTGTGGCAGGCCTGCCTCGTGGCAGTTGACCGCACGAGCCCAACCGCCCAGGGTATGCAATAAATCGGTAGAAGGACAAGCAGTCAATAAAGCAGTTGTCGAAAACGAGAAGAGCTTGACTAAAAAAAAAATTAGGCAAGTATACACAATTGTACAGGGTCAAGTCGCTCTCGACAACAGCTGTGTCACTAACCGTTGCCTCCAATGAGATGAAAAGTCCTCAAACAATTCAAGAGATTTTTGTACAAACACCGGGCACAACTATTGATAAAGTTTTCTATACACACAAGTAAAATAGTTGAGATCATTCTGACTAAGTTGCTAAAGCCATTGCCACCATATCCAATGCTAAACATCAAAGGCACGTGCAAATACTATAGTAAACATAAAAAGCCGCAATAATAAATAAATAAAACATATGTCATAGACAACATACAAAAAAATCAATGCTTCGTTATGCTCCTCGCGCTTCAAGTCTATCTTAACAAAATGGCATTATAGACTTTTAAAACGCTCAGGTACGCATTTGAAATGTATATTATACGAACTTTGTATGTGATTTTGCAAAATCAAATCTTGTTTAAGATAGCGGGAGGGTTTTCCCGCCATCATGACACGAATGTCATGATCCATTAATCAAACATGGCGTATCGTTCCCGCCTTTTCCTCCACACTAAACAATCAATTAATTTTCGTATACCAATCTAGAATTACTTAATTTAGAGAGGCATTATGTTAGTCTTATTTATATTCGATGGCAAGAATTTTCGAATGTTTATTAGTCTTAGCCTCAAATTGCATCAAAACTAGCAAATAATTATTATCAGTCATCACGAAATGCACGTTGTACGGATTTCTGAGTATTTTAAACGTTCGAGCCATTTCAGTTATTAATTAATTATTGTCATTCTACATCTGAAGAAACGGACATTCCGTTTCATCAATATAAATAATTTATAAATCTCTCCATTCGGTAACATTACAATAAATTACAAATACAATTTATCTTATTGCAATTAAGAAGGCACGAATAGTGTTAGTAGAAACGCCTATTGAATCGACTCTAAATTAATTAAATTAATACAACCGAGGAATTGGGTCAGTGTGGTAGCTTAAATATTTTTATAAGAAATTGATCATATTTCTTTTTTGGGGAGGGATGATGTTTTTTTAGTGGATCAACTTACAACTATTGTTTAATAACATAGAAGTATGGCAAGATTTAACAAGTGGCTAAGTGAAAACCTAATTCAAATCTCAGACCATATTCAGTTCTTTGTAATCTTGAGGATCTTAGACTAAACGCTGGTTGGCTGCATTATGCTACCGTCTTCCTTCAACAACGTTTCAACTGAACATCATAAAAAATCATTTTCATAGAGTACTGAGCCTTGCTTGTATAGTCACTTTCTATGCTCAGCACTAATCGCAAAAGCAGGTTATAAATTCCCCTCCCCAAGAGAAGTTAGAAAAGTAGCTTTCATCCTAACTACCCTCACTCATAGACTCATGTCTCCTCGGTGTATTCTCTACTTCGAGGTTGTGACCCTCAGTGGCTGAGACCAAACAGCTTGAGTGCGTTGAACGCGGTGGCTAAGGCCACGTCCTGAGGACTGCGGCCCATGAAACCGGCTGCAAGCTCCACTATAGCGGGCAAGGCACACGGCTCGTTTCGTTGGAAGGTGCAGTAGCGGTTCACGAAATTCATGGATCTGTAACAAATGAAAGTCATTAGCCCTAGATCAGTACCATTACAGCCTATTAAAAGTCCACTGCTGAACACCTTGAATTGCCTTTTAGGGGGAGATCTGCCATAGTTGCCACCCTTGATAAGCGTGTCGGTAACCGCAGTTTTTTTTATTCAGCTGTTATCAGGAAGGTCTGCCGCCTGTTACGACACCCACGGGTTGATACGGGATAGTGGATATTCTTACACCGTCACTACACGGTTAAGCATTAGAATCCGGAAAAAATAGAAATAACCCGAAGGCAACTACTACAAGTGTAAGGGTAAACATAAAAAATTCGATAAAGCCGAAGCCGAGTATCAAGTGAATAATTAGATATTAGATAAGGGCCCCCCCAAAAGCATGGTAGCGGAATTTCAATTAGGTGCGCCGAATGCTCGTCCCCCCCCTCCCTTATATAAAAAAATAATCACATTTCCACAAAACAAGATTGATAGATATATAAAACTGAAGTGACAAACGAACTTACAGTTCACCTGATCGTATTAAGTGGTTATGGCAGCCCATGGAGGTGGTAAGTTCCTTTTCTGCCTAGGAGTCCGTCTGGGTAGGTACCACCCTGTGACGGTGGAAGGAAAAGGGGAGATCTCCAGTCGGGCCAGGTGTTCAGCCCGGGGAGCGGCCAACGCTCCATGTGTTATTTTGGAGCTGTTCTATACAGGGTATTTTTGAAACGCTCCCGAAAACGAAGACTGATGATAGTACTAAGGATACCTATGATGATGGGTCACAAAGAAATTCGATCCCGAGGAAAAAAAATCATCTTTTCACAACGTTTTATTAACTTTATTCACGCTCCATCATGTTGTTACAATTAATTGAAACGATATTTCACAAAAAAAAAAAAAATACTGAAACATAAAACCAGCAGTGAAACTTAAAAAAGAAAATCAGCTGACAATAGGGTCAATATCCTCGCGGGCGCCGAACTCTTACCTAGATCGGTACGAAACAATGCATTAGGTATACTACTTACTCACTCTACCCTTCCCTTTCACACACACGCTGCTTCGTGTCGCCTCGCGCTGTGGAATTTACACATGCTTCAAGGACGTTACAATGGCGGGTTTGTGGGTTTGATTAATAATTTTAGTTTTTGAGACAGTGCCATGTTGACTATCACGAGCGATAGTTCAATTGTTTTGTTTATTAAATTATTGTCGTTATTACTTGTTATTTATTAATTAATGATGTTGTTCTTGTTGTTACGTTTTGTGTTTTTTGTTTTGTTTTAATAATGCCTAACGCGTAGGTACGTTTATAGTGCTCGTGAATACGGCAACATGTTAATGTGCCTTGAAGAATCTCATAAGGCCACGAAGGATCGGTAAGCTGTTTCATACCAAATTTTTTTTTAAATAACTTAGTACTGAACTGATCTGAATAGGTACATAACTGAATACATCAGAATAATAAACATACCTACACAATGGATAACAAAGCATGACTCTAACCTTGTTAACATTTTATTTAAGTATTTTTTTCATTAGCGGGGAATCGAACCAGTTATTTGGTTTATTTAACCTAATTTTTTTTAAATAACTTGTTAACATTTTATTTAAGTATTTTTTTCATTAGCGGGGAATCGAACCAGTTATTTGGTTTATTTAACCTAATTTTTTTTAAATAACTTAGTACTGGACTGATCTGAATAGGTACATAACTGAATACATCAGCATAATAAACATACCTACACAATGGATAAAAAAGCATGACTCTAACCTTGTTAACATTTTATTTAAGTATTTTTTCATTAGCGGGGAATCGAACCAGTTATTTGGTTTATTTAACCTGTGAATTCGAATTAAAGTGGCTACGTGGAGACAAGCACAGTGGCTAAATAGTAGGTTAAGTAGATAAGTTAGGTATTTAGACAAGTGTTGTAAATTATTAGGTATTGTGGTACCATCGCTAGTTGCGGGCCGCGCGAATTCGGCGTTCGCGCGTACATTGACCCCTAGTCAGCTGATTGTAATTCAGTAATTCCACTGCTGGTTTTATGTTTCAGTATTTTCATGATTTTTTTTGTGAAATATCGTTTCAAATAACTGTAATAACATGATGGAGCGTGAATAAAGTTAATAAAACGTTGTGAAAAGATGATTTTTTTTTCCTCGGGATCGAATTTTTTTGTGACCCATCATAATAGGTATCCTTAGTACTATCATCTGTCTTCGTTTTCGGGAGCGTTTCAAAAATACCCTGTATATAGCACGGTAGCTTCAGAACTTTGATAGCGCGATTTAGGCTTCGGAGCGTTTCGCTTGTGGCGCGACGACTGTGCTGCCACAACCCTCTTACCTAATTCTGCGAACAGTAGTGCTTGCACTGCTGTTTTCCGGTCAGCAGGGTAAATAGAGCCAGTACATACTGTGCATTCATTAGTAGTTTATACATGGTAGAGCAATGCTACGGCTATATTATGGTTGGAGCACAAATGGGTCGGCTCGACCGGGAAGGACCATGCTACTGTGTTTTGTATGGTGACTATAGAGAAACGGAGACCCTTTTTACTGGAAACGAGGCATTCCATCATAGTCTTCAGAGTTCACAACGCATCTGCATTTTGATTCTTAATCGAAGGTTCCACCTGATGGTAAGTATCTACTTACCATCAGGTGGACTGTGTGCTTGTTTGTCACCCTGATTCTATAAAAAATTCCACTTATCATCATAAACTATAGGCAACATACAAACACTTTCTTACCTCTCTGTCAATGAGTCCTTTACATGCAAGGGCAGTTTGGAAGCCCTCATGTTGGGGTACATGAACGGCGAGTCGGTCTCCACGAGCAACTTGTCCAAGGGCAGAATCCTCTCTGACAGCAACCTCCTTATCCCACCGTCGGACTTGTCCTTGCAAATGTACCCCGTGATGCCCAAATAGAAGCCCTTCTCGATGTACTTAAGCCCTTGCTCCACTGAGCCTGTGAAGGAGTGGATGACCACGGGCGGGAGGCGGTTTCCGAACTCGTCCAAGATCTTTAGCAAGTCGTCTTGAGCTTCTTTTTCGTGAACGAACAGCGGCTTCTGTAGTTCGCATGCCATTTCCACCTTTAATTAAACAATAATCTTATCAAGTAACAACTTAATACCACATTAAATTAGAAGCACGAAAGGACCTAGCATTGATGTCGTATTTGTTTAAGTTGCTTGCTACGCGGCAACATCAAAAATCCGCGTATTTTACTAAACTTTTTATGCAAAGGAGAGGCATGCTGCAGCTATATTGTGGTTGTAGCACGAATGGATCGGCTCGACCGAGGAAGCAACACGCTCACACAGAAAATAGCAGCTTAATGCTGCTGTGTTTTGTATGGTGAGTGTAGAGAACCGGAGACCCTAGAATCAAAATGCAGATACGTTGTCTTGTCACCCCTGAGGACTTAGATGGAATGCCTCGTTTCCAGTAAACAAGTTTACTGTGGTAATTCAGCAGTTTAAAGTGATATTTACAATACCATTAATGCCGGCAGTAAGAATCGGACTGTATGAATATCGGAGCTATCAATGATTGGTGAGGAGAGGGAGAAAATGTTGATGGATACAAATATGGTATAAAATACTATCATTGCCACACTCTAGAGCTCTAGACTAACAAAGAAAGATAGACGAAGCGCTACGTACTTATAAAATGATGCCGAAACAATGCCCAACCTCTTATGCCGTGGCCACATACATCGCGATAACGTGAATATTCGCGATACCGCGATGTATGTGGCTACATATTCGTGAATACTTCGTCAGTCGTTCGGAAGCACATCGCTTCGCTGCCGGTAAACTTTCGCACATTATCGCGCGTTTTTTCGCGATGAACTTCGCTTGTGCGCCACACTTCAGGCGGCCCACAGACATCGTGCGTAGCGGACGTGTAGAATTAACGCTGGGTGTTCCTGTTTTTGTCCGTTTTAAAATTGGTTTTTGATAGCTAAATTATTACATTTAGAATCTGAAAAATATTTTATTCATTCTTTCTCCTTACGATGTACCCGGTCAATACACGATACAATACAATTTTCTCGATAGAAAAAATTACCGAACTACGTTCGATTTTCAGTTTTTTTTACAAGCCTAATTTCATTTTAAACAAGTACTAATACTCCTTTTTTTCTATAAAAATATCAATTTATAGATAATTCATTTTGAAATCAATTCCACCCGATCGTTTTTTTTTTAAATTACATTTAATAAAATAATTATCGCTTATTCAAGTGATTTTCGATCCGCGCGTTGCTTGCCAGTTGCCAGAGTCCCGCGGGACGTTGCCGAGGTAAGACCTGTGCCAAACTTTTGCGCGCGCGCTTCTCTTCTGCTACGTAAATAATATTTAGGAAATAAAATAAATTGTAAATAACTATAGTTTTATGGAACTTATATAAACTATAGTTAAGCTTTTGTTTGTGTTTTTATTTCTCATTGTGTAAGTATTTAAACAATATTTTGTGATTATTTTGTAAAAATCACGATCACATGCGCGGCCAGACTCGATCTTTGCGACGACCGCCTGTAAACCTAATGCGTTTGGAACACCCAGCCTTAAATTAGGATTTACGACGTATTTTCGAAAGTGACAATTTTTTTAAGTAATGAGAAGATAAATAATTTGATGAGACATTTTGAATAAATAATGCAGGCGTCTAAAGCTGTCCCCTGTTGCCAAAAACGCAGTAAAAAAATAATTATTCGATGCCATATAATATAGAGCGAACTCAGCGTCCATTTTGTGTTTAGCGTGTGTTTATCACCATAAACTATTGATAAACTTTACAACGCGCAGTGTGGCCAGGCACCTTCGCCGTAGGCCGAAGACGAAGTTTTATCGCCGGAATTTAATCGCGACGTGTGTGGCGTAGGCATTACACACACTCACACACATACAAGTTCACAGAAGTGGCAAACAGGGTCTGTGAAAACTTTTTGTAATAATATTAAAATAATTATATTTATAATTTGAATAAAATTTTATGTAAATGAGTAAGTATACATGTTTTTAAATTTTTCGGTTTAGCAATTGTATCGTAAAAGTTATTTATTCTGTGGTAAAAGTTCACTGCTGGGCGCATACATAATAGTTGAGGCCGTGATTTACAATAAGGCTGCGTTTCCACCAGAGATGTGGGAGAATGCGTAGCGAGGGATGTGTTTGTTAAGAACCAATAGAATCACTTCATTTACCTAGCCTCGCTCAGCGCAGCTCTAGTGGAAACGGCTCAGCGGGGCGAGGTTTTTGTACATACAAAACAAGGGAAGAATGTTTGCGAAGGATGTGTTGCGAGGGATGTGTTCAAGGGCTGTGTGCGAGGTATGTGTTCTCTACTACGCTACACATCCTCGCACCGCTCAGCGGCCTAGCACATCTCTGGTGGAAACGCTCACACAGTTACACAGCCTCGATACGCATCCTCGCACCTCCTAGCTACCTCGCACATCTCTGGTGGAAACGCAGCCTTAGAATGGTTTTGGCTTCGTTTTTGCGTCACTTGAAATGTTCGCAGGGCTAAGTCTCTTTTTTTTTGTCCGAGTGTCACACTTACTTTTTATTTTTATTATTATATACCACGTTTTCAGTGTCGCTCTCTTGTCTGTTATTGTGAGTGAAAAACTTTCTCGATGATGACTGCTTCAATACAAAAAGCCTATTAAAGTAAGAAATCCGATTTTTCACTTGAAGCTTTCATTCGTAACCAACCTGTGATTATTATTGCTGATGTATTACTTCCCGCCGCTTAAAATATTTGAACAGTTTTTTTTTAATAACTTCTCACTCAATGATTTAAAATTTAAAAATAAAAGTTTCTTGTTTTTTACCAGTCTGCGGCATAGTCTAGGCGGAGGGTAATATTTAACTGTTACGTTTGAATGTATATGTCCGTTTCATATCTCCCGTTTTATGTCTAAACTATTCATAGGATTTTTGGTTAACACCAAAAACAAGGATTTTTGGAACGAAGTTCTTTATCGGACGGTACGAATTTGGGGGATGGGGGCTAGGCGAGAAAAAGTAAGATTTTTCCGTCACGGCCCCTTCTGACGTAGTGTAGACGGCCTTGGCGGCTATAAGGAAGCGAGATGGAATAATATCGATCTCCCTCGCACTTTTTCTTATCTGGCCATAAAAGAAATATTATTTTATTTTAAATGACGCTTCATTTTAATAGACGCTAGTAATTCAATTATTTGTATTTGTTAATCAATAATATAATACGTTTATCAATAATAATATACTACGAAAGGCACTTCGTTCCAACCGAGTGTTCCACGATACTCACGCGTGGTTTTTTTTAATTATAAATTATGTATTAAATCGTTATAATATGCCCGTTTTTTATTTTCTTACATTGTCATCAGATTCTGAGCTTTGCTCAAAATTTCATGTCTCTAGCTCATCGGGAAGTTGGTTTAAAATCAATTTTTAAATTGGACCCGAACCAGACACACGAAAGCGAGTTAATAAAAACGTGGTAGGTATTTCTACTTTTTACTATTGGCACTTGAGGGGATAGTATAAAACAAAGTTGCTTCCCGCCGTCTGTACGTTTAGATCTTTTAAACTGCGCAACGGATTTTAATGCAGTTTTTATCAATAGACAGAATGATTCAAGGGGAAGGTTTATATGTATAATACAAGCATATTACTCCAAATGTATGCGGCGGGACTTACGCAACTTTAATACTACTCGTATTGAAGAAGCGATCGAGAGGAACCAGGGCTCTGAAGTCTTTGCTCGAGATCTGTCTGCCAGAAAGAGCCAACTGTTGAAGCTGAAGACCGATTGTGGCAGCGTCGTTTTCGGGACACCTGAGATTTTGATTTTGAGATTTTGTTCTATGGGCAGCTGTACACATCATCGTTGGAGCCACACGCAAGTGTGAGTAACGATCCAAAAGCAAGTCTTATCCGACACTATTCCGATGATATTCCGGACATCAGTCTGAGCGAGGTTAGAATGGCTCTCCAGCACCTTAAAACGGCAAGGCCCCAGGCGAGGATGGAATTACAGCGGAGCTTCTGAAAGCGGGCGGAAAACCGGTACTCGAAGTCCTTCAGAAGCTCTTTAATTCCGTCCTCCATGGTGGCACTACACCGGAGGCGTGGAGCAGAAGTGCGGTGGTCTTGTTCTTCATGAAAGGCGACAACGCTCTCTTGAAGAACTACAGACCGATTTCCCTTCTGAGCCGCGTCTACGTGCTGTTCTCTAGTGTCATTACGAATCGTCTTGCATGCAGACTCGACGACTTCCAGCTTCCCGAACAAGCCGGTTCCCGGAAAGGCTTTAGCACCATAGACCACATACATATCCTTCAGCAAATAGTACAGAAGTCCGAGGAGTACAATTTGCCACTATGTCTGGCGTATGTGAACTATGAGAAAGCCTTTGATTCCGTCGAAATTTGGGCGGTGCTGTAGTCCCTTCAGCGGTGCCAAGTTGACTGTCGGTATATCGAAGTGCTGAAATGTTTGTACAATAGGGCTACGATGGCTATCCGAGTACAGAACCGTACGAAACATATCCAACTGCAGAGCTTTACCGCTGCATTGGAAGACGTTTTCAAGCTTCTGGACTGGAAAGGATACGGTATTAACATCAACGGCGAGTGCATCACTCGCCTTCGATTTGCCGAAGATATAATAATAATAATAATAACTGACGGAACATTTAAGTAACAAAACTGCTACGTCGGCGCAGTCAGTCAGCGCCTTGCCAAGAGGTGTGAGCACCGTGCTTCGGCAGAATTGAGGGTGCAAAGGCCCATTTGTGCTTACGACCACGCCATTAAACGGTGCCGGGCCTGGGCATCTCCCGTTAATCGGACGCCCTTTTATGTATGATGAAAAAAAATAGAACGCGCACAGGGCCGCTGCCTGGGGGTCGCCGGGGCACGTCTGGAGCTGGCGCTGGACGAGACCGCGGGCTGCGGGCCGCCAGCCGAGCGCAAGGTGCTGCACGACCACCTAGCAGCCCCTCGCATCCATCATCCCCACCAGTTGGCTTGGTGTCGGCAGGGTCCTCTCGGACTCGGCAAGCGGCACCGGCCGCTAGTGGAGAACGCCGCATGCGTTGGACAAAAACATGAACACAAACGCATTGCGGGCGTACTATAGGGCGAAAGGGGAAGAAACTGGAGGGATAGCGTATCGGGCTCGGATGCATCGCTTTTTTGCTGAGCTGGAGCCGTCCGTCCCTGTCGCAGAGCAAAACCTGGCAAACCTAGTTCGGTACTACATCTTGCGCTCGAAAATATTTGATGATGCCGAACTCCAACGACTACGGCGTGAGGCTATTCCCTCATCGAATGAACCGGCTATAGTTGGGGATGTGGCTCCTCAGGCCACAGATCAGCAGCCACATGTGGAGGCCGCTATGGATCTTCTCGCTCTGGTTGATTCAGGCGATGATGGAATTGTCACCCACGAACTAGAGCAGATGAGGAGTAAATTGGAGGAGGCGAGTGTGGAAACGCGTTGTACGCCTCTCGAAAATCGACCGCGAATCCCGCGCATAACCCTAAGCAAGCGCAATCGGGATGTCGTGACGGCCCTGAACCCATTGCTGGCAACCTACTTGGAAACCATCCGGGACCTTTACGATACGGACTCAATACTCTTTGGCGCCGCTTTGTCAGTTTTTCGCATTGTTGGTGCCAAACTTCCCACGTCTCTTTGGCGCCGCTTTAGCAGTTTTTCGCATTGTTGGTGCCAAACTTCCCACGTCTGGTCGTGCTACTGGGCAAAGTAGCGCTATCCCAGCCTGGAGAAGAAGGGTTGAGGACCGTATCGCAAAGGCAAGAGCCCTCATCGGCAGACTTACAAGCTTCAGGTCGGGCAATAACAGGCCAAGAATTGTGCGCACCGTCAGGATGGCGTTTTCTGGGACAAATATCAGTTTGTCCCAGCCGGATATAATGCAAAAACTGACGGAGCGAATAGACGACCTGAAGCAGAGAATCGCTGCTTGGAGGAAGCGGATTCGGCGATATACCGAGAGGTCGACACGGTTCAACCAGAATCGTCTTTTCCAGAGTTATCAGAAAAGGCTCTATAAATCACTGGAGCGACCAGTGGTACGTGGAACGAGCCCAACACCGAATCAGGCCGACACTGTCGCATTCTGGCGCGGCCTGTGGTCAGAGCCCGTAAACCACAGCGAGGGCCCTTGGATGGATGTTGTGGCGAGTGTGCGAATATTACGCCCATGGACCCCGTCATCATAACGCCGGACGATGTAGCTGAGGCGGTCCGTAGGGCTCCGAACTGGAAAATTCCGGGGCACGACGGGCTGCATTACTACTGGCTGAAGGGGTTCGTGGTGTGTCACGCTGTGCTCGCCCGACAGTTCCAAGAGGCTCTCGACCAAAAGTTGCTCCCGAGCCTCTTCACTACTGGGGTCACTCATTTGGTTCCAAAAGACCAGGATACCACAGACCCAAGCAAATACCGCCCCATCACGTGTCTACCCACCATATACAAGACACTAACATCCATTTTGAGCGCGAGAATCACTCGTCACCTGAACTCAAATCAGGTGATGTACCGCGCTCAAAATGGATGTCGGGGCGGTGGCCGCGGAACCAAGAAACCACTCCTCATTGACGCGGTCATTGGCAAGGTGCTTAAACGCAACCGGCGGAACTTCTCCGCCGCCTGGATAGACTACAAAAAGGCATTCGAGTCGGTGCCTCATACATGGCTGAAGAGGGTCCTCGAGCTGTACAAAGTTGACTGTACAGTTAGAGACTTCCTCGGGCAGTGTATGGGGCAGTGGAGTACGATCCTTTGTCATCTAGGCGAGCGGATGACAACTGCGGAGAACCACATAAGGATAAGAAGGGGTATCTTCCAGGGCGATTGTTTGAGTGCAATCTGGTTCTGCCTCTCTCTGAATCCTCTCAGTACCTTACTGGAGGGTTCCGGGAGGGGATTCCAGCTTCGGAAAGGAGGTACAAAAGTGACCCACCTTTTGTATATGGATGATCTCAAGTTATTCGCCTCCAGTCGCTCCCATCTTATGGAATTGCTTAACATCACTCGTGATTTTAGCAATTCTATTAGAATGGAGCTGGGGATGGATAAGTGTGCGGTCCTCCATGTCGAAAGGGGTAGGGTTGCTAACTCTAAGGCCATAGACTTACCTATGCCCATCAACATAAGGATCCTTCCCGAGGCTGAAACATACCGATACCTGGGTATGTCACAGAACATAGGTATCGATGAGGCGGACATGAAACAATCAGTTTGCGATCTGTTTTATGCACGCTTGACCAAAGTGCTTAACAGCCTTTTGTCGGGCGTGAATAAGACACAGGCATATAACGGTTGGGTCAAGCCTATCGTCATGTATACCTTTGGCATACTCAGGTGGACTCGGACCGAACTGAACGCTCTGGATAGAAAAGTCCGCACTGTTATGACGTCCCATAGGATACACCATCCGAGATCGTCGGTGATGAGGCTGTACTTGCCACGTAAGCATGGTGGGCGTGGCTTTTTAAGCGCGCTCACCATGTATAATAGCGAAGTGTGCAGCCTCCGTAATTACTTTCTGACGAGATCGGATGATCCATTCTATAGGGACGTCATCTCTTGTGATAAAGGGCTTACCCCTCTATCCTTAGCCAACGAGCAATGGCAAAATCCGGCAGTACAGAGCGTTTCCGACCGTGAGACCGTATGGAAGGAGAAAGAGCTACATGGGAGATTCTACAAGGCTCTACATGAGCCTTTCGTATACACAGTCGCCTCCCTCCACTGGCTACGTTTCTGTGACCACTTTGGGGAAACCGAGAGTTTTGTCTCTGCGATACAGGATCGGGTTATTAAGACCAACAACTATCGGAGATACATCCTAAAGGATGGCGCCGTCGACATCTGTCGAGCTTGTCGCCATCCCGGTGAGTCACTTAGGCATGTCATCTCCGGTTGTTCAGCGCTTTCTAACTCTGAGTACTTGCACAGACACAATCTAGTAGCCAGGATTCTACACCAGGAGCTCGCACTGAAATACGGTCTCACATCACAGACAGGACTATTCTTGCGAATAAGCCTGATATTGTGCTGATGGACCGGGCACAGTCAAGGATATTTTTGGTCGACATTACCATTCCGTATGACGAGAACCTTGTGAAAGCCGAAACAGATAAGAAAACAAAATATCTGGACCTGCCTCACGAGGTGACTGACATGTGGGTTGGTCTGGCGACCGAAATTATTCCTGTAGTCGTCTCTGCGAACGGGCTAATCCCGGTGAATCTCTCGGGTCATCTGAGGCGACTGGAGCTCCGTGACGGACTGCTCCAGGCTCAAATGCAAAAGGCGGTGCTCCTCGATACCGCCCACATCGTCCGGCGGTTTCTTTCCCTTTCCCCCTAACCCTCGGCCGTTTGGTCTCCCCTGCCGAGGGCTTCCATCTGGTTGAGCTTTTATCTATTTATGTATTATTTATTTATGTTAGTATATATAATATATATTTATGTATATTTATCATTTCCTGTTATATATTTATTCAGCCCAACCAGATGAGAATACTTTATAAATACACCATAATAATAATACATTTTTATTGACAAATAAAGCCTTTAACTTAACACAAAGTTATTGTAGATAAATTGTAACAAGATAGCTACGAGGGTGGATTGAAAAGTATTCGGCCTAACCAAGAAAATAAACACATACTAAATCAGTAATATTTTTATTTTTCTACATAATCACCATCAAGTTCAATACACTTTTGCCACCTCCCCTTCCAAGCATTTAGACCGTTGAAAAAAAATGATTCTTCCTTAGAGTCAAAATATGCGTCTACAGCTGCTTTGACCTCGTCGTTTGTCGAAAATCTTTGACCTCCCAAGTGCTTTTTTAGGTTAGGGAACAGAAAGAAGTCTGATGGTGCCAGATCAGGTGAATACGGCGGATGCGGTAACAGTTCAAAGCCACAGTTGTGAATTTCAGTCATTGACTGTACTGACGTGTGAACACGGGCGTTATCTTGATGAAACAGGACTTTCTTCTGAGCATTCCTCGACGTTTTCTTTTATTTCCTCGTAAACGACGTAGTAAGGTGCAGTAGTAATCAGAGTTTATAGTCTGACCCTTTCAAGATAATCAATCATAATCACACCTTTCGAGTCCCAGAATACTGAAGCCATCACCTTATTTGCCGACAAAATCGACTTAGCCTTTTTAGGGGTGGTGAACCAGATCTTCTCCACTGTTTTGATTGTTGTTTTGTTTCCGGTGTACAGTAATGAACCCATGTTTCGTCCATAGTAACAAAACGATTCAAAAATCATCTGCATCGGCTTCAAATAACTCCAAACAGTCGCGTGAAATAGTCAATCGCGTCCTTTTTGTTCAACTGAAAGCAGTCGCGGAACCCACCTCGCAGACACCTTGGAAACCCAACTCGTTGACAATGATGTTTTGAGTTCGTTCATAAGAGATGCCTATAATCTCGGCTATCTCTAATTTTTAATCTGCGGTCTCCATTATTAAATCAAGTACTTTTTAATATTTTCGTCAGTAGTTGACGTCGAAGGCCTTCAGAGCGGGGTTCATCTTTCACTCTCTCTACCACGCTTAAATTCTGCTATCCATTTTTGACGGATGAATATGACAGAGCACAATCGCCTAATGTACTGACCATGTCATCATGGATGGCTTTTGATGATAGCCCCTTCTTATGGAGGTACTTAATGACGGCACGCTGCTCGATTTGCTCCATTCGCGGAAATTATGTCCGATTACTTTGTTAATAAATTTATAAAATCACAACTAATTATCGCACACGTTTCGAACTTCACACAATGAACTAGTCTGAACTGAACTAAATAATGTGGGTAGATTTGATTTTTAGAATTGAATGGATCTGTGTTAGGCCGAGTACTTTTCAATCCACCCTCGTAGCATAAATAACCTAATAAATTGATCCCCAGACTTTCATGCCAGGGTAACCTGTGTTATGAAAGTCAGTGGTTCGGCTCTTTAAAAGGTATTATATATATAAATGTGTGTGTGTGTGTGTGTGTGTGTGTGTGTGTGTGCGCGTGCGTGCGTGTGTGTGTGTGCGTGCGTGCGTGCGTGCGTGCGTGCGTGCGTGCGTGCGTGCATGCGTGCGTGTGTGCGTGCGTGCGTGCGTGCGTGCGTGTGTGTGTGTGTGTGTGTGTGTGTGTGTGTGTAGCATCATGTACTTCGTCTTCATCGATTTCGAGGATAACCATAGAATGTGAAGGAGAGTGCAAGAAGTTAGATGCTAAGTCAGTAGATTCTAAATTTGATTTAATTTTATTTGCAAGTTCTTTCCCTATATTTGCGAAAAATTAATTTACGGCATCAACAGATACTTTAGCATCATCGTGCAAATTTAAAAAGTTCTAATGGTGGTTCAGTTACTGTATTTGTATAAGTAACGTTTTTAATGATCTCCTGGTTTTTAATATGACGTGGTCTAAGCAGTTATATAATCTGGTCGGGATCTGATGTGCTGGTAACATTCGATGAGACGCCATAAGATTTAAATAATCATTTGAGTTTGGGTCACAATTATTTACTTTAATATCTATATTTATGTCGCCAATTATGATGATATTTATTGCTGATAAATTATTTAACGCAGTATTCAGGCTGTCCATAAAATTATCGGTGTTTCGAAATGAAGGGGATCTATCTATATAAGCCTACTATAGCTAGATTGTTATTTATAGTGCAGATTAAACAGTTCGCGTCATTAAAATTAGGTTGATATACTGTATGTGTAATGGAGTTCTTAATATAGATCACAACGCCATCGTTTTGTTTGCGGATGGAGTTCGTGCTATATGATAAATAGCCCTCAAGCTGCGGTAAGGTAGATATTTTAGACAATCAGCATTCAGAAAGAATCAAAACATCGCAGGTTATATTTAGTGCATATAATAGCAAAAAGTTTTTATTGATGCTTCTAATGTTGACATGCAGAAGGGACAAAGATTTTGAGCTGAAATTAATGTATTTTTGGCAATTCAGCGGTTCACATTTAAAAGCTTGGGAATTAGATATATCCTCAATTTCACTATATCATTTATGAAGATTTTTAAACTACTAAGCATGGGAAACATTATCGTTTTTGAACTCTTTTACATGCATTATATAGGTACTAGTAAGCTTTAAATATATTCCTTATGGCATAATCGCTAGAGGACTTAAGCACTATGCTCAATGACCTCAATAGTGCCTCCCAACGGATAGGTCTTAAGATGAACATGGACAAAATAAAGATCATGTATAACGTCCATGTCACACCTATGCCGGTAGTTGATGGGAGCACTAAGCTCGAAGTTGTTGACGAGTATGTTTACCTGGGACAAATAGTCCGAATAGGTAAGTCCAACTTCGACAGAGAGGTCAATCGACGGATTCAACTCGGCTGGGCAGCGTTCGGGAAATTACGGCACATCTTCTCGTCAGGTATACCTCAAAACTTAAAAACGAGACTGTACAACCAGTGCGTGTTGCCCAGTGATGACCTATGGAACTGAGACGTGGTCCTTCACTGCTGGCCGGATAAGGAAGCTCAAGGTCGCTCAGCGAGCTATGGAGAGGGCTATGCTCGGAGTTTCTCTGCGTGATAAACTTAGAAATGAGGATATCCGCAGTAGAACCAGAGTGACCGACATAGCCCAACGGATTAGTAAGCTGAAGTGGCAATGGGCCGGCCATATAGCTCGAAGAACCGACAACCGATGGGGAAAAAAGATTCTCGAGTGCCAGCCTCGTACCGGCGGACGAAGCGTAGGGCGTCCCCCACTAGATGGAGTGACGACCTGGTAAGACATGCGGGAAGTCGATGGATGCAGGTGGCTCAGGACCGTGCTTTATGGCATTACTTGGGGGAGGCCTATGTTCAGCAGTGGACTTGTGAAGGACTGTAATGACGATGGTGATGATGACAAGCATATTATTTATTTATTTAATCTTTTTTACATCTACCTTATAATAAGGGATATAAAGGGCGGACTTAATGCCTTGTGGCATTCTCTACCAGTCAACCCTGGATGATTTGAGAAGCTGTGGCAGGTGTAACAACCACTCCATAAATTAATAAATAAGTAAAAGGATTATATCTAACAACAAAATGCAAATAAAATATTTTTAAAATATATACAAACTTAATATCTACTTTGTAATAAAGAAAGAATGAATAGTAAATATATAAACGGATACTTATATATACAAAATCTTTAAATAAATATAAAATAATATAATATAAAAATAAAATAACATGATGCATATTAAAATACATATTATACAAAATATCAATTACAAAGCGAAAGAGAGAGAAAAACAAAAGTCGGATAAATCAATTCCTGTTAAAGAATTCTCGAACTAGTCTTTTAAAATAATGTTTGTTACTGGGTTTTTTTTTATATGAACAGGCAGGGCATTCCAGAGCAGTATGGACTGCACAGTAAAATAGGAATTAAAGAAACCACTCTTATGTGGTGGAATACGAATTTTAAGACTATTTTGGGAACGGGGAACTCTATCATGAGTAGAATATTGGTACTGAAAGTTATCCTTAAGATAAGAAGGAGAATTTGGGTCATTTAAAATTGAATATAGTACTTGTAAAATTCGGGAGCTACGCCTTTGACGAATAGAAAGCCATCTAAGCTAAGAACGGTACTGGGAAACATGGTCATACTTACGTAAGCCGAAAATGAACCTAATGCAATTGTTAAGAAGGCGCTCCAACTTATCGAGAATATATTGAGATAGATCTGGGTAACACACATCAGCATAATCAATAATGGGTAATATCAAAGTCTGGATAAGTAGAAGTTTAGTTTTAAAAGGCAGAAAGTTTTTGAGACGGCAAAGAGAACGTAAGGTGGCAGTAACTTTACGGCTTATTTCAGCAACTTGAACTCCTCAGCTTAAGGTATGGTCCATATGTAAAGCCAAGATTTTTTTGAGATTTACAAAATGGCAGCAATGTTCCATTGTAAAATACGGGAGAAAGATCATCGTTATTAATCTTGGCTAATATTCTGCTACTACCTATAACCATTACTTTACATTTGGAAGGGTTAACCGAAACACCATGTCTGTACGACCAATCTCTTATGGCATCAAGGTTATGGTTGATTTTGTTAATATTATCATTAAGGTCATTAACACTAGATTGCACATAGAGCTGAAGATCATCTGCATACAGATGGTACGAACAGTTGAGAACTGAAGTGATAGAATTTATAAATAGAGAAAACATTATAGGAGAAAGTATTCCGCTTTGCGGCACGTCTGTTTCAATGTCAGCCCATGTTGAGGACTCTTGTCCTAATCGAACTGATTGCTGGCGGCCGCGAAGTTAGGATGAAAACCATTCCAAAGCTGGGATTGAGAATCTAAGATTAGTTAGGAAGGCTATAAGGATATCGTGGTCGACTGTGTTAAAAGCATTTGAAAAATCAACAAGCACTACCACTGTAAGCTTCTGCTCATCCATTCCCATTCGAATGTCATCTGTGACTTTTATCAAGGCAGTGGTAGTACTGTGACCTGCGCGAAAGCCTGACTGATATTTATTCAGCAGGTTATGTTTGGTTATGAACATAGAGATTTGCTTGTGAACTTATATAATTCTTCTGTCGGTGTATGTGACTGAATTCCTTCTAAACCAGACCCATTTTGATGAAATTTTGTTTGTGTGATTAAGTTGATTAGAGAACGGTTTAGATTCACAATTGAACCCAGTAAGTGGCGTAACGCAACTTACCGGGTCCAATTGTGAATCTATCTAATCTACGCCACTGGCGTTGTTGTCGAGATCCAGAAATCAACCGTGCGAAGCCGGGGCGGATCGCTAATAATATAAAAATCACAAAGTTTCCCTACTTATCTTGAAACGATCTAAGCGTATATTAAAACAAATTATATCATAAGTACGAGTATGTCTATTTAGACAAAGCGACCACGTCATAAACGTTAGATCTTTTGTAGCAAATCCAACGTACACGTTGCGTTAAGCGTTTCCCGTTGCACGGTCATTTGCACTAATTACTCCTAAGCCCTATGCGTGTAGGCGGAGGCCCCCATTACGAATAATCTATAAGTATACCCGCCATGGCCGAGGCCAAGGGCAAGCTGATTATTATTCCACAAGTCAGATTTTTTTGCACGTCTCAATGACGTTTGGTTACAGCGAAATATCGGTTCTGCAGGATTTATGAAGAGGTTAGATGCACATAATATTTTATTAGAATAAGGGTGACAAACGAGCACACAGTCCACGTGATGGTAAGTGGATGCTGTAGCACATAGACATCTACATCTATCTTCAATTAAGAATCAAAATGTAATTCCCTTTTCAGCCCTGACGATCAAGATGGAATGCCTCACTTCCAGTAAAAAGGGTCTCCACTTTGCTACACTTAATCGAAATACAGCAGTATTGAGGTGCTATTTTACGCTGGCATGAGAGCGTGGTCGTTCCCCTGTCGAGCCGATTCGTGATACAACCATAATATAGCTGCAGCGTGGCTCTACCTACTTGAAAAACCAAAAGTTCAAAGTTTTAGTATGATTTCATGACTAAATAAAACTTCAACGTTAGCCGTCATTTATATCGTATGCGAACAAGCAGGATTCGTTTTTATTTATTTGGGCAAGCCGATAATGAAAAAGGTTAATGGTTAAAACATTAATTAAATATTTTAAAATCCATTCGTTTAGGCTACAGAGCGTGCCAAAGAAATAAACATCAATGCATACTACCCTCCTTCTGGGGCAGTCGGATAAAAACAAAACTACACATAATATGGAGATACCCTTCGTTAAATGGGACTAGAGATAGAAAAACAATTGACGAATATCTTGGAGTCAAAGACTCGTCTATGTCTATCGCTTAACCCCGATTCTAATTCAATATTATCGTGGCGTACATTTAGATAAATGTCATTCGATGACTTCCAGAAAGTCATTTCACAAACTCGTATTCCGATCGCATCCGAGAGATAATCTAATCCAGACGTGTACGAGTCAGAGATACGGGCGATTGATAACTCTCAATTGGATCTAAATATACATCTGGCTGCAACAGAGACGTGTCGAGTGTCAAGACGCGAGGATAAGTAGGCCGTGAATTTTGCGATGACTAGCTCACGCCCGCGTCCTCGCTCGAGTTCATTGAACGTTCTAGTTCATTCTCTCTTGCAGTTTACATTGCGTTATCATTTGGACCTACTTATGCAATAAGGAACCAATCCACAAACCTACCAAATTTGAACTAAGTATGTAGGATGCTTTAAAAATGCACCTTCTATCATGTCTGTAAAAATCAAAGTGATATGACAATTATTTCTCGAGTTATCACTACCTACTCAAGGAACCAACTCTAAAACTACAGTTTATTATTAAGCAAAAGCGATCCATGTTCCATGGTTACGTAATAAAAATTCGAATTCACAATTCTTTGTTTTTGTTAAAAAATCCACGTGGCATGGTTCTAGTTTGCAGAATAAAGTTAGAGTATTTTAAAGCGACCAAGTCGCGTGGTTCTGGTTTGCAAAATAAGCTTTGATTATTTTAAAGGAATCATGTCGCATGGTTTTAGTTAGCAAAACAAACTAAATGTTAGCTGTGTTTTTTGTGCAGCACCATGGCACATGGCTCTGTTTTAATTAATTGCGTCTGCAACTAGGTAGAAACTAATCTAACGTGGTTCTTTTTGTTAAAATAGAAATATCAAGAAATTGAATATAAAAACGTTTCATTATGTGAGATTTATGAAAAAACATTACCGGAATTTTCACTGTATTTGAAATAATTTAATTTATTAAACTTACCTGCTCTTCAGTACAAACTAAACATATAACATAATCTAATAATTTATTACTAAATTAATATTTTGTATGGCAACATTAAAGTGTAACATTTTGTATTGATTTTCTCTGACAACTTTTTCCTTCTTCTGTCAACCTAGCCAGCGTGTGGTTGCTCTGTCCACTAAATTAAATGAAAAAACCAGAAATAAACAGTTTTCAAATGTTATTGCATGTTTTTCTTATACACCTGCCTCAAATTCACCCATTAATATTAGAGCTATTGTCACTATGCCTGATAACTTAAAGGTGAAGGAGCTACTAAAACTATTCTAAAAGAACCCGTATTAGCTGCGACATCAATGATAATAAATCATGATATACTTACTGAGACAATGGCCGAAAAAAGTATAGAACCCCCTCCATATTCCCCACTTGACACTAACAATATCAATGAAAGTGTGTGTAATAATTTAGAGGCACATTTTTCTAGTGGAATAAAAAAGCAAATGTTAACAGAAAGAAGACATATTTTAAAGAGTACACACTAGAAGGTGTATCCGTTTGCAGGAACATGTTTGTCAAGACTTTACAAACTTCGATGAAGAGAATAAATACATCTCTTCAAAAAATGCGTTCTACAAACGAAATAACTGACAGAAGAGATGCTGGACACAATAAATCCTCTCCTGAAAGTGTACAATTTGTGATTGAGTTGATAAAAAACTTGCCAACTTACATTTCTCATTATGGACGTGAGAAATGCAAAGGTGCTAAGTACTTAAGACCAGATATGACATTATCCAAAATATACGATCTTTACTGCGAAGAAGCAGAAAATTCAGGTGTTAAGATACTTTCTCGTTCGAAAGTAAACCGTATTTTATTCACAAAATTTAATTTGCGTACTGCTCCCTTGATAAAAGATACCTGTAATAAGTGCGACTTTTTTGAAAATAAAAAGCTTTTTTCGACCGAAGAAGAAAAATTGGAAATCGAAGAAAACCAAAAGGCGCACCATGGAAAAGCAGCTCTTCTACAAGAACAACTTAAAAGTGACATGAAGCTTGCCTCGGAAGACCCTATGGTAAAAACACTTACTTTTGACCTCCAAAAGACCCTGCCGTTGCCTCGCATACCTACAAACATAATTTTAGGCACCCATACTGACAGTAAAAATTTATGTCATTGCAATGTGTGGGTATAAGGCGAGGCTGGGCCCGGAGCACAAGAAGTAGGCTCCTGTCTTATACAGCATATTTTACAAAGGATGGGAAACAACGTGAAGCGCTTAATCTTATGGTGCGACTCTTGTGGCGGGCAAAACCGCAACATAAAACTATTTTTAATGTTAAAGGTTTCCTAAAAATTTTTATTAAATGAAAATCCATCTATAGAAGAAATCAACATTCGATTTCTTGAATCAGGACATAGCTTTCTACCTAATGATTCTGACTTTGCGAAAATCTAATGGTTTTTGAAAAGGCAAAACAGGGTTTATACACCCAATGATTATATTCAAATAATGAAAAATTGCAAAAGAAACAATCCCTTAAAAGTACACAGAATGAAAACTTCAGATTTTTTATCTACCTCAATATTAGAAAAAACACAACAAATAGAAAAAAGACCGTCGACGGAAAAAAGGTTTCATAAAGAAATAATGCTATGGAAAAATTAAATGAATTACATAAACATGAGAAGCAGCTTCGCCGAAGATTTTAATAAGATCAACATAAAAAAGAGTGTTTGAGGCAGGATAAGTTTTGAGATATCTAAGGAGGTGATGGAACCTCTTTGGCCGAATGGAAAACCCATTTCAGACGCAAAGTTAAAGGACCTTAAAAGTATTTTGCATCTCATACATCAAGACGCCCACGAATTTTATGTTAATCTTGTCGGAGATGACCAAATTGAGGACGTGGAAGGCTTTTCAGGCCATATATATTTCGAGCTTGAAGAAGAAGTTGAAGAAGTTCCTTAAAATTACTGAATCCTGAAAGGAACCAACCCACATAAGTGCATTTTTGCAGAAAGGAACCACGTATATTTTTAAATAAAAATATCACTTTTTTTGAGAAATGACGAAACTTTTTAAATAAACACATATAGGACGGCTTCATTCATGACACTGCAAAGTTCAGAGTTATTATGATAAATAGGTCATTTTCTTTACACGATTTTATTTAAAACCTTATTTTCTCAAAACTATCGTTGTGTGGGTTGGCTCCTTATTGCATAAGTAGGTCCATTTATTCTAGTAGATTCAATGTAATATGATAAATATTAAATAGTTATTAAGTTAGTATGCTAATACTTGGGGCAGAAATATATATAATTAAAATAAAATGTAAAGTCGCGCCACCTATGGGGTACGCTAAAACAACATATAATGTCCACCAGACCGAATTCTGGTCACAGCGTCCAGTCTCAACGAAGATTAGCCATCTGCGCAGGACAGGATTATAGTGCCCAAGTGTATGCGCAAGCACAGGTGCACTCTCTATTCCCTCACTCTCATAGTCCGATGGGACGGTAATTCGACACGACCGGAGAGAGATCAGACGTAGCACCAACGGCTTTAAGTGCTCTTCGAGACACGGGGGTGACACCGTCAACTATTAACTCCGGGCTGCTACTGAGAATTTTCTTGACAGAAAAAACCATTAACTGATTTGTGACCCGACCCGGGATTCGAACCCGGGTCCTCATGATCAGCAATCGCGTTTACGACCACTAGACCAACGAAGCAGTCAAAACCAACATATAATGTAAAACCGTTCGTCTATCTTTGTTTGTTTGTCTGAGTGAAAGATCAAACACATCACAATCCACTTTCTTACCTTGTAGTTTAAGAGCCAGTGAGCGGCAGACTTACGGTATTTCAATAAGCTTCACGTTTTTTTCAGTTAATCCCTATACCTGTGGTATATGAAATGGGGACTCTTTAGTTTGACCGGCGGCCGATATAGAGACGCTGAGGTGTTAAAGGTGTAAAAAATTACCAAAAAAAACGTGATAGTAATAAGTCTGCCGCCTTGACATCTTGAAATATTCAATAAAAGTTACTGAAAAATAACATTGGCGGTGGCAAGGTCATGGCAGACAAGTACAATTTTTTCTTTATAATTTACGTTATTTCAATAAAGCTGCAATTTATATATGTTGTTGAAAATAATATTTGAAATATATGTTTTGCATGGCAGACATACATTGAGGTTCTATCACCCAGGCAGACAATGAACTTCAGTGGCGTCCATAAGCGCGTACTATAACACTCGCTCTAATCCAGTCTTTTTTTAGGGTTTCCTGGTTACACAACAAGGCACCCTTATAGTTTCGCCATATTCGTCCTTCCGTCTATCCGTCCGCGGTTTTTCTCAGAGACCCTAGGTGCTACAAATCTGTTATTTGGCATAGTTATAGATATTAATCACGCCTACAAAACTATGAAATAAAGTCTTTAAAAACATTTTTATTATGGGTACTTCCCATACAAGTAAATGGAGGATGATTTTTTTTACCCGTCTATTCCATCATGTGGGGTATCGTTGGATAGGTCTTTCAAAAACACTGGGGGTATGGAACATCATCCTTTCGATTCATGGGTCCGTTTGCGAAATATTTAGCTTTAAAGTGGTATTTTTCATTATAGTCATGTGTCCCCCCCTCTGCCAACTAAACCGCTGTTTTTGGAAATGTGAAAAGTATACCCAATAGTAGTATATATAATGAAGTTAAAAGGAAAACTATCACAGCTAAGTAAAATTAAGAAGTTAACGAGTAATAGTCGACCAACTTATAAAATGCACTTGGATTAGTAAAAATTTCGTTACAACTCCATAGAAAATGACCTAAAACTAGCTGCATTAAGCGAAAGGATACGGTATTAACATGAATGGCGAGTACATCACTCACCTTCGATTTGCCGACGATATAGTCCTTATGGCCGAATCGCTGGAGGACCTAAGCACTATGCTCAATGACCTCAATAGTGCCTCCCAACGGATAGGTCTTAAGGTGGACATGGACAAAACAAAGATCATGTGTAACGTCCATGTCACACCTATGCCGGTAGTAGTTGGGAGCACTAAGCTCGAAGTTGTTGACGAGTTGTTGACCTGGGACAAATAGTCCGACTAGGTAAGTCCAACTTCGACCGAGAGGTAAATCGACGGATTCTACACGGCTGGGCATCGCGTGTTGCCAGTGATGACTTATGAATCTGAGACGTGGCCCTTCACTGCTGGCCGTATGAGAAAACTCAAGGTCATTCAGCGAGCTATGGATAGGGCTATGCTCGGGGTTTCCGCAGAATACCCACAGTAGAACCAGAGTGACCAACATAGCCCAACGGATTAGTAAGCTGAAGCAGGCCTCTGTCACTCTTGCTACCTGCGTGAAATAATTACCTACAATAGCGAGCTGACCCAGGGATAGATCGCAGTCGAGGCTAGCGCGTTCTAGGCGATTGAATGTTAAAGTTTTTTTAACGCTGTTTACGTAAATAATTTTTTGTAAATACTTGTTGAAATACTCGTCGAAATAGTTTTTGTTTAGTGTTTAGTATATTTAATTGTAGGATAAAATAGTTGAAAAAGTTTTAATGTAATTTAAGAATAATATATTTACGTTTTGCCATTATAATTTATATAATTGATAAATTATAATGGCAAAACGTCGTACCCACTATAATTGTTGCGGGGATCTTAAACTATTGACGCCTTTAAGCGTGTAAGTTATTAGTAATTCCTATCTAATTAGCAGCCCGAGCGTGAGTGACGCGAATACGCTTCTGTCTTCTTACCACAAGCATCAAGAAAGTGACTTACTTATGATAATTATGTAGAAATCGCTCATATCACTTTCAAACATTTGTACAGTGGTTAGTCGCGGCCAACGTAATGTAAACAATAATTTACATCCGCGGGGAAAAAAAACATGCAGTAATTAGGATTTGCTGAGAATCGAAAACTTAATGTCTCATCACTTATTACTTTTTTGTTCCCCCCCACTAGCATTTTCTCGTGTATCGTGGAGGCAGTTTTCATACATAAATTTAAATACTTGTTCCGTGCGAGATTCGAATCCTCGGCCCTCAGCGCCGCAACTTTTGCGGAGCCTCTGTGGCACGGAGCCGAACATCTCTGCAACGAAGTCCAACTTCGACATTGCCGCAGAGGCGGATATAAAGTAAGATACAAAGTATAAAATAATTATTTTATACTTTATATGACATAAAAAGGGAGACATGAAATGTACGTACTATACGTACAAGTACAACGTAACAGACAAAAATATAACCCTCAGTATACTTCGCCATAGTCTGGTAAAAAGCAAAGAAATTAATTTTTTTTTTCTAGGTCTATCCATCCATCCATTACAGCCTATAAAAGTCCACTGTTGAACATAGGCCTCCCCTGTAGATTGGATTAACCGTGTAGTGACGGTGTAACAATACCCACTACCCCATAACGTCCCGTGGGTGTCGTAAGAGACGATAGTGGGAAATCGAAACAGGAGATGAGCAACAGCATCTTAAGCAGCAGCTTAATAAAAAATAACTATGGTTGCCAACCCGCCTGCCAAGCGTGGCAACCATGGCAAAATCCTCCCTATGAGGCAATCTATGAGAGAATCCTATGTTCAGCAGTGGACTTTTATAGGCTGTAATGGAAGCGAATAATTATATTAGAATGCTTTACATAAATTGTATTTTTATTTAACATACAAAGATGTAATAAGCCAGTTTTTTTTTTTATAGAATAAGGGTGACAAACGAGCACACAGTCCACCTGATGGTAAGTGGTTGCTGTGGCCCATAGATATCTACATCTATCTTCGTTTGCGAACTTAAATGCAGATGCGTTGTCAGCCGTGAGGACTAAGATAGAATGCCTCTTTTACAGTAAAAAGGGTCTCCGGTTCTCTACACTCACCTTACGAAACACAGCAGCGTTAAGCTGCTATTTTACGCTGGTATTCTGTGAGAGCGTGGTCCTTCCCGGTATAGTTGTAGCCGACCCATTCGTGCTACAACTATACTATTAATATAGCTGTAGCATGGGTCTACCACGTGAAAAGAAAAAAAGTGGTAAGTGGTGATGTAGCCGTAGATGGCGTTTCGCACTGTCTTAGTGTAACAAAAGCCTTGAATAAGACTATTCTTTACGGATTTTATTGCGTTTTAATTAATTTGTTTTTAATTCCCGACGTAAAGGAGAGTTTTATTCAATGTGTAGTATTCGCATAAATATAAGAAACCATTATGTAACAAAAGCCTATTCACTCATTTTTCAACCGACTTCAAAGAGGAGGAGGTACGCAATTCGACTGTATTTTTTTTTGTGTGTTACCTCATAACGTTTTTCTAGGTGAACCGATTTTGACGATTCTTTTTTTTCTCATGTGGTCCCATATAAATTTGATCAAGGTCTGACCAGTAGTTTTTGAGTTATCCTTGATAATTTATATTGAAATCGGTTGTAAAAAATTTACCACTTTTGGAAGGGGGTGCCTTCCAAAAGTTGTAAAATTAACAACAAACAACAAAACAACAATTAACATTGCAATCGGGGGGAAATACAGACGCTGGCAAAATATTCCACCTTTGCTGTACCCATTAGAAAGTACGAAGCAAACCGTTTAGTTTGAATGCGTGGAATTATCGACAACAAAGGTGTGATCGAGACCCGCCGACCGTCCGGTTGTCCGATGTGAATAGGGGAGGGAGAAATTTAATCGTATAATTCATTCACACTTTTCGGAATGTATTCTATGGAACACCGAGGCTGGCTACTCTGCGCCCGTGCTCGAGACTGACAGGATATATTTTTTTATATAAGTATGTATAGAATAAACGTGCACACAGTCCACCTGATTGTAAGTGGATGCTGTGACCTATAAACTATAATCATGTCCTGCGCAGATGGCTAGTCTTCGTTGAGACTGGCCGCCGTGATCGAAATTCGGTCTGTAGGATATAACTATGTAAATCGCCTCTCCTCTCGATACAGGAGAAAATTCTAGAAAGTAACATATAAAGTGCTGTAACGGTGTGTACATTACTGCTGTTTTTGGGTCCGTGGTTCTAAAACTAAACGGAGCAAAACACAAACTGTTGGTTAAAAATAACATAACGGATTATATCGCGTTTAATGTAACTTATTTTGAATTCCTAACGTCTAATAATAATAAAAATTTCTGGTCTAGTTGTGTTGATTGTAAGAGATCGTCTTATTAAAAACTGCACGCACCTCCTTTGTATTTGTAGTAGATTTTGTCACATTAGTTGGCTCCATGGCCCGGTGACTTGGCATTGAGTTGCGTTGCTAGGGGCCGCGGGTTCGAATCCCACACGGAACAAGTATTTGTGTGGTCTAAATATAATTGTTTCGGGTCTGGATATTTGTCCTTGTGCAATTTATGTTTCTAAACTGCCTCCACGATACAGAAGAAAATCCTAATGTGAAGAAAACGTTTTTAATTTTTAATTTGCGTACAGATTCTATTGTGTTTTAGTACATTTTATTTTTACATTTCACTATATTTTAAATGATAAGTTACCAATAACTTAAAATTAAACATTTTGTACAACCGACTTCAATATAAATTATTAAGAATAACTTAAAAACTATTGGTCAGTCCTTGATTAAATTTATATGGGACCACTTGAGAATCACCAGCTTTTAAATAAAAAAGGAATCATCGAAATAGGTTCACCCACAAAAAAGTTATGAGGTAACACACATAAAAAAACCATACAATCGAATTGAGTACCTCCTCCTTTTTGAAATCGGTAAAAATATAAGGGAGGCGCGTTTTAAATTAGACGATGCATCTAACAACGCATTCTAATCTACTTCCGATCTTATCTTACAAGCGTTATATTGGGCATGGATTGATTAATACCAGTCCAGTAGTAGTTTGCTGCTGTTTCTTCGTATGGTGAGTGTGGTGAGCCGGAGACCCTTTTTACTGGAAACGAGGCATTCCATCGCAACGCATCTGCATTTTGACCCTTTTTACTGGAAAAGATGCATTCCATCTTAGTCCTCATGGTTGACAACGCATCTGCATTTTGATTCGCAAACGAGGATAAATGTAGGTGTCTATGAGCCACAGCATCCACTATACCATCAGGTGGACTGTGTGGCCGTTCGTCGCCCTTATTCTATAAAAAAAAGTATATTTTAACTAGGTTTTTTTTTCTTCATAAAACTGAAGTGACAAGCGAACACACAGTTCACCTGATGGTAAGTGGTTGCTGTGGCCCATGGACATCTACATCTATCCTCGTTTGCGAATCAAAATGCAGATGCGTTGTCAACCGTAAGGACTAAGATGGAATGCATCTTTTCCAGTAAAAAGGGTCTCCGGTTCTCTACACTCGCCATACGAAACACAGCAGCGTTAAGCTGCTGTTTTACGCTGGTACTCTGTGAGAGCGTGGTCCTTCCCCGGTCGAGCTGACCCATTCGTGCTGCAACTATACAATTAATATAGCTGCAGCATGGCTCTACCACGTACAAAACCGTAACCAACTTCAAATAAAAAAAGACTATCTACAGATGTGTTGTCATCTTTGAGGACCAAGATAGAATGCATCACGGCCTGTAAGTATATTGGCTCTCTGTACCCTTCAGACCGAAAGACAGCAGTGCAAATAGTACTATATAGCGGCAGAAATGGGCAAGAGGGTGGTACCTACCCAGATGGGCACCTAGGCATAAGAGGAATTCTACAGCCTAGAACCTTTTACCGTGCAGTGGCGGTGTACTCGTAACATGACGTTACCGTGCAGTGGCGGTGTACTCGTAACATGACGTTACACATGACTTTTATTTTGTTTATTTTCATTTTAAGATCTATCCGTTGGGAGACACTATTGAGAACAATTAGCATAGTGCTGAGGTCCTACAGCGATTTGCCATAACTCAATCGTCGATGGCTATATCGTCGGCAAATTGAAAATGAGAGTTTCAGTGCAAATTCCTTTAAGCGTTTATCAATTTTCCCTAAAAAATAACAGTCAGAATCTAATGAGTTTTTGTTAATCCAAAGTATAATTTATTTTTAGTGGTACCGTGGGTGGCGTAAGACGCGACAGAGGG
The DNA here is from genome assembly GCA_029286625.1 of Parnassius orleans. NCBI lineage: Eukaryota > Metazoa > Arthropoda > Insecta > Lepidoptera > Papilionidae > Parnassius > Parnassius orleans. The sequence goes on from JAGSMP010000206.1 coordinate 904,469, forward strand.
AAACAAATCAGGAGATGGGCAGCAACGTCTTTCTAATCTATATAAATAAAATGATAGCGGTTTGCAGTTGCGCGCGCATCACGGAAAAACTACTGGATAGATTTCAATTAGGTTTTCTAATTTTTATTTCTTAGACACTTAGCCCTTATCTAAAAAAAAATTGCGAAATCTTCATATAATATAAAGTTATTAATGTTTTAAGAGACAACGATTTTTATAAAGACTACGTGTTCAGTGATGTGTGTAAGCAACGCGGACGAAGTCGCGGGTATCAGCTAGTAACGACTAAAAATAAAAAACCGGGGCTGCGAACCCGCTTTCCAAGCGTGGCAACGACGGATGAGGCATTCTATGGAGGCCTATGTACAGCAGTGGACTTTAATAAGCTGGAACGGTATCGGTAACGGTACCGCCTAGAAGAGGTGGACCTCTCTGCTATTTCACTCACTCCTGAACTCGTCCGTCACTTTATATTATGAAAAAAAAAAACATTAATTTAATTTTAATAATGAATTAAGCAGTAAACCCTTCTTATACAATGCAATACAAAATCCAATTTGTGTAAGCCTCATTAGTTGAAAGATGTTCGCGGACCCGCCTAGACGACCCCTTGTTACCAAGGTGACTTAGGACAGTCATACACTAGAGCGAAATTTACATTCATGAAATACACAAAGCGCAAATTGAGAATTTTTTGTAGAAGTTAATAATTTAAAAAAAGAAAAGAAATACTAACGTAAAATATGAGCTTAATGCGGCTGTGTTTCGTATGGTGAGTGTAGATAACCGGAGACCCTTTATACCGCTAATGTGACATTCCTCAATGCTCAGGGGAGACAATGCATCTACATTTTAACTCTTAACTCTGTACAAACTTACCTTCAGGTAGACTGTGTGCTCGTTTGTCACCATTATTTCTATATCTATACTACATATAAATGAAATTGAAGTGTCTGTCTGTAATATCGAAATACCTGCCATATTGTGAGCTGACGGGGTTATTGACATGAATAACCATTTTTAACAACGTTTTTTGTCTTTTCTGTCCGGGCTAATCTTCGAAATGGCTGAACCAATTAAAATGAAACTTCGAGAACAAATAGAGAGCAATGCCAGGAGTGATTTTTTTTGAAAAAATCAAAAATTGATAAAATTTTTTTTTTTATTATCTTAAATCTAAATAACGCTACATCAATAGATCCTTTCCAGGCGAAGCCGAGTGGGTCGCTAGTTGAAAATTATCCGGCTGAGAAGATAATATAGACAATGCATCTAAATATATATATATATGGTATAACTAATGAATGTTTGATTTAGCGATCGTCAGTGGCCTTCTAACCGTGGCAATTGACATGGCCCCCTCCGTAACCGTGGATCATTGAAGTTGGTGATAAATTAGTATTTAATGAATTTACAGTAATGTTAAATTAACCAATATAAATCAAACACTAAATTGTTGTAGTAAAATCAACACGCACTGCGCTTTAGTATATCGCATCCTTATGGCTCTCCATGAGTCGACAGCAATTATAAGATTTTATATAAGACTTCCAATAATAAAATTATTAAATATTTACCACCCTGTCTCTCCTCAATGTGTGCCGTAAGTCGGATTGCCAGGTAATCAGTTTTAAAAGCTTGGCTTTTATAGTCACAAAATAAAAGTGATAAAAGAGTCTAACTGATTGTGAGTGGATGCTGTTGCCAGTAGACACCTACATCATCTATCTTCAATTAATTATCAAAATGAAGATGCATTGTCACTCCTGAAAACTAAAACGGAATGCCTTGTTACCAGTAGTGTAAGGGTTCTTTCCCCGGTCGAGCCGATACAATCGCTGCAGCCGTAGTAAAAATTAATAAATTAAGTGTTATAATTACTTTTTAGTGTTCCTGCCAACTTCCTGACTCCGGGCTGCTACTGAGAACATCTTGACAGGGAGACCTAATAACTGATTCTGACCTGACCCGTGATTCGAATCTGGGACCTCACGATCAACGATCGCGTCTACGAGCACTGGAGCAACGAGGCAGTCAGGCTGTGAGGGTGAGCGGGGCGCACCTGCTTGTTGAAGACGTGCCGCTGCACGTGCGGCTCGGAGAAGTCCTTGGTGTAGTTGAGGCCGCACTCGCCCAGCGCCACGCACTCGGGCGCGGCGGCCAGCGCGCGCAGCTCGCCCCACTGCGCCTCCTCCACCATCGACTTCGCGTCGTGCGGGTGCACGCCTGCGCACGCAAATAGTAAACCCTTCGCAGCATTGTCACCGGACCCTAACGTGTTTAAGGAATGTAAGGAACTACCATACGGTGGTGAATAGAATAGAACCATTCAATATAGACTACTTATTAAAAGTCTGGTTAGAGAAGAACCAGCAAGAAACTCACTGGAACTTTTTTTAAAACATTAATTTACAATATAATATTTTATACAATTAAGTATGGAAAACATTTAAAAACAGTATGGTAATGATGGGGTTATTATCAATCATGTATGCATACTCTTTTAAAATGTTTTTTGAATTTTTAGGAGCATTAGAAATTTTCCAGCTGGAACTTCCAGTGGTTCCGACGCTCGGAGGGAGTTGAAATAATGATAATGTGAAAGGAGAATATCTCCATGCGGGTCTCAATTGAGAGATAAAACGTTTTTTAAATTTTAGGAGCTTTAGAAATGTTCCAGCAGGAACTTCCAGCGGTTCCGACACTCCGGAGTTGAAATGATTAAAATGTGAAAGTAGAATGTCTCCAGGCGGGTCACAATTTTATTCAGAGGGATAATAAAATATTTTTTTATTTTTTAAGAGCTTTAGAAATTTTCCAGCTGGATTTCCAGCGGTTCCGTCGCTCCCAAAGGGTTGAAATGATTAAAATGTGAAAGTAGAATGTCTCCAGGCGGGTCACAATTTTATTCAGAGTGATAAAAGTTTTTTGAAGTTTTTGAGGAGCTTTAGAAATTTTCCAGCTGGAACTTCCAGTGGTTCCGACGCTCGGAGGGAGTTGAAATAATGATAATGTGAAAGAAAAATGTCTCCAGGCGGGCCTCAATTTTATTCAGAGGATAAAACGTATTTTATTTTTAGGAACTTAGGAAATTTTCCAGCTGGAACTTCCAGTGGTTCCGACGCTCGGAGGGAGTTGAAATAATGATAATGTGAAAGAAAAATGTCTCCAGGCGGGTCTTAATTTTATTCAGAGGGATAAAACGTGTTTTAAATTTTTTAGGAGCTTTAGAAATTTTCTAGTTGTAATTTCTAGCAGTTCCAACACTCGCAAGTGGTTAAAATGATGAAAATGAGAAAGAAGTGACAAATTTTTTCAGAGGGTATATATATATATATACACATAGTCAATTTCAAAACGGTCACAACTACAGCCAGCCGCTTCATATTTATTGAACCAACACAAAAATATGTACATGTAAATAATATCTTATCTTACCGTCTCAATGGACCAAAATAAAGTCATAAATACTGACAGAAACAAACATTTTGTAAACGAACTCTGCACTCATGCACAGTTAATACATAAAGTCAATATAAATTGACCTCTGCGTAGAGGAAACAATCTATACAAATAAATAAAATTCAAGTGTCCGTTTGTAATGTCAAAATAGCAAAACAGCTTTTTACTAAACACATATCAAAGTATATACGGTACTTATAACAAAAAAACAATTTTTATAATTTTTGTCTGCCTGTCTGTCTGTTACGGCTGGAGAGATTTTCTCGGCACTTTAACTGGCAGATTTGTGAACAAAATCGGATTCGAAAATCGAGAAAGTATAACAATAAATTACTATAAAATATTCTATGCATATGAAGTCATGGGCACGGCTAGTCGGCTAATCTCTATATATAAACATCAATTGCTGTCCGTTAGTATCACAGATTTTGATTTGATGGCTGATTTTGATGGAATTTTTTGTGTGTGTTTGAGTGGGTCCCAAGGTGGTTTAGATTCACAATTGAATCCGGTAGGTGGCGCTGTTGTCGAGATCCAGAAATCACCCATGCAAAGCCAGGGTGGATCAATTGTATTCGATAATTATAACATTCCTACTACATCCAATAGACTGCTCAGTTTCACTCAGTGGCGGATTATCCTTAAGGCAAACTAGGCACGTGCCTAGGGGCGCAAGGTTAAAAAGGGGCGCACGCAGTAGTTTTAAATAAAAAAAAAATTGTTTGATTACTCCTACATCGCCCTCACTCTCTCATCACATTTTTCATTCGCGCCTACCTGTTAAGAGTACTGGTATCCTAAATATTTTGCAACTATTAAACTATATTATAAATTACAGTGTAAACTCCATATAACGTCACTCGATTTAACGACAAACTCCTTAAAGCGTCGAAGTCACACGGCTTTGGTTAGTTTAGCTTGTCTTCCATACAATGATACACTCTAAATAGCATTACACCCACTCTCAATAACAACAACTATTAAATAATAAAAAGTACTTTTTAAGTTGCAAAAATTTGTAAAAACTGCACAGCTGTGTACGTTCTTTTGTTCTTTTGTCGCTTTATTATCCTAGCCCGTAATAAACTCGACTGTGGGCATCATACATACCAAACTCTAAGAAATCCGTTGTTTTGTTTACAAATTGGAATTGCTTGCACATGTAGACTGTTGTTAGTAGGAGTCATGGCTTATCTATACGTTATCATATTCTTAGTTTAGTTGCTCACAGACTTTCAAACTGTAAACATGGCAAGTCAGCGAAAATCGTTGTATTGACGAAAAGTGTCTGAAATAAACTTTTTCTTTCTAATACAGATTTTCTTCCATTTATTATTATTATGTGGTAATATGCGAGCAGCTTATAGCTGATATGCCTATATCTGTGTTGGTGTTTTATATTAGTCCAAGTCCACACTAAGAATACACTAAATTGGATTGTCTTTACACCATTTGTCCAGTTTGTTTTTAAAACTAATCACAGAGGGAGCATCTACCACATCTTGAGGCAACTTGTTCCATATATTTATGATTCTGTTGTTGTGGGTGTGAGCCAATCTCATATAGTTTGGATGTCTATGTCGGTGGATACTGCTGATGTTAAAAATATGTGGCAGCTCTTTGCAATTATATTTGTGTCAATATTTTGTAGGTCTCAATAAGGTCTCTGTACGGCGAGATTTCAGCGTTGTTAAATTCAATATTTTTAATCTCTCTTCGATGGCTTTTTGCAAGGCATAATGGAATCTTGTATTTTCTTTGTATACTCTCCAGCAAATCTACATCCTTAAGAAAATAGGGCTCCAAATTTGAACCGTACTTATCAGCGGTCGGACATATGTTTTATAAACCTTGAGCTTTGATTGCATACAAAATGCTGTTTGCCTTTTGACAATACTATGGTCAGCCCACTTGAGGTCAGATGATATTAAGACACCTAAATCCTTGTGTGAGTTAACTGACTGTACTGTTGGATTTCCAATGTTATACATTTCTCTGTGATTGTTTCGACCTAGATGCAAAACTATGCACTTAGAAGGATTAACTCTTATAACCCAATTTTTTGTCCACACCTGTATACGCTCTAAGTCTTCTCTTAAGGTTCCCTGGTTCAATAGAGGATTTCCGAAGTATTTCACATCATCAGCAAAGAAACAGGCTTCCGAGTGTATTATAGAACTCAGATCAGCAACAAAAGTGCCAGAGGGTAGGCGCGAGTACTGATCCTTGTTGCACTCCACTGAAGACGTCTTGAGGTTGCGAATATAGATTTCCAACTCTTACTTGAAAGGTTCTTCCACTCAAATAATTTTTGATCCATTTCAGAAGATTTCCTCGGATACTTAGATGTTCCAATTTAACCAAAAGACGTGTGTGGTACCTTGTCAAAGGCCCGTTCAAAGTCCAGGTAGAATATATCCAAAGGATTATGTTTATCAAATTCCTCAGTCCATCTGTAGTAGCAGGAAATAAGGTTAGTTATAGTTGAGCGCCGTTCCACAAAGCCATGCTGGTTATCAGGAATAATTTTCTCATCCGCTAGGAATTTTTTTACTTTTTTACATATAATCTTCTCCATACATTTGCAAACAATACTAGTTAAACTGATTAGCCTGTAGATCTAATTTATCACCCTTTTAAAAACAGGTACACAATAGCATGTCTCCAGTCTTTTGGTACCTCACCTGAAGCATATGATTCATTCATATTGACCAAGACTGGTGTGATGGTTTCAACGATGATTGGAGAAATACTCCAGGGACATTATCCGCCCAGTAGCAGAGTTTACATTTAGGGACTTGAGAACCATAGCACATCCTGTGATGTGAAATGGATGTCATCTATGGAGTTTTTAACTCTTATAGGTATGGAGATATTATTAAGGTCAGGTTCCAATGAGTATGCTTTCTCAAATTCAAGCAAACGCTTAGGCAATTTTAGACCCTTCAACCACAAGATTGCCAAGTTCATCACATACCACAGGCAGACCAACTTTAGAAGACATGCAATCATGAGTGAGCATAGAAGGTTTGTTTCTTGACAATCTTAGTCGAAAAGACTTCTAAGTCCTCTTGCTTCACTAACACACCTGTTATTGCAGTCTTTGTAGGCCTTATATTTTGCATCGCATTTCTTGTCTGCTACATATGAGTCCCATAGAATCTTTTTCTGTTTTGTCAATTCAACAATGGAAGCATTTATAAAGGGTTTATTTAGATTTTTCCTAACCATATTAAGAGGAGCATGTCGGTCAAAACAATTTCCACTTCATCCTTCAGGGCCATGCACTGTTCATCTACTGATTTACTCCAGTCATGAATACATAGCGTGTTTTGAGCTCTGCATTAACAATATCATAGTTTATTTTATGTGAAGCACGCCTAAATAATTCCTGTGCTAAAGGGCTTGAGATGAGGTATTGAATTTGAAATTCAATTACACAGTGGTCACTTTACGAATTGGAGCTGAGTAGGTAATGCCTAGAGCTGTGGTAGCTCAGATGGTTAGCGCTTGCTGTAAGTTTCACAATATGAGCAACTTTTCTTCCTCGCACAACTTCCTTGTGGAATCGATTACCACCAGCGGCCGAGACGACTTAGGGACCTTCAAGAAAAGAGCCTACTCCTTTCTAAAGGCCGGCAACGCATCTGCAATTCTGGTGTTGCGGTTGTTCATGGGCGGCGGTAGTCACTACCATCAGGTGAGCCGCATGCTCGATTGCCCCTCTCCTATAAAAAAACCCAGGTTCGATCCCGCCGCACCAATGAAATTGTTACTTGCAATTGTAAGTGCTGATTTACCACGCTCGGCGGTGAGGAAAACATCGGAGGAAACCTACATGTCTGAGAAATCAAAAAAAATTTTGAAGACGTAGTCTCCAACACGCATTGGCAGCGCGGCGGACATTTCCTTGCCCTAAAACCCTCTCGGAAATCAGAGGACACCTGCCCAGCAGTGGAACGATACAGGCTGTAACTTAATTTCTTTTACTTTAGGTAATGCCTGAGATAAGATCTTCCGTAATTTCCGAACGCTGCCCAGCCGAGTTGAATCCGTCGATTGACCTCTCGGTCGAAGTTGGACTTACCTAGTCGGACTATTTGTCCCAGGTAAACATACTCGTCAACAACTTCGAGCTTAGTGCTCCCAACAACTACCGGCATAGGTGTGACATGGACGTTACACATGATCTTTGTTTTGTCCATGTTCATCTTAAGATCTATCCATTGGGAGGCACTATCGAGGTCATTGAGCATATTGCTTAGGTCCTCCAGCGATTCTGCCATAAGGACTATATTGTCGGCAAATCGAAGGTGAGTGACGTACTCTCCAGTGATGTTAATACCTTATCCTTTCCAGCCCAAAAGCTTGAAAACGTCTTCCAATGCAGCGGTGAAGAATTTCGGGGATATAACGTCAGCCTGTCTTACACCTCACTGCAGTTGGATAGGTTTCGTACTCCGGTTCTGTACACGGATCGCTATCGTAGCCCTACTGTTCAAACACTTCAGCACTTCGATATACCGACAGTCAACTTGGCACCGCTGAAGGGACTGCACCACCGCCAAATTTCAACGGAATCAAGGCTTTCTCATAGTCCACATACGCCAGACATAGTGGCAAATTGTACTCCTCGGACTTCTGTACAATTTGCCGAAGGGTATGTATGTGGTCTATGGTGCTAAAGCCTTTTCGGAAACCGGCTTGTTCGGGAGGCTGGAAGTCGTCGAGTCTGCGTGCGAGACGATTCGTAATGACTCTCGAAAACAGCACGTAGACGCGGCTCAGAAGGGAAATCGGTCTGTAGTTCTTCAAGAGAGCGTTGTCGCCTTTCTTGAAGAACAAGACTACCGCACTTCTGCTCCACGCCTCCGGTGTAATGCCACCATGTAGGACGGAATTAAAGAGCTTCTGAAGGACTTCAAGTACCGGTTTTCCACCCGCTTTCAGAAGCTCCGCTGTAATTCCATCCTCGCCTGGGGCCTGCCGTTTTAAGGTGCTGGAGAGCCATTCTAATCTCGCTCAGACTGACGTCCGGATATCATCGGAATAATGTCGGGTAAGACTCGCTCTTGATCGTTACTCACACTTGCGTGTGGCTCAAACGATGATGTGTACAGCTGCCCATAGAACCTCTCAATCTCACTCAAAATCTCAGGTGTCCCGGAAACGACGCTGCCACACTCGGTCTTCAGCTTCGACAGTTGGCTCTTTCTGGCAGACAGATCTCTAGCAAAGACTTTGAAGCCCTGGTTCCGCTCGATCGCTTCTTCAATACGAGCTGTATTGAAGTTGCGCAAGTCCCGCCGCAAGCATTTGGAGATCTGTCTGTTCAGTTGCCTGTATTCTGTCATATCTACTGAAGACGGCAGCTTCATATCCCGTCTAACAGCCATGAGATTAAGAGTGTGATCGGAGAGTTTTTGTGTTCTTCTGCGGCGGGTCTTGCAAAACTTAGCTCCGACCGCATGGACAGTTTCCACGAGCTTGTCAAAAGTTAATACATAAAGTAAATTAAATTAACCTCTGCCTAGAGGAAACAATCTATACTAATAAATAAAATTCAAGTGTCCGTTTGTAATGTCAAAATAACTTTTGTACTTTTTACTAAACGCATATCAAAGTATATACGGTACTTATAACAAAAAAACAATTTTTATAATTTTTGTCTGCCTGTCTGTCTGTTACGGCTGGAGAGATTTTCTTGGCACTTTCACTGGCAGATTTGTGAACAAAATCGGATTAGAAAATCGAGGAAGTACAACAATAAATTACTATAAAATATTCTATGCATATGAAGTCATGGGCACGGCTAATCCCTATATATAAAAATCAATTGCTGTCCGTTAGTATCACAGATTTTGATTTGATGGCTCGTTTTGATGGAATTTTTTGTGTGTGTTTGAGTGGGTCCCAAGGTGGTTTAGATTCACAATTGAACCGGGTAGGTGGCGCTGTTGTCGAGATCCAGAAATCACCCATTGCAAAGCCAGGGTGGATCAATTGTATTCAATAATTATAACATTCCTACTACATCCAATAGACTGCTCAGTTTCACTCAGTGGCGGATTATCCTTAAGGCAAACTAGGCACGTGCCTAGGGGCGCAAGGTTAAAAAGGGGAGCACGCAGTAGTTTTAAATAAAAAAAAAAATGTTTGCCTACATCGCACTCACTCTCTCATCACATTTTTCATTCGAGCCTACCTGTTAAGGGTACTCGTATCCTAAATATTTTGGAACTATTAAACTATATTATAATTTTTTTTTTTTAATGGATAGGGTGACAAACGAGCACACAGTCCACCTGAAAGTGGTTGCTGTGACCCATAGACATCTACATCTATCCTCAATAAAGAATCAAAATGCAGATGCGTTATCACCCGTGAGGACTCAGATGGAATGCCTCTTTTCCAGTAAAAAGGGTCTCCGGTTCTCTACACTCACCATACGAAACACAGCAGCATTAAGCTGCTATTTTACGGTGGTATTCTGTGAGAGCGTGGTCCTTCCCCGGTCGAGCCGACCCATTCGTGCTACAACTATACTACTAATATAGCTGCAGCATGGCTCTACCACGTATGATATTGATATGATATATGATATTACAGTGTGAACTCCATATAACGTCACTCGATTTAACGACAAACTCCCTAAAGCGTCGAAATAACACGGCTTTGGTTAGTTTAGCTTGTCTTCCATACAATGACACACTAAATAGCATTACACCCACTCTCAATAACGACAACTATTAAATAATAAAAAGTACTTTTTAAGTTGCATAAATTTGTAAAAACTGCACAGCTGTGTACGTTCTATTGTTCTTTTGTCGCTTTATTATCCCTAGCCCGTAATAAACTCGACTGTGGGCATCATACATACCAAACTCTAAGAAATCCGTTGTTTTGTTTACAAATTGGAATCGCTTGCACATGTAGACTGTTGTTAGTAGGAGTCATGGCTTATCTATACATTATCATATTCTTATTTGCTCACAGACTTTCAAACTGTAAACATGGCAATTCAGCGAAAATCGCTCAGTGTATTGACGAAAAAGTGTCTGAAATAAACTTTTTCTTTTTCTAATACAGATTTTTCTTCGTTCCATTTATTATTATTATGTGGTTATAGGCGAGCAGCTTATAGCTGATATGCCTATATCTGTGTTGGTGTTTTATATTAGTCCAAGTCCACACTAAGAATACATTAAATTGGATTGTCTTTACACCATTTGTCCAGTTTGTTTTTAAAACTAATCACAGAGGGAGCATCTACCACGTCTTGAGGCAACTTGTTCCATATATTTATGATTCTGTTGTTGTGGGTGTGAGCCAATCTCATATAGTTTGGATGTCTAGGTCGGTGGATACTGCTGATGTTAAAAATATGTAGCAGCTCTTTGCAATTATATTTGTGTCAATATTTTGTAGGTCTCAATATGGTCTCCTCTGGTACGGCGAGATTTCAGCGTTGTTAAATTCAATATTTTTAATCTCTCTTCGTATGGCTTTTTGCGAAGGCATAATGGAATCTTTGTGGCTTTTCTTTGTATACTCTCCAGCAAATACATCCTTAAAAAAATAGGAATTTTGAAATCCGTACTCCAAATTTGAAATCCGTACTCTATCAGTGGTCGGACATATGTTTTATAAACCTTGAGCTACATATCTTGAGTCAGATGCTGAAACGATAGTCTGATTGCATACAAAATGCTGTTTGCCTTTTTGACAATACTATGCATTTGGTCAGCCCACTTGAGGTCAGATGATATTAAGACACCTAAATCCTTGTGTGAGTTAACTGACTGTACTGTTGGATTTCCAATGTTATACATTTCTCTGGGATCGTATCGACCTAGATGCAAAACTGTGCACTTAGAGGGATTAAGTCTTATAACCCAATTTTTTGACCACTCCTGTATACGCTCTAAGTCTTCTCTTAAGGTTCCCTGGTTCAATAGAGGATTTCCGAAGTATTTCACATCATCAGCAAAGAAACAGGCTTCTGAATGTATTATAGAACTCAGAGCAGCAACAAAAATGCCAGAGGGTAGGCGCGAGTACTGATCCTTGTGGCACTCCACTGAAGACGTCTTTAGGTTGCGAATATACATTTCCAACTCTTACTTGAAAGGTTCTTCCACTCAGATAATTTTTGATCCATTTCAGAAGATTTCCTCGGATACTTAGATGTTCCAATTTAACCAAAAGACGTGTGTGGTACCTTGTCAAAGGCCCGTTCAAAGTCCAGGTACAATATATCCAAAGGATTATGTTTATCAAATTCCTCAGTCCATCTGTGGTAGCAGGAAATGAGGTTAGTTATAGTCGAGCGCCGTTCCACAAAGCCATGCTGGTTATCCGGAATAATTTTCTCATCCGCTAGGATTCTTTTACTTTTTTACATATAATCTTCTCCATACATTTGCAAACAATACTAGTTTAACTGATTAGCCTGTAGTTAGCATGTCTCCAGTCTTTTGGTACCTCACCTGAAGCATATGATTCATTCATAATATTGACCAAGACTGATGTGATGGTTTCAACGCACGATTGGAGAAATACTCCAGGGACATTATCCGGCCCAGTAGCATAGTTTACATTTAGGGACTTGAGAACCATAAGCACATCTTGTGATGTGAAATGGATGTCATCTATGGAGTTTTTAACTCTTGGTATAGGCATGGAGATATTATTAAGGTCAGGTTCCAATGAGTATGCTTTCTCAAATTCACAAGCAAACGCTTCGGCAATTTTAGACCCTTCAACCACAAGATTGCCAAGTTGATCACATACCACAGGCGGCAGACCAACTTTAGAAGACATGCAACTGCGTAGGTGAGCATAGAAGGGTTTGATTCCACTCTCGACAATCTTAGCTTCGTAAAAAGACTTCTAAGTCCTCTTGCTTCACTAACACACCTGTTATTGCAGTCTCTATAGGCCTTATATTTTGCATCGCATTTTTGTCTGCTACATATGAGTCCCATAGAATCTTTTTCTGTTTTGTCAATTCAACAATGGAAGCATTTATCCAGGGTTTATTTAGATTTTTCTTTTTCCTAACCATATTAAGAGGAGCATGTCGGTCTAAAACAATTTCCACTTCATCCTTCAGGGCCATCCACTGTTCATCTACTGATTTACTCCAGTCATGATTACATAGCGTGTTTTTGAGCTCTGCATTAACAATATCATAGTTTATTTTATGTGAAGCACGTCTAAATAATCCCTGCGCTGAAGGGCTTGAGATGAGGTATTGAATTTGAAATTCAATTACACAGTGGTCACTTTTACGAATTGGAGCTGAGTAGGTAATGCCTAGAGCCGTGGTAGCTCAGATGGTTAGCGCTCGCTGTAAGTTTCACAACACACGAGCAACCTTTTCTTCCTCGCACAACTTCCTTGTGGAATCGATTACCACCAGCGATTTTTCCGGACCGATACGACTTTGGGAGAAAAGAAAAGAGCCTACTCCTTTCTAAAAGGCCGGCAACGCATCTGCAATTCCCCTGGTGTTGCGGTTGTTCATGGGCGGCGGTAGTCACTTACCATCAGGTGAGCCGCATGCTCGATTGCCCCCTCTCCTATAAAAAAAAAAAAAAACCCAGGTTCGATCCCCGCCCGTACCAATGAAATTGTTAATTGCAATTTTAAGTGCTGATTTACCACGTGCTCGGCGGTAAAGGAAAACATCGTGAGGAAACCTGCATGTCTGAGAAATCAAAAAAAAAATTTTCGAAGACATGAAGTTCGCCAACACGCATTGGGACAGCGCGGCGGACATTTCCTTGCCCTAAAACCCTCTCGGATATGAGAGGACGCCTGTGCCCAGCAGTGGGACGTATCCTCCTCATTTGTCATTAACAAATCCAGTAGTGAGGGAATATTTCTGGATTGATAGCGGGTTGGCTCGGTGACAAGTTGACATAGAGCTGAGTCAAAGTAGAATTTTTGAAAGAGCTGAGTTGAGTCATGCAAGCTCTGATTATAAGAAAGAGGCCAAACAATGTCCCTGTAGTTAAAATCCCCAACTATGACCATGGTGTTGTGTGCAGATGCAGTACTTAAGTTTTCATATAGTATTTTGTCCTTAATATTCCATTCCTTGTCATTGTCCGCTCTGTATATAACCACTAACAGGAAGTGATGTGATTTTAGTTGAATATCAAGATATAGATAGTGCTTCTGTCAATTCACTCACGTATGCACTATTTTTTTTAACAACTATTGATACATTATTAATGAATTTCCCTAAATAAACTGCTACACCACCACCTCTCGATTTTCCTCCAGGAGTTATTTTCCTGTCTAATCTCTATAGTGTGCAACCTGAAATTGAACTGCTGGCTCCCTTGTCTATGCTTTTGAGCCAAGTCTCTGTAAGTAAAACAAATGTAGGGTTCTTTGTTTGTATTTCAAGAATTGGTCACAGTACATTCGCAACGGTTTGCTCAACTTTTGTTTGTTTTGAACAGCAACAACAGCAGTGCCTTGACAGCTACCCAGCGAGACTTAAACACTACTTTGAGCAAACGAGTCTTGCCTGTTTCTCTTTTCCCTAGCCTTATAATTTTAAGCACATCACTTGGGGATATCTCGTCGTTTAGGTTACTAATAATATTGTTCACCACACTTTCATTATGTTTCTGGCGTATTTGCACATCTTCCGCCTCAGATTCCTTGGTGCCCGCAATCAAAATATTGCATGCTCGGCGCTCCCGCTCACATATTTCTGCTATAACATCTGACGCGACGGTTTTTGAAGCAGAAGTGGCATCAGTTAGGCCAGATTTCGATACCAATTCCGATCCGATTTTGGAGGTGTTAAATCTACGAGATTGGCATCGCCCCATTCGGAGACTGCCTGTAGTATGAGACTCACACGTTCAACCATAGCCTCTCTTTCCGACTGGATTTGATCCCGACAGGCTCAGGCACCTGGTTGGCATCTGTCCACAACTGTGCTGTCGTCTGCATGTCCATAGATACCGGGAATGAGCAGATCATTTATATGCAGCAGGAAGAGAGTTGCGGAGAGAACGGACCCCTGAGGAACACCGGCGTTAGTCGCCACAGCATCGGATGAGTAGCCATCGACGACGACCCGGAGAGACCGTTCACTCAGAAAGTCCTTCACCCAGGCAATCAGGCCAGGGATAAGCCGTGACGCTGAAAGCTTGCCCAACAGACTAGCGTGCAAACCCTGTCAAAGGCCTTCGAAACATCGAGGGAAACAGCAAGTGCTTCACCACTGTTCTCGAGGGCTTCGCCCCATATGTGAGTGGCATACGCTAGAAGGTCCCCAGTTGATCGATTTCGGCGAAACTCGTACTGGCGATCACTGATGAGATCATTTTGCTCTAGGTATGCCATGAGGTGGGCGTTCAATATACGCTCCATAATCTTGCAGAGTATGGAGGTAATTGAAATTGGCTGATAGTTGGCAGGGTCAGTACGGCTACCTTTTTTAGGCACAGGCTGCACATTGGCCAGCTTCCACGATTTGGGCCCTATTCCAGTCCTGAATGAGAGGCGGACCAAGCGTGTCAACACAGGAGACAACACAGGTCCACAGACCTTTAGAACTATAGCTGGTATACCATCAGGTCCACTAGCTTTGTTCACGTCTAGACTTCACAAGGTTTTAAGAACCTCCTTGTTGGTGATAAGGACCTCAAACATAGAGGTACCGCAGTTAGGTAATTGAGATGGTACACTGTTGCTACTATCCAGACGCGAATTGAAGCAAAAAGAGAAACAAATAAATCCGCTTTCTCCTAGCCAGTGAGCCATCTGGTTTTACCAGCTGAGGCAGTACAAAGCTGGACACTTTCACTGTGGGAAAAATTTATCTAATTGGTAACCACAGCACCTCGCACCGTTAATGCTGCTGCCTATAATTAGTCTGGAAATTTTTAATATAAACCATGCTGGATGATGCATAGATATTAAAGGCTTTCAAGTTTTTTGGACCTTTCCCATATTTTGACTTAAAAAGTTTACTTCTTCGTTAAAGTACGGGTTTTAATGCCTTTCATACAACTTATTTACGTTATAATAAAAAGGGTTGTAAATAACATACCTGCTGTGGAATAAATTGTGCCAGGATAGAGACGAGTCAATCTAAGGGCCTCCTTGCTATTTCTCACCGATGTGCCAGTAACCATTATTTTTTGGACGCCTGCATAAAAGAATATAAATACAATATGATAGTTATTATGCAAAATGAGTTGCTAGAGTGTACATATAATACGTAATATATGGTATCAAGAACAAGCGGCCAGTATTGATGCAATTAATTTTGACAGCGCTAACAAAGTAATTTGTTAGTGTCGACAGAATGTTCATATCTGCACGCGATGTTTTAAGATATATTTTTTCTTAACGAGTCTTTCACACGCACCTGCATCTTTTGCCCTCTGCACAACTGAATCGAGATCACGTCCGTACTTTTTGTTTGTAAGATTCGCGCCGATGTCAATTACAATAAGATTCTCGTAACAACCCTTCAATTCTTCCGAAATCTGCGTTTCTTCAGACGTCATCCTTAGTTTTGTTTGAAGCTTATTGGTTTGGTGTTTACCTACAAATGGTGAAAAAAATAACGTTTGCTCTGTATGTCATTGCTGTAATGAGTTCAGATATATACTTACAAATTGTATCAAACACTCCTGCTTAATAAGCTTCCGAAAATTCTAATGACTAGTCAAAACGAACACCCTACTTACTTAGCTGCCACCATGTTTTGAAGTGAATTTTCTTCGTAACATATTTGGCAATACTCAATGGCAACGTCACAAGAAGTTGCATTAGCAACTTTTCTATTGGCCATAAGAACATTTATTCTTGAATTTCATTTGTCGATATTATTACTCGAAAGTCAAAGTGAGAACATAGAATTTACGTTCCATGTTTGTATAATTTATGGTTTATATCAAAATTTCTTATTTTGAAGTAGATTTTGATATAATATTTGTGAATTATTAATGCAAACGATAAAACAAATTATAAATAACTTAATTAGGCGCCTATACCAACCCTTAGACAGTCTGAATATTTGTCAAATGAGGGCTAATAATTTTTCATAATAATTTGTTTGATAAAAATTATAAATACAGCGGCTGCCTGCATAATATCGTCGCTTGAAGACAACCTCCAAAGTTTTGTTGCCAACAAAGCTTTGGTGGAGACAGCAAGTTGTCAACCAAAATGTTTCTCAAATTGTTGGCGACTTGTTTCAATTCGGTGCGGAAACAACGGAAACCAAAGTTGGTAACTTTTGTTGAGTTGCAAACAATTGGAAACATAAAAGTTGTCAACATTTTCAGTGGATACGCGGCTTTACTCTATGGCTGCTGAGTTTAGTCAGAATAGGCTGTACGGGCATAGATCCCTTTGCCTTTAAAAAATTAAAAATAGAGCGCTAAACAAAACATTATTATCCGTATTATTATTATATACATATTAAATTTTGATTATTATGGAGGGTAGAGGTAAGGAGAACTATACCTATCTCATAAGGGGGAGAAGATAAAAAGGTATCCAGCTGTAAGCTGTAAATAACAGTTCAAAAACCTTTCAGAATGGCGCTAGCGTAGATACAGAGTGAATGTAGCAGTTGTAGGAGGATTGAAGTGTGCCGAGTTAAAAAAATAAAAAGACTTATTTTTAATGTCAATAAAAATATTTTCAAACGTTTTTATGATTTATTCTAATAATTTTTTTCATCCATAAATATACACTTCTGAATTTTTTTATCATTTCGTTTTGATAAACTTTTGTTCTCTAATTTGGAACAAATATTTATTAATTTAAAATTTAAATTAAAATAATTAATTTAAAATTTACCCTACTGCTATTGTAGCGCCACCCTAATTTAACGCATTTCGACGGACACTTTTTCATACACAGAGATAGTCCTCCTTATCTTTATCCTCCATAAATATTATGTATTCACATCACTATAATACATTTTAGCGCATAGCGGCAATGTAAAACGTAGTGATTATATACTCTATGGCAGCGGGTAGCATTATAGCAGGGATAACGTGTAAAGGTATAGTAGGTCTGTGGGCTTGCTCGTCCCTACGAGTCTTCCTAGAGTCCTCTTTTAAATAATGTACTCTGTGTCGTAGGCTGTAGGCTGAGATGGAAAAACAATCGTAGCTCAATATCTCCAACATCAGCAGACTTCACTCGAACCTTAAAGCAGTCCATTACTATCTGCAGACGTCGAAGTCGCGTTTACTTTTTTTATGGAGGCGTAGGTGTCCACTCCGACCGGTACTTCGTAATTTATACTTGCGATTGTTATCATTTGGAGACACTAGCTAGTTCTGCAGTCTGGAAATAGCCTTAATAACCGTTGATCCCAAATTGTCCTGACTAAGCTATTGATATTAGATTACTCGTAAACATGATAATTGCAAGTAGCCATAATTTTACAATAACATGTTGACCACGAATTGTAGCGATTAAGCTTTTGATATTGGATTACTGAAAACATGTTATGAAGTGTAACGTTACAGAAGACGCTGACTCCATTGTATAATTGTTATTGCTGGTCAAACCAAGGCGTCATACTTTCAGTCAACAGACTTGTTTTGACCATCCTATAAAAGCCCTTGCATTTAGAATAAGATTCATTATAGAACTTATCGTAGTTGTGTAATCACTTAGTTAAGGAAGTCAGTATTGCACTGAATTAGTTTTAATACATTATTGTAATGTAATAGTAATAAATGTCATCGAGACATACTTGTAGTTTTAAAAAAGATTCAGCACCGCTCCCGAAACTTAACTAGCTTCTTTTTGTTATTTGGATAAACATTTGCACTAGTTTCACAATATTTATTTTAAATTATTATTATACTAAATATACGAGGGTGATCCAAAAGTAATGATAATCAGTTACTTCAGGTCCATAAAAATCCAAAAATATTTTTGCTTGCTTATATACTCACTACGTCAGCCTAAAAATCATATAAATAGATCACGATTTCCGGAGATACATTCATTTGAATACGAACTGTCAAAGAGATAACATCAACATGGAAAAACGAAATTAGAGCTATCATCAAGTACCTCTGTTTGAAAAAATGTCTTCAAAAGACATACACAGTGACTTAGTGGAAACATTGGGGACTCTGCTCCTCCATATTCTACAGTTGCACGCTGGGCCAAGGAGTTTAAACTGGGCAGAACATCCACTGAAAATGAACATCGCGAAGGACGCCCATCCACGTCCCTCACTGAAGACAACGTGAAAAGTCGAAGATGTTGTGTTGGCAGATCGAAGTGACCATCAGGCATGTAGCTGAGGTCACAGGATCTCATATGGCAGCGTTCAAAGAATCCTTGCGAACAAGTTGCATATGAAAAGGTCTCTGCGCATTGGGTACCCAGAATGTTAACCGACGAGCAAAAGAAAAATCGAGTTGACATTTCGAGGTCAATCTCGAAAAGTTCCAAGCAGATCAAGAAAATTTTTGTTCCGTTTTGTGACTATGGACGAGACCTGGATCCACCATTTTGATCCTGAAACGAAACAACAATCGATGACTTGAAGCGAGCCTCCTCACCGACGCCAAAGAAATTCAAAGTTTCAAGTTCGGCGGGAAAGGTTATGGCATCTGTTTCTTGGGACGCTCAAGGCATAATTATGGTGGAATATTTGGAAAAGGAGCCACTATTACGGGCTCTTACTACGCAGACCAAATAAGAAGATTACAGGAGGCCATTAAGGAAAAAGACGCGGCAAACTGCGAGCTGGAGTGCTGTTTCACCAAGACAACGCACCGGCTCACAAAGCCGCAGTTGCGATGGCTGCCATTCAAGAAACGGGATTCGCACTGCTCGAACACCCTTCCTATTCGCCAGATCTAGCTCCTAGTGATTTCTACCTCTTTCCTCGGCTCAAGGAACGCCTCCGAGGCAAGAAATTCGAAGACGATAGCGAAGTAATGGCCGCTGTAGAAGCATTTTGGGAGGGTCAAGACAAAGAATTTTTTTCAAAGGGAATCCTGGGTTTACAAAAAAGATGGACTAAATGTATTGATTTGTTAGGAGACTATGTAGAAAAATAAATTATTATTTTAACTTTAATTACCGTGTTTTATTTTCATTATCATTACTTTTGATCACCCTCGTAAAACCGACCGGTTTCGTCACACGGCATTATCAGGGTATATAAAAATAACAAACATATGCAAACATACCTGCAAAATTTTTATAATAATTCAAAATAAATATTGTGCAACTAGTCCAAGTATTTATCCAAATCACAAAAATGATACTTCGTATCTTTCCTGCCCGGGGTACAAAATAGAACAATCCTACGTGCCTTGGGCTGAAGCTTGAGTATACGTCAGAGATGACGCCTTGGCAGTCTTAAAGGTGCGGAACTGTCCATACTTTGGCTGCGCGTTGAGAGCGACGACCATCCTTTCGTCTACGTACGGGTTCCTCTTTAGGTCCCTCAGCAGTGATGCTGACACAGACCGACTCATCAATCACGTCCAAATGACTACATTACATGTTACAACAGATTCCATCCACAGAGATCGTGATCTTTGGCGATTTAACGCCCTGCACGTCGAATGGCTTGTTCACGTTTAACCGATCACGCGAGGAGATGTTATGTTCTGTTTATGACTTTGCTTTAGCATATGATCTAACACAACTGGTTACTTCGCCTACACGGATTCCAGATGTGGAGGACCATTTACCTTCACCGTTGGAACTTTTGGTGTCTTCTCACCGGATAGATATCAGATATCCATTGAAGAACCTCGTAGATCTTTGGACCATTATCTGATCCGGGCTGTGGTGCCACTCACGCTTTTATCGTGGTTGCGTTCTGCAGGCTGCCGTCATGAATGGCATTAAAGGTCAGCCAATTTGGGAAGGATGCGGTGTTTTCTTGCATCCTAACCTTGGGGGCTTTGCTTCTCACCGGATAATTTTAACGTTGTTGCTGATTTTGTCACTAATGTGGTGCTTCAGGCAATGAAATTTTTAATTCCGTCATCTGTGGTGCCCATCAGGCCTCTTCCTTTTTACCCCAGCCTTGCCAATATTTCTTGGGAACACGTCGTCGAGTACCAGAACAAACTTGTGTCTGAAGTCCAGTCTTTGTTAAATCAATTTTCGGATATGGGACGACTAAATCTAGTCCAGTTCAACACACAGTATTGCACGTTTACTGCTAAAAAGAACCCCTTTGTCGTATCTTCATAATTTCAGGGCACTTTCCTTGCTGCATCAGCCTCATGCCTGCTTCGCGGCACTTGCTGTCAAGAGACATAGACGACATCAATGCGGCTCAAGATAATGTGCCGTAAACTTCTCTTGTCACCCTGTGGTAAAAAATGTCATTCTCGCATCAATCTGTTCAGCCACCAAAAGGTAAAGTCATGGGAAGATAAATATCATGAGATAAAATATATTTTATTAAACTTTTACATTATTTCTTTTCTTTTACTTGCGACCAATGCATAAGCATCGTATTAGTCTGTGGGCCGGCCTAAAGGATTATTATACCCATAGACTTAGAATATACTGGCGTATAGACCACCTGAACGCCCGAAAACGCGTGACCAATTTTGATTTGTCATTGTGTGCGTTAGCTAGTGATGTACATTTTACTTACAAAGACTATCGAAAAATGATTGTTAAGGAAACGGTAAAAAGATTTAAAAAAATTGTTTGGTGCACGAAATTGAATAATATTCATATAACATGTTCCTGGGAATAAGCTGAACCTACCTGCCTTTTGTTGGATTTTAATTCAAATGTATAAAATCCCAGGTGAGTTTACCGATAAACTTATAAAACTCCCCAAGAACCAGATCGGAAAGTTGTATTTTCGAGCTATGATCTTTGGAGAAAAATATTTACTGCCGTGGGCAGTTTCCCCGGAATTTCTTTTTTAACATATTGTTAATGTAAATAGGTAGATACTTAACTAAGTATATACCTATTTATATTTTATAAAATATTTTGATGGGGAAATAAAAAACGGGGACACGGAGTACATAATGATTGCTTTATTTTTCATATAAGTATTACTTTTGATAATTACAAACATTTAATAATTAATAATTAAATACATTATGGAAGTTTATTTTAACATTCGACTTAAATATGAATGTGTAATAGTGGTGAATGGTGTCCACTATTAACAGACTCCGAGTGGTCTAGGAGCGGAGGAATGAAACTATTTTTCTTGATATGCTTTACTATGTGCAGGCGAATGAAGGTGTTTATTTAGTGAACCCTGCCTATATTTATATTCCCGGCTACATCCTTAGTTTACCAATAGCAATATCTTTTATTTATTTAGCCAAATAGAATTTATACATTTTGACCAATGAAGATTAATCAATTACAATATTATGTACAACTATTATATGTCGCGCTCCATTTGCCGGCGTAAGACTCGTGGATCGCTTCTCGTAGCTGCGTTGCTGGACGGGACTATATAAGTGATGCAGTCCGACGCGCGCGCGACATCATTCCGCTTGCGCCGTCGCTCCCGAGCGGTCGTGCGCTTGAGGGGTCCGCCGCTGACCGAGCACCCTACCCCGTACGGGTCTTCTCCCTCGTTCGGCACAGTTTCTTAGAATAGTACGTCAGTCCCGTCCCGTCCCCCTCAGCTGGCGCCGCCGCCCCCGTGCGGTTGCGTTGGCTGACCGCTCTTCCGTCCCTGTACGGTTGGGTGCCCTCCCACACTCCCGTCCTTGCACGGTCGAGTTTTGCCCTCCCGCTCGGCTAGCACAGCCGCGCCCGTGCGGTTGTGCTTAGCTGTCTCGCCGTCGCCGTGTTTCCGTGCCCATGAATATGGGTTCGGGCGACGGTGGAGCCTCCCGTCTCCGCCAGCCGCCCCGTGCGGTTGTGTTGAGCGTCCGCACTTACCGTTGAACGGTGAGTGCCTTCCTACCTGTCCCCACTGGCTAGTGCCGCCGCCCCGTGCGGCTGCGCTGGCAGTCAGTTCTCGCATGCGATTCCCACTCTCATTTCTCCAGCACCATCGCACTTTGCGGCTGTGTTGGTTGATCCGCGCTTCTGTCCCCGGACGGTTGTGCCCCACGCCTCCCTCTCCCCGAGGGAGGTCGTCTCAGATGCGACAATAAAGCCTTCGGGCTAGAGTCGGTCCCAAGGTGGTGTTTAGTGGGTAGGCACTTCTTCAAAGTGAGTCCCACATAACCACGCAGCCGGCTGCGTGGTATGCTAGGAGCATTCACCACCTCCTCCCCGCTACCGGAGGTGTCCTTACATTGGGCGCAAAAAAAACGCGCGCGCGTAATCGGCGAGCGGCGGCGGCGTGGGACACATCTCCGGAACAGCAAGAAGAGGCGAAGCTGCGGCGTTGAAGAAACGGCTCGAAAATGGTCGACGGATTCATGAAGATAGCCGGCGTGTGAAGACGATGCGGCGCTGATGATATTTGCGGCTGCTTCTTGTTTCTATATTAGAACGTTAAATATATACGTCAAATTATCTCGCTTCGATATGCAGTCCGCAGTATCTCAGTAGCCGGGGGTAATTTGTAAATAAATGTTTTCTTCAGACCTTCACCTTCTGCGTTATGGTAGCACCAGGGTAACGTTATTTATTACCGTTTTGGGTTGATTAGCCTGGCTGCTACAAATGTAAACTTAATAATTTAAGTAAGGAAACTTGTAGGAATTAGTTAAATAAGATTGCTTTGTTTAAAGGTCAATATCTTTATGAGGCTTCATCATGCTTCATGTTTATATTCTTTCATCTGTCTCTGAAAAGTATAAAGTAATAATAAGCTTATTATCATTTTAGCTGCATGAATTTTAAAAAAAATGATCTTAACAGAGTAAAGTGCACCAAGTGTCTGAAGATACAGATGCACTCTCTATTCTCTCAATCTCGGTATCTTAAGAAAATGTCTCGCAGATCTAATGATCCGCGCAGCTATTACTTAACCACGAGTTCCTCTTCTCTACGAATAACGCTGTAGGGGATGATCTACGCTACTTAAGCCATCGGTACAATGTCATCGGCCATCAAGCACGAATCGGGCATCGAGCGTTGTGAGTATCAAATACTATGGAATTTAAACTATCGCGTCAGATGCACGGGCATCTAGTGGCGCTTCAGGAGCATTACTAAATATCTATACCTAACTACGCTAAAAGTTTTATCATTGTGATTTGGGAATATAATCCGAAGTTCCGAATCTGTGCTCAACCCCTTGGGGAAAATAGCGTGATGCTATGAATATATTGTACTAGTGTGACCGTGAGGCTGTGCAGTTGGTTAAGTAAGGTTATACATTTATTTTGGTTGATAAATAGATACTTAGTTGGGTTCATAATGGCTTAAAGAGGAAAATCTCAAGATTCTTTAATAACGTATAAAAATCTGCCTCTGTATTTATCTAAAGTTTTGAAAGTTAAATTTTTGAAGTCTTATTATAACAATATTTTACTTACAGGTATAAAAAATGTAGAAATGACTCCTTTAAATAAAAGTTTTTATTCTACTTTTTCTTTTATACTTCTCATGAAAAGTTTGCTGCAAATTGTTGAGTTCTTCTTTACATTCCAACCAACCTGTCCAATTAACCTTAACCATTTTTTCTAATTATAGAATCCGGAGGGAATCTGTTTGAAAAACGGCAAAATAAAATTACATTTTAGAACGCAAACCAAGGATTTATTTTCTTGTTGTGTGGACAAGTCTATCGATTTATTATAAACATTCAAGATAAATATCGACATTCATTTTGATATAGTTGAGTCAATCCCTAGCGTACATGTAAAATATTTTGTATCAAAATGTATTTACCAAATTCTTTTTTCAAAGACTTTTTTCTTTTCAAAATATCAAAATTAACAAAATAATTGAAAACATTCTATATTTTAAACAGTATATAACATAAATTTTAACCAAAAATAAACGAGTCATAACGTTGACGACGTCTTGAGAAATTACCTGTGAAATGTGCAATTATCAGGATTATTTCTATTATTAACACTACAGTCACTCACAGAACAAAGAAACATTTTGGAAAAAGTTACAAAATATCTAGGAGCTATTTCTTGAGTACCGACTTTTCCGACCTGTCATACAAATTCGGTTACAGAGTCATGAGATTTGGTATCCTTTTCTATCTTGCATTTTTGCCATAAGGAATTTTTTTCTCCCTTGCACACTATGTTGGTCTATACGCCAGTATATTCTAAGTCTATGATTATACCTAACTCATAGACTTAGAATATACCGACGCCAGTATATTCTAAGTCTATGACCTATTTTGATACTGAGATTAAATGAAGACATGGCTTAAAAGACAAGCATCCAAGCCAAAAAATCTTATTAAAAACTATACGTAGTGATTATATTATAGGATAGTTACTATACTCTTTGTTATATTGTATATTACCCTACTCTATGTTATATTGTCTTTTCTCTTTGATAGAAAACCAGGTTCTAAGATAAAAGTAAAAG
The DNA here is from genome assembly GCA_029286625.1 of Parnassius orleans. Lineage (NCBI taxonomy): Eukaryota > Metazoa > Arthropoda > Insecta > Lepidoptera > Papilionidae > Parnassius > Parnassius orleans. The sequence goes on from JAGSMP010000206.1 coordinate 929,417, forward strand.
ATAAATAACCACTAAATTTTAACTAAACAGATAACATCGTAAATTATTTGCTATAATAAAAAATTATCTAATATAATATAGCAAAAATGAATGTCAAAAAATTTGTGTCCAAAAATTTGGTTGTGCTGGTAATGGTGCCAGTTCTTATAGGAGCTCATTATGGCTGGTACAAGTTGCAAGGAATCGACTACTTGGTCAGCCCTGAAGAACGCAAAAAGTTACCTTTCGCATCGGTAATATCAAGCCATTGGTTTCAGATTAGTTTTTCTGAACTAAAGACTAATTATTATTCAAGCTACAAAGAATTTCTAGTACTTATTATTGAAATGATTGTTTTTTTTCAGCTGTTTAAAAAAGACTAAAGGATTTTACTGAAAAAAGAGATGGAGATGTGGAAGAATTGTAAATACTTAAAGCAATAGAAATATATATAGGTATATATACTCAACTTAAGAAGAGAACTTAGAAATTTTGTAGAATTACATTATGCATAAACATATATTCTGTTGTGAAATCATTATCTTTAGTAATTTTAAATCAGGAATAGTTTAACGTGTAAATAACCTGTGATATTAAAGTACTAGTAAGAGCAATGGACTACTTTTTAAACAAAAGTGCCTCAGTATAAAAAGTATCTTTGATTTAGATAAAGATAAAATTGTGTGTCATTTTTTGGTTCATATATATTTATACATACATAGTTATCCCTGATGGGTACTCCACTCATCTGCCAAGTGTGGCAACTATGCAGGATTCCTATGAGGCAATCTTCGTGGGAGGCCTATGCTCAGCAGTGGACTTTCATAGATTATAATGGATGGATGTTGTAGGTGGTACCTTTAGAAAATATCAGGTAAATATCTAGGCCTTCAGTAGTTGAAATAGAATAAAGGTGACAAATGAGCACATAGTCCACCTAATGGTAAGTGGACTCCATGAGGACGATATGAGGTGATTGCCAAGAGGATGATATGAGACCATGAGGACGATATGAGGTGATCGCTACTAAGCTATTTCTAATTTGTTTTATGTTGTTAATTGTGCTGGGTTTCTTGCTGGTTCTTCCCAGGACAGAGGTTTTTTTCCGAACCAGTGGTAAATTTAAAAAAGGGACCTTCAATAAGTATTATTTATAATCTATATTGAATAAAAAAGTTTCTGCTTCTGCTTCTGACGTTGTGACCCATAAATATCCGACAACAAAGAATCAAAATGTAAATGCATTGTCACCTCTGTGGACTTGGATGGAATGCCTCATTTCCTGTAAAAAGGGTCTCCGGTTGTCTCATATGAAACACATCAGCATTAAGCTGCTATTTTACAATGATATTGTGCTAGTGTGGTCCTTTCCCGGTAGAGCCAACCTATTTGTGTTACAGCCTGCTACAGCGTGGCTCTACCACGTACAAAACAAGTTCACTGTCAAGGGCTTTAAAGAAGAATTGTTTTTTTTTAAATAAAAGTATTTTTTAAAAATACCTTTGTGTTATAATTACTGACAAATAAATATTTAATTTACATTATATGGTGGATACATTTCCTAAAACTGATAGCCATAACTGAATGGTTAGAGGCACACTGAACCTAAACGTTAAGTTGGAGAGTTCTCGTCTAATGAAGTCGACGCTCCGTCCCCCTCGTGCTCTAATCCAAAGTCTCGAAACCTTTCAGCTCAAGCTACGAAACCCTTTTCAGTGCCTAGAAGATTGCAATGCAGTGGACGATATGATTGACAAGCTCGTGGAAACTGTCCATGCGGTCGGAGCTAAGTTCTGCAATACCCGCCGCAGAAGAACAAAAAAACTCTTCGATCACACTCTTAATCTCATGGCTGTTAGACGGGAAATGAAGCTGCAGTCTTCAGCAGATTTGACAGTGTACAGGCAACTGAACAGATAGATCTCCAAATGCATGCAGCGGGACTTACGCAACTTCAATACATCGCATATAGAAGAAGCGACCGAGTGGAACCAGGGCTCCAAAGTCTTTGCTAGAGATCTGTCAGAACGAGTCAACTATCGAAGCTGAAGACCGAGTGTGGCAGCGTCGTTTCCGGGACACCTGAGATTTTGAGTGAGATTGAGAGGTTCTATGGGCAGCTGTACACATCATCGTTGAGCCACCCGCAAGTGTGAGTAACGATCCAAGAGCAAATCTTATCCGACACTATTCCGATGATATTCTGGACGTCAGTCTGAGCGAGATTAGAATGGCTCTCCAGCACCTTAAAAACGGCAAGTCCCCGGGCGAGGATGGAATAACAGCGGAGCTTCTGAAAGCGGGTGGTAAACCTGTACTTGAAGTCCTTCAGAAGCTCTTAAATTCCGTCCTCCATGGTGGCACTACACCGGAGGCGTGGAGCAGAAGTGCGGTGGTCTTGTTCTTCAAGAAAGGCGACAACGCTCTCTTGAAGAACTACAGACCGATTATCCTTCTGAGCCGCGTCTACGTGCTGTTTTCGAGAGTCATTACGAATCGTTTTGCATGCAGACTCGACGACTTCCAGCCTCCCGAACAAGCCGGTTTCCGAAAAGGCTTTAGCACCATAGACCACATACATACCCTTCGGCAAATTGTAAAGAAGTCCGAGGAGTACAATTTGCCACTATGTCTATCGTATGTGGACTATGAGAAAGCTTTTGATTCCGTCGAAATTTGGGCGGTGCTGCAGTCCCTTCAGCGGTGCCAAATTGACTGTCGGTATATCGAAGTGCTGAAGTGTTTGTACAGTAGGGCTACGATGGCTATCCGAGTACAGAACCAGAGTACGAAACCTATCCAACTGCAGGTGTAAGACAGGGTGACGTTATATCTCCGAAACTCTTCACCGCTGCATTGGAAGACGTTTTCAAGCTACGATGATCCTACCCGCATTGCGGCATACCGACCGTATTATAGGAAATGTACACACACAATACTTGCTTGGGCATATTTCCAATATGAACTTAAATTGTGTGGGCGACCCCTTACAATATTATCTTAGTTATGTATTCTTTTTCTATAAATCACCTCTATCCCCATCTGGGGCGTGTCACCAAAGGAACGATACAGTTGTCTCGTTGTTTTCTTCAGTCTTGTGGCTTAGGATCTTAAGTGGGCTACTCTGAAAATTAATTAGGCGGGTATCCACAACTAATGCTGAACGTACCCTTCTGTTGCGTCATACTACATCGCAAGCTATGAGTGTTATTATTATATTCAAAAATGGTATGCTGGATTTGTTCTATATAGTTTTATTTTTAATTTTAGTTATAATTTCACTCTTTATCTGTGCTGCTCATAGCATACAAAATGTTATTTAGAAAATATTTGTATGCAAGATTTTGTTTATATGAGTAACAAACAAAGTTTCTGTATTTCCTTGTATTTGCTCAAGTGGTGGGTACAAAATCACCATCGCTCACGTTTCTTCCATCTGGTGGTTATACAGATTTAATCTTGAAAAGAGCATGTGGTACTTTTTTTAAATATCATAAACCAAAGCATAACCTGGTGGTAAGCTGTAATGAAGCCCTAGATGATAAATTGCACTGTATTAGCTTAACAAAGTCTATTCATTCTTCATTTGAAGACAACTAGATTACCAGACGTGAAGACGGACGCTCGCAAATTATTCCACTTCTTAGCTGTACGAATTACAAAGGACGAAGCAAACTGTTTGGCACGGATGCGTACAATATCTACATCAAGAGATTGGAGTTGCCAGGTGGTAAAGGGGGAAAGGAGGAATTAAATTATGTAATTCCTCCGCACACTAACTTGAGGCTCTTTCCGCGTGTTTATTTCCTTTTTTTTTATAGGATAAGGGTGACAAATAAACACATAGTCCACCTGACGGTAAGCGAATACTGTGGCCCATAGATATCTACATCTATTCTTAAATCAAAATGCAGATGTGTTAGCACCCCTGAGGACTAAGATTGAACGCCTCGTTTCCAGTAAAAAGGATCTCCGGTTCTCAACACAGACCACACGAAACACAGCAGCATTATGTTGTTATTTTATGCTGGTATTCTGTGAGAGCGTGGTTCTTCTTTGGTCAAGCCGATCCATTTGTGCTACACAATATAGCTGTAGCGTGGAACTGTACTGTGTGCTGTAGCTTGAACACATAAAAACTCCCTACAAATATCTTTTATACTACTTTTTTACTATTCTAAGCTATCGCTTGACTACTATCTCATTCGATGGTAAGTGGTGATGCAGACGAAGACATTGAAGTTCTGTCTTAATACGATGAAGCAAACCGTTGGGTTCGAATGCGTCGAGTCGACAACGAAAGTGTGGTAACTGCTCGAGCGCCTAGTTGTCCGGCGTTGGAGAGGGAAAGGAAGAGTTAAATCATGTAATATTTCAAAAATTGAAAAATAACAAATATGAAACTAACAGGGAAATTGCAAATCATGAATTTTTATATGAGCTGTGTTTTTATTTACCTTCGATTTATTTTATTTATAAAAATACTATAGTTACCACATGTACCATTATCTATCCATCAATTACAGTCTATAAAAGTCCACTGGTGAACATAGCCCTCCTTTTCGGCCATCAGGCGTCCGAATTGCCTCCGGTTATGGGTCAGATTGAAAAACAGTGCTGTCACTGAGACTGGTCCTTTTCGTAGTTTTATGCTGTTGTAGCACAGGATTTATTTAAAAGTCGTATTTTCTTCGCGCACACTTGATTGGGGCTATTTCCCGCGTGTGTTTTTTGACTCTCTACAAGTACCATTTCTTTAATGCAGTTCCATTTGATATATTGTTGTAATGTGGAGGGTGGTGTAAGTGTAAATAAAAGAGCAATGGATGGTGGAGAGTTTATTGGTTGGGCGTGCGGTCGTTTGGTCAGATGGAGGGCAGGTGCGCGCGCTCGGGCGGCTTGTGGCGCGGCGCCGCGCGCCCGCACGCCAGCGCCGGCAGCAGCGGCCCGCCCTGCGCACCCGCAACATTACCAACTACATCTTCATTCTACACTCTAAACCCACTAAACCCCCACCTTTCTTTTAAACAAATTTTATATACAATAATGGTAACAAACAAACACACAGTCCACCTGATGGTAAGTGGATGCAGTGGCCCATAGATATCTACATTTAAAAATGCAGATGCATTGTCACCCCTGAGGTCTAAGATTGAACGCCTCGTTTCCAATAAAAGGGAGTCTGCGGCTCTCTACACTTACCATACGAAAGATAGCAGCATTGATCTGCTATTTTACTCTGGTATTTTGAAAAGTATGGCGCTTCGCCGGTCGAGCCGACAAGATTGTGCTACAACCATAATATAGTTGCAGCGTGGCTCTACCACGTAATTTAAACAAGTTAAGTATAAAGATGACATGAATAGGTCTTAAATTTCTTTCCGTAATGGAATTGGCATGGCATGGCATGGAATGGCAGCATTTATTTATTTATTTATTTATTTATTTGCTTCTTAGTATGTATGTTACATGATATACTGTTAAATATTATGCATACACACTAAGTCTCTAATGGAGACATGCAAATTTATTTATTCTTAGAAATTATATTTATATAAAATTAACACATCAGAATCAATCATTATTAAATCATTAAATTAGCAACAACAAACAATCCATCCAATTATATTCTAAAGATATCAAAATTACAACTAAAAAAAAAAAAAAAATTTATAATTAACAAATAAAGTAAATTAAATTAAACAATATTATATACCATGTCAGTTAATAACAAAAAATGTCAATTATGAGCTATAGTCCTATAAAAGTTGTCATCAGTAATTTAAAACCTCATTTACGGAGTAAATGTTTTTGAAGAAGCCACTGGTATAATTTTTTTGAAATGTTTTATAGGAAGATCTTTGATTATGTTTGGTATTTTATTATATATTGTTTTACCCATCCAGTAACAGTTTTGCTAAAGCGTTTACTTTTCGGTATTTCGCTAATTACTATCCGATCTGGGTATCTCGTGTTCATGGATACCACTTCTTTGTTAAGTTTATAAAACTTTTCCGTGTTGTTTACAAACTTAGCAACTTCTAATATATAAACAAGGCACGGGTAAGATTCCAGTGTCTTAAATAGAGGTCGACATGAGACATGTGGGCCAACACCATGAATGGCACGAACACATTTTTTTGTGCAATAAAACTTTATTAATCTCTGCACTGTTGCCCCAAATTATAATCCCGTAGCGGATAATCGACTCAATATATGCAAAATAAGTCATAATTGCAGTTTGTTTTGTTGCCACTTTTGTTAGTCTATAAAGCGCATATGTGAACCTGTTTATTTTATTACATATTTTACAAACTTGTTCTTTCCACTTTAATTCTTTGTCAATAATTATACCTAGGAATGTCACATTAGTTGCACTACAAAGAGTTTGTCCATTATAATTAATATTTATTAAATTATTATTTATATTATTGAAATTTATATATTGAGTTTTACTTAAGTTTATTGTTAAATTATTATTAGTTAGCCATTTAGTTACCTCAAATATTGTTTGATTAATGTCAAAATATGTTTTGTTAGTGACATATTTTATTTGTTGTGACTATTACTGCGACGTCATCTGCGAATAAAATACTTCTATATTTAGTAATTTCAGGTAAGTCGTTTAAATATAAAAATAAAAGTGGACCTAGTACACTACAAAGGTACTAAACGCATTTTTCTAAATTTGGATCTATAACTTTGACTATGTCTATTGTCAAGTTTAGCACCTCAACACATTGATGCCTGTTTTGTATGAATGACTTAAACCAGTGATATGCTAGGCCTCTAATTCCGTTTTGATCTAATTTGAACAAAAGCTGATCGTGTGATACGAAGTCAAAAGCTTTTGACATGTCAAAGAAGATAGCCTGAAGATAACTGCTGTTTGATGATATTCTGTGAAAACGTCGTTCTGCTCCGGATGAGCCGACCACAACTCTATCATGTAAAACGTATAGGTCTCCAGTTCTTAACATTCACTACACTAAACACAGAAGCATTGAGCTGCTATTTACGCTGGTATTCTGTGAAAGTGTCGTTCTAACTCGGTCGACCTATTGGTGTTGTAACCATAATATAGCGTGGTAGCTACCACGTTCTAAAACCACCTGATCGTAGATGCTGTGGCACCTCATCTATCTTTAATAAATCTAAAGATGCGTTGTTGCCCTTGAAGACTATGATAGAATGTCGTTACCACTAAGAAGGATCTTCAGTTCTCTACATGCATCATACGTGTTTCGTTAAACACGGCAGCATTAAGCTGCTATTTCACGCTGGTTTTCTGTGCGAGCGTAATACTTCCAGAGTCGAGTCGAACCATTCACCAATATATACAAAATAAATGAATATAATAGACATACATTAGATTAAACAGGCAAATATACATAAAAATTACATAAATAAATACAGTAAGGATACAAAAAATAAATGTCGCTAATAATGGCAAGTGATTATTGCAATGATAAGCAATGATTTTTGACGTCAGCCTTAAACTTATCTGGTGATTTCGCACGACGAATTTGCAAAGGAAGTTCGTTCCATAAGCATATGGCCTTGACTAGGAAGGAATTCTTAAAGTTTTTAGCTAGATAAGAATGTGGCGCGAGTATAAGTTTATATTAGGTCCTTACATATGAAATTGGCGTTTTGTACGGGAGGAATATAAAGTCAATTTTTTTTTTGTAAAATATATTTAATTAATCAAAGCATGCACCGTTGTTATCTATGCACTTTTCCCATCTCATAGGTAGTTCATTGATCCCTTTACTAAAAAAAACATGGGGGCGAGAATCAATAAAATCTTTGTAGGCGGTTTGGACTGCCGCATCGGAGTTGAATTTTTTTCCTTGTAAGGAGTTGTCCAAATTCCGGAAAAAATGGTAATCTGTTGGAGCAAGGTCCGGGGAGTACGGTGGATGTCGCAGATATTCCAATTGTAGCTCATCTAACTTAGTGGTTGTTTGTTGTGCAGTGTGTGGTCTTGCGTTGTCGTGAAGCAACAGTGGCCTAAAGCGATTGACCAATCTCGGTTGTTTAGCAGCTAGTTCTTCCTTCATGGTTTGCAGTTGCTGACAATAGATATCTGCCGCAATCGTTTGACCAGATTTTAGAAAGCTGTAGAACGACACCGGCGCTAGTCCACCAAACACAATTAACTTTTTCTGACTCAATTTTCGTTTAGGGCAGGATTTGCCTGGATCTCCAGGGTTCAGCCATTGCGACGAGCGCTTCCAATTATCGTATAGTATCCACTTTTCATCACAAGTAATGATTCGATTTAAAATCCCTTCATTATTGTGTCAGTTGAGCAAAGTAACACAGCAGTCGACGCGTGTTTGCAAGTTCGATTCACTCAACTCATGAGGTACCCATCGTTCAAGTTTTTACTTTCGATTTGCTTCAAGTGGATTAATACAGTTTTATCACTTACCCCGAAGCCTGCAGCTGTCTCTGAAGTGCATTGTGATGGATCCGCTTCACAATAGCCTTTAATTCTTCATTTTCCACTTTGGTCTCCGGCCGTCCACGAGGTTGGTTCTGAAGATCGAAATTTCCAGAACGAAAACGTTGAAACCAAAACGTACCGTGCTTTCTTTTGCGACACCAGCGTGCACATCATTAATCCTTCGACCTGTTTCTGCAGCACTGGTGCCACGGTAGAACTCGTACTCGTAAATATACCGATATTTCATGTTTTCCATTGTGCGGTAATAAGCGACGCCAAAGAATAAAATAATGAGGAAAAACAAATGAATGCCTGTTTTCAAAACTCAAATGTACCATTATCTATCCATCAATTACAGTCTATAAAAGTCCACTGGTGAACATAGCCCTCCTTTTCGGATCAGGCGTCCGAATTGCCTCCGGTTATGGGTCAGATTGAAAAACAGTGCTGTCACTGAGACTGGTCCTTTTCGTAGTTTTATGCTGTTGTAGCACAGGATTTATTTAAAAGTCTATTTTCTTCGCGCACACTTGATTTGGGCTATTTCCCGCGTGTTTTTTGACTCTCTACAAGTACCATTTCTTTAATGCAGTTCCATTTGATATATTGTTGTAACGTGGAGGGTGGTGTAAGTGTAAATAAAAGAGCAATGGATGGTGGAGAGTTTATTGGTTGGGCGTGCGGTCGTTTGGTCAGATGGAGGGCAGGTGCGCGCGCTCGGGCGGCTTGTGGCGCGGCGCCGCGCGCCCGCACGCCAGCGCCGGCAGCAGCGGCCCGCCCTGCGCACCCGCAACATTACCAACTACATCTTCATTCTACACTCTAAACCCACTAAACCCCCACCTTTCTTTTAAACAAATTTTATATACAATAATGGTAACAAACAAACACACAGTCCACCTGATGGTAAGTGGATGCAGTGGCCCATAGATATCTACATTTAAAAATGCAGATGCATTGTCACCCCTGAGGTATAAGATAGAACGCCTCGTTTCCAATAAAAGTCTGGAAAAAGGGAGTCTGCGGCTCTCTACACTTACCATACGACAGACAGTAGCATTGATCTGCTATTTTACTCTGGTAGTTTGAAAAGTGTGGCCCTTCACCGGTCGAGCCGACACGTTTGTGCTACAACCATAATATAGTTGCAGCATGACTGTACCACGTAATTTAAACAAGTTAAGTATGAAGATTTTGACATGAATAGGCCTTTAAATTTCTTTCCATAATGGAATTGGCATGGCATGGCATTGAATGGCAGCATTAAACTGCTGTTTTACGCTGATATTCTGTGAGAACGTCGTTCTGCTCCGGATGAGCCGACCATAACTCTATCATGTAAAAAGTATGGGTCTCCAGTTCTTTACATTCACTATACTAAACACAGAAGCATTGAGCTGCTATTTTACGCTGGTATTCTGTGAAGAGTGTCGTTCTAACTCGGTCGACCTATTGGTGTTGCAACCATAATATAGCGTGGTAGCTCTACCATGTTCTAAAACCACCTGATCGTAAGATGCTGTGGCACCTACATCTATCTTTAATAAATCTAAAGATGCGTTGTTGCCCTTGAAGACTATGATAGAATGTCGTTACCACTAAGAAGGATCTTCAGTTCTCTACATGCATCATACGTGTTTCGTTAAACACGGCAGCATTAAGCTGCTATTTCACGCTGGTTTTCTGTGCGAGCGTAATACTTCCAGAGTCGAGTCGAACCATTCACCAATATATACAAAATAAATGAATATAATAGACATACATTAGATTAAACAGGCAAATATACTATATATAGAGATATATATATATATAGAGTAAGAATACAAAAAGTAAATGTCGCTAATAATGGCAAGTGATTATTGCAGTGATAAGCAATGATTTTTGACGTCAGCCTTAAACTTATCTGGTGATTTCGCACGACGAATTTGCAAAGGAAGTTCGTTCCATAAGCATATGGCCTTGACTGGGAAGGAATTCTTAAAGTTTTAGCTAGATAAGAATGTGGCGCAGTATAAGTTTATATTGGGTCCACATATGAAATTGGCGTTATGTACGGAGGAATATAAAGTCAATTTTTCTTTTGTAAAATATATTTAATTAATCAAAGCATGCACCGTTGTTATCTATGCACTTTTGCCATCTCATAAGTAGTTCATTGATCCCTTTACTAAAAACCATGGGGCGAGAATCAATAAAATCTTTGTAGGCGGTTTGGACTGCCGCATCGGAGTTGAATTTTTTTCCTTGTAAGGAGTTGTCCAAATTCCGGAAAAAATGGTAATCTGTTGGAGCAAGGTCCGGGGAGTACGGTGGATGTCGCAGATATTCCAATTGTAGCTCATCTAACTTAGTGGTTGTTTGTTGTGCAGTGTGTGGTCTTGCGTTGTCGTTAAGCAGCAGTGGCCTAGAGCGATTGACCAATCTCGGTTGTTTAGCAGCTAGTTCTTCCTTCATGGTTTGCAGTTGCTGACAATAGATATCTGCCGTAATCGTTTGGCCAGATTTTAGAAAGCTGTAGTGAACGACACCGGCGCTAGTCCACCAAACACTCACAAGTAACTTTTTCTGACTCAATTTTCGTTTAGGTCAGGATTTGACTGGGTCTCCAGGGTTCAGCCATTGCGACGAGCGCTTCCGATTATCGTACAGTATCCACTTTTCATCACAAGTAATGATTCGATTTAAAATCCCTTCATTATTGTATCGGTTGAGCAAAGTAACACAGCAGTCGACGCGTGTTTGCAAGTTCGATTCACTCAATTCATGAGGTACCCATCGTTCAAGTTTTTTAACTTTCCCGATTTGCTTCAGGTGGATTAATACAGTTTTATCACTTACCCCGAAGCCTGCAGCTATCTCTGAAGTGCTTTGTGATGGATCCGCTTCCACAATAGCCTTTAATTCTTCACTTTCCACTTTGGTCTCCGGCCGTCCACGGGGTTGGTTCTGCAGGTCGAAATTTCCAGAACGAAAACGTTGAAACCAAAAACGTACCGTGCTTTCTTTTGCGACACCAGCGCCGTACACATCATTAATCCTTCGAGCTGTTTCTGCAGCACTGGTGCCACGGTAGAACTCGTACTCGAAAATATACCGATATTTCATGTTTTCCATTGTGCGATAATAAGCGACGCCAAAGAATAAAATAATGAGGAAAAACAAATGAATGACTGTTTTCAAAACTCAAATGTACGAGCTAAATGAATTTATAAATTTGAATTAGGAATTCTTAACCAAAGAGGAGATATTTCAGATCAAAGTGGTCAGTACGACTAAACGCTAATTTCATATGTAAGGACTTAATATTATGTACCCTTAGAAATAAAATAAATCAGTAAAACAGCTAACCATGAGAAGAACTAATTCAAACTGTAGGTATTGCGACTCCGTTTTGATTCGTACCAAAACATCATTTCCGTTTACTCTTCTTCGTAGACATAGAGTCTGCGTCGTGGACATCTTCAGTGTTTGAAACCGACTCTGGACGACGTTTCATGTAGGCTTGCTAAGGGAAAGGATAGGAGAGTAAGGATGGGAAAAGGATACAAAGCTCGACTTGGGTGAAAAAAGGTCATTCTCGCTTTCGCACTATGACCCTAAGGCCGGCCACTTACATTCGGAATTCCATTTCGGGATTCCGCTTCGGAATTCCGAATGGGTCGGCCACATACATTCGGAATCCCGTTTTGCTCGCAAAATTTCGAACGGAAAAGTACTGTACGTGTGTGATGGGTCCTTGATTTTATATCGACTTGCTGCGCTCGGAATTCCGTATGTATGTGGCCGGTCTAATAGAGCATCTGGTTGCTACGTCACCGATCACTGGTTTGAATTCGGAGCCATAATTTTGATAATTAATAAAATCAAGCGTTACTTTACAGAAATCCATTATATTAAAGATCTCAAAAATTAATTTGCTAAGATTTGCGTAGTACCTAAAATAAAATGATGTGTCTTACCTAGTTTTAAGAGCACCTCCCACCCTCCCTCAATTGCGTGCACTATCCCCGTCACCACTAATCCCAGCATCACTACACTAGAAAAGACACACCAGCGTCGAAAATACGACACGTTTCACCTCTACACGAGGCATCCTCAGGTGAAGTATACTCTGCGGGCTGACCGCGTGGTGTGTTTTTCCTAGTGTAAGGCCGGCCACATACATTCGAACGCAGCAAATCCATATAAAATCAAGGACCTGTCATACACGTACGGTAGCTTTCCGTTCGAAATTTTGCGGCCAAAACGGAATTCCGAATGTATGTGGCCGCCCTAATGGTATTGGAAGTAGTGGGGACGGGGATAGTGCACGCAATAGGGTATTACACCCATTTTCAAAGTGATGTGAAGTGATAATGAAACACTATAATTTTTATATAAATTTTTTAAAACCGAATAGTGTCATAAAAATGATTTAATCTATCGTTTTAAATTTTCTAAAACTACACTACACTGTCCTAAAATTTTGCCTAATTTGCAAAGGAATAAGATACTTTTGGATGTTTAATAATGAGTAATCATCTATATCATTGTTGTGTTGTGCCTTAATGCAAAAATACGAGCATATGAACGCCGGGGAATTTATGGATTCAATTGCCAACTGATTTAAATATGAGAAATACTCGTACTTGGTTAAAACTGGCAAGAAGAGACCCGAAGGCATTGTCTACAAAATCTAAACTATACTTCTGTGTAGATAGATCACTTTGATGTAAGTATGACTTACATTTAACTATCGTTTATACAAAACAAAACATCGTGACATGCATAGGTGCATGACCTATTGCGAGTCAAATTTTGTAATAGATTAGGTTAATCGCTCGTCTGTCCCGCCCTTTGTGGGCCATTTTGACAGCCCTTGCAAGTGCAGTGCAGTGTTTTACTTAATTCGTGTTTTCTTCTATTATGTGGGAATAATGACATGGTTTGTACAAAAAAATATAACAAAATCTTTTTCTCACCTAAGCTTATATTATAATATCTATAACATTAGTGCTAAAAGCGAAGTAGGTAATAAACTCGCTTTGATTTCAAATGTCATAAAGATTATTGCATGTTTTAGCTGGAAAATTACACACGATATAAGATTATGGGTTCTGTTAAACGAATTCGAATTAATAGAATAAAGATTAGTACCTACTTTCTGCTTTTACGCATCCGTCTTCCATGATGCCTTTTCAATAAAATTCGGAATAAAACTCAACAATCGTAATGATAACTTGAAAAATTTCGAAATAACGCAGCACATTAGCTAGTTCTCTTCACCAATGACGTCACGACGATATCTAATATGGCGGACAGCGTTTTGCAGATTTGAGGCACATATAAAAAAATGATTCTATACTTCACAAATATAAAATTTATAAATAGAAATCAATATTTGTCGTTTACTTTTTACAAAATCTATCATAAATATATATTTTTTGATTTTTTTACATGGTGTAAAACACCCTATTGAGGGAGGGTGGGAGGTGCTCCGCAAACTAAGTGAAACACATCATTTTATTTTATTACGCGGATCTTAACTAATTAATTTTTTTGATATTTAATGCCATAATTTTGTAAAATCACTGGCTTTCTCGTATGATAGTCTTGCGATTGTCAGCGCATTTCTGATAATGCATTCTAACTTTCATTTCTCTGAATGTACAAAATCATCGCTGGAGATAAGCCTCTCTCCTCGTAGCAAATATTCGCCTTAATAGTCACGCTTGGCAAGCGGACTAAATTTTAATTATCCCCCTTATGAATCTATGAGGGAGGCCTATGTTCAGCAGTGGATTTTTGATAGGCTGTAATGAAAGAAATGGCTAATATACGTGGCTCCTGCAGCGTATGAGCTCCTGCAAACAAATTCAAACATAGAAGGTTATAAAATGATATGCCTCAAGGCCTGTCTGCCGTTGTGACCAAGCGCCCGAGGGTTAGGGAGAAAGGGAAAGAAACCGGCGGACGATATCGAGGATTTTTTTTATTTGTACTAAATACCTCTATGACACAGCCTGTGTATGTGTGTGCGTGTGCGCGTGTGTGTGTTACGGAAGTTACAAAGGAATATCGCGTTACCTGTCCCCGCCTGGCCTTCTCGTAATCCTCGTGTTCAGAGCGCGGTAAGGTGAAGAGGAAGTTCTCGAAGACGCGATGCCGCAGCAGCTGCTCGCACGTCCAGCGCGCCGTCGGGTCCTTGTCCAGGCACTTCTATTCGCAACACAACATAGCCGCTTACGAGCGAACTGATCATTAATTCGTTCGTTCGATCATTCATTTATTCATTCATTCATTCAATACAGTCTATCAAATGTGTACTCCAGAACTTAAGCCTCCCCCGTAGATAGTTTCATAGATGGATACTTGCCATAGTTGACACGCGTGGCAACCGAAGTCTCTTATTTTCATTTGCCTGATATCAGAAAGATGCTGCTGCCCATCTCCTGTTTAAACTTCCCTCTGTCGCCTCTTACGACACCCACAGGTGATATGGGGTTTTTACGTGGTAGAGCCATCCTGCAATTCGTAGCACGAATAGGTCGGCTTGACTGGGGAGGACCACGCTCTCACAGAATACCAGCGTAAAATAGCAGCTCAATGCTGCTGTGTTTCACATGGTGAGTGTAGAGAAACAGAGACTCTTACTGTAATCGAGGCATTCCACATTATTTGATTGATGACATTAATCGAGAATTAATGCAGAGGTCTATGGGCCATTAAAATGCAGATACGTTGTCACCCCTGAGGACTAAGATGGAACGCCTTGTTTCCATAAAAAAGGGTCCCCAGTTCTACATGGTGCAACATTAAGCTGCTATTTTACGCTGGTACTCTGTGAGAGTGTGGTCCTACCCCGGTCGAGCTGACCCATTCGTGCTACAACCATAATATAATTGCAGCGTGACTCTACCACGAAATTTTTGGATAAACGCACGGTCAACATGAAGATGTTTTCCTATAATGCACCGTACGATTGTAAAAATCAATTTCCAGTTGTTATCATGTCAAAATTAATAAAAGATCTTTTTGTCGCAATTCTTACTTTTAAGAAATCAATGACAAGTTCATTGTTAGCGTATCGTTGCGGTATCTTCTTCTCCAGGGGCTGCATATGCGTCGGCTCCGGTAGCGCCATGCCCTGCAATACACGAGGCAATAACATGAAAAAATATAAAACAAATACGCCGTGAGATGCCTTTGAGAATTCATCTTTAATTTTGTCATAGAATAAATAATTTTGTCTGATGGGTGTCATATAAGGCAACTATTGGAAAGGGCTATGACATCCGATAGATGGCGGTGTCATATTTTTATAGTTTTATTTGTGAAACATCTATTGGCACGCCTTGGCCATAGATAATATACTAATAGGGCAATAAAACAAAATAAAACGACTAATAGCCTTGGCAATAAAACAAGAACTCGTATGGCAAGAGCCGAGACGGCAAACAGCATCACGCTCTCATAAGGCGTATGATGCACCGCTAAGGTGGGGCTGGTGTTTGTATGCAAAGTTGGCATAGTCCCCTTTTACAGCTTTTGTTGTTTATTTATTCCTTATTATTAATTCGCCCTACATTGGAGAGGCCCATGCCTAAACTGACATACCATATTTTTTAACTCAAAACGGGACATGGGTTTATTTATAGTCTAAAAACTATAACTTTATACAATTAGTGTTCACTATAATTATATTCACATTAATTATAATTATTTTTA
Source organism: Parnassius orleans (assembly GCA_029286625.1). NCBI lineage: Eukaryota > Metazoa > Arthropoda > Insecta > Lepidoptera > Papilionidae > Parnassius > Parnassius orleans. Next base: position 945,555 of record JAGSMP010000206.1, read on the forward strand.
TTATAACAAATTTTGAAATAACAAAATCAATCACCAATTCACCAGCTTCATTAAAGCAAAGTTCCTCAAAACATAATTATTAAATGCTACATATTTTTTTTAAATTATAATTTACATTTGTCAGTCGAATAAGCTCTAATGAAGTTGGTGATCATTTTAAATAAGAATAAAATTCTGGGCATGTTTTTTTTATATTGACCTTTGTTATCAACATCGCCTTTAGAACTGGAACCTGTAAATAAATTTTTTCAGACGTCCACAATTTATTTATTATATATATTATTTTTACTGGAACATTTGTACCAGGTAGACATAAAATATATTCGATTAAAATGCAAATAAAATATGTTGAAGATTGTTGATGTGAAAGTGTTTGAATACTTAATACCCAACGAGTTTCTGCGGATTTTTTTTAAATTATCCCATTCGGTTATTTTTGGTCGGTCTTGCTCCCGCATCGATCGTGTCTGAGAAACTTCATAGTTTTAAATTTTTGCGCTATTTCGGAAAACGGAACTATTTTGCGTCCCGGAGCTTTGTTTGGTGACAACGGGACAGGTGACCGAGAAAAGGGACAGTCCCGTTCAAAACGGGACGTATGGTCACTTTACCCATGCCCCATGTGATGACTTTTATGAACCGATGAAGGTGAAGATGCTTTTAAAATAAGAGTTACAGTGGTCGGAACTAATGCCTTTTGGCATTCTCAACCACTCAACTCTGGGGTATTTGAAAATTTGAGGCTAATATGAATAAACAAATATAAAAAGTACAATAAAAAATACATATAAAACAATATATAGGGTGGTCTGTGGTTGGAAGCAGTTTGGTACAACCTCTGTTTTATTGTATAAATTAGGCTGGTTTTTTTGCTGGTTTTTTGTGGGCTGGGTTTCTTGCTGGATCTTCTCAGGACAGAGGTTTTTTTATCCGAACCAGTGGTAAAAGTAAAAAAAATAGTTACAATAAGAATTACTTGTAATCTATATTGAATAAAAATGCTGGTGATAAGAAGGCTGGTTCTTTTCTCACTCAAAGGTTAAGTATAGCTATTCAACTAGGAAATTCAATCAGCGTTCTTAGCACTATACCACGGGGTAGTTTTTACCTTTAGTTTTTTCATTATGGTGATAAATGTTGTATATATATTTGAATTTTAAGTCAATAAAAATAAAAATACAAATTTATGCTATTCTATTCTATAAATATATAGGTACCCCTCAAAAATGAGAAACTGTCTGTGCCCAAAAGTGGAACATATATAGAATGTAATTTTACGTTATATAAATAAATGCACCTGGAAGAATGTGTTCTGAGAGAAGATGGTCATGTGCCTGGGCAACAGGTCGCCGAGCGTGCAGCGGATGAGGTGCAGCTGGTCCAGGTCGCTCTTGCCTGGCCACAGCGCCACTCCCGACACCAGTTCCGCGAACACGCAACCTGATAAATGGCAACACATCGCCTTCCGCTGGGTTAAAATGTTTTATTTTATCTCCAGTGTTAAGGAATATTTTGAGGTTATTTTATCCCCAGTGGGAATATTCTAAACTCCCCATATGGTAGCTTTTGTAAAGGGTTCGATTTTTGCAACTTCAATTTTCTACGTCTTCATGTTTTGTAGACCTTAGTTTTATTTTACAGTTTAAAAAAATATTCGGTGTGTGGTTGGTGTTTGTAATTCTTAACCTTATTACTGGAAACGAGGCATTCCATCTCAGTCCTCAGGGGTGAGAACGCATCTGCATTAAATGAGGATAGACTAATATAAATAAGAATATATATAGATATCTATGGGCCACAGCATTTACTTACTATTAGGTGGACTGTGTGCTCATTTGGCACCCGTATCCAATAAAAAATTGATACTAGCAATTTTTTATAGGATAATATTTACATTACTAATATTCCCTTTAACCATTAATGGTAAGTTTAAAATGCTTGTGTTAGGAGTGGTTCACGACAGTAGTCGAATGGTGGATTCGAACTCACGACATTTGAGACCGCGCTTCGCACCCTACCATATTAGGCTACTGTCGCTTGCACATTGCCAGTAATTATTGACTGAATGCCCCGTATGATAAAACCTTATCATAAAGGTAGGAGGGTGTTCTAAATATAATAGTGCCAAACAGTAAAGTGGGAAAATGTAGTTGCCAACGGTAGTCCATTTTAAGCATTCTTACGTTGTTAATATAAGATGTTACATGGGTACATTTTATGACAGAAGCAGGCACGGGCATTTTTAACCCGCTGCATGACTTTCTTTGAATTCCTTTCCTTTTTTTTCGTGGGGAAATCCTCATGGATACCTTCGGCCGTGGGGGCAACAGAAAGGTTACGCCGGTCTCTTACCGGCTAAAACCCCACGGTGGTTACCATCAGCGTATATCGGGCACCGTTCGGAAAGCAACCGGGGCCCCTCTCTCGCTTTGCTTTATTAAAGCACATCCCGGGGGCATTACTTACAGGCCCCAGCACCCTCGTAGCGCTATCATGGTATCTCGGGACCACTTCCGAGTCACCGACCTCCTCGGGCACCCGTAACCGCAGAGGCCTCGTTTGGAAGGGGAACACCATCGTCAAGGGGAGGGCTTTGACGAACGCCTTGGAGACGTCGTCTTCGAGCGGAATCAGTCCTCGATGAGAGGTTCTGACCGATTCAGCTTGCGTAGTCCTGGTCCTGCCCCCCCACAGTGGAAGCAGTTCGCAGCCGCTTCGAGTTCGATCTTACATAAATAATGCCAAGCCTACCTACCGATGGCCCAGACGTCAACTGGCGGGCCGTACATGGTGTCACCGACCAGCAGCTCGGGCGCGCGGTACCAGCGCGTCGCCACGTAGTCCGTGTAGCTCTCGCCGGGACCTGGACATGTGTGGGGAAACAACCGTTAGTTACGTCATCATCATTCTGTATGTGCACTGCTGAATATAGGCTTTCCCCGAGGAACGCCACAAAGCACGGTCCTGAGCCACCTGCATCCAACCTTTCTTCCCCAACGGTTGTCGATTCTTCGAGCAATATGGCTGACTACATTACATGCAAGTAATTTGGTACTTCCTAGGTTTTTTTACAGAGGTTTTTTCCGAACCAGTGGTAAAACTTAAATGACTTTCAATATTAGTATTGTAGTACCTAATCTATATTGAATAAAAATGATTCTGTTCTGTTTTATCATTGCTGTGCCTGTGTTCTTCATTTTATTGCTAATGTTTTTACTTTACTGCCTCAGAAGAGGGGTAATGTTTTTCGAGAGTATGTATGTATGTATGCATATGTCTATTTCTTTGGCACGCTCTGTAGCTTAAACGGCTTGTTGGATATTAACATATAGGGTGTTCTTGGATTCGTCTTAAAGTGGAAGTGACGTCGTCACATTATTTATTCTAGGACATAGATTATAAAACTTTTCTCTTTTAAGTAAACTTTTTTACGCAGTCGGTTTTTTTTTAATTACTGTTTTCACCATTGGCTGTCTATTTTCTTTTTTAACCAACTTCAAAAAGGAGGAGGTTCTCAATTCGACTGCTTTTTATGTGTGTTACCTCATTTCTAGGTGAGCCTATTTCGATTTTTATTTGAAAGCTGGTGCTTCTCATATGGTCCCATATAAATTTGATTAAGGTCTGACCAGTAGTTTTTTAGTTATTCTTAATAATTTATATTGATGTTAGTTGTACAAAATTTTTAATGTTACCACTTGTTTGCATCTATCATTATATTTCACAACGCCATTTCACAACAATATAGTTGACTGGGAAAGAATGCTGGAAGACATTAAGTCCACATTTTGTAATTTTTTATTTAAGGTGATAAAAATAAACCACTAACTACCCAATTATTAAACACGATCAAATTCACCTGGTGGATTTTTATTTTGTTTTAAATTTAAGGTGACAAAATAGCAAATTTGTCCTCTAGATAGTAAGTAGTTCTTGCATCAACTAACTTCAAACAAAATAGAATCTAGACGCGTCGTCACCTTGAGGACTAACAAGGAATGTATACTGACCCTATTCTTGAAATTACAGCACTACTGTAGTTTTTCACTAGCCAGAAAAGTAAGCCACACCATCGCACTAACAAAATCTCGCTCCTACCACGTTACCATCTAACACTCATTCTTTTTGTGATACTTCTTTAGTCAAATCCTGTATATTATAGGAGAATCACTTGTATTGTGTGACTTAAAATACAAGTGAGAGTGCAAACCATTCCCTACTATTTCTTCAACTGATTACAGCGCACCAGACCTTTTTTTATAGAACTGAAGTTACAAACGAACTTACATTTACAGTTCCACCACCTGATGGTAAGTGGCTACTGCAGTCTATGGATACATGCAACCAACTTTAAACAAAGAAAGCTGCGTTGTTCACTTGAGGACTAAAATGGAATGCCTCAAAGCCACTGTAAGAGAAACAATGAGAAAACATGCGCGAGTGTCCTGGAACACTCGGTTTTAACGAAGTTCCCTTCGTAGTATGTTATTATTGATAAACGTATTATATTATTGATTAACAAATACAAATAAATGAATTACTAGCGTCTATTAAAATGAAGCGTCATTTAAAATAAAATTTCTTTCATGGCAAGATAAGAGAAAGTGCGAGGGAGATGGATATTATTCCATCTCGCACGCACTATAGAAAGGGTCGTGACGGAAAAATCTTCACTTGTTCTCGCCTAGCCCCCATCCGCCAAATTCGTACCGTGCGATAAGGAACTTCGTTCCAAAAAGATGAACGTCTAAGGAGCATAGATAGCGAGAAATCGAGATAAAAGGATGGAGATTAATCTCCATTTTTTGTTCATTATTGACATTTCCGGAGGACATTCATTTTAAAGAGGTCAAATGGACGTTAACCTGAAAAGCTGATTGTACTGTAATGTAATTATACTGGTTCTCTATACCCTTTAGACCGGAACACAGCAGCGCAAGCACTTAATTAACGACAGATAGGTAAAAGGGTGGTGCTCCAACAGGCTCTCAGAAATGAAAGCAGACTTGTGCACACTGGGACGTATAGAATCTGTCATGTTTATTAGGTGTGTGCGTGATCAGTAAAGCAAGCTATGATTACTTATATTACACGATTAGGTACTTGACATTGAATAAAACTAGTTTTAAGGATTAATAAAAACATCTAAATTTCCATAGAGAAGATGATAGGATACTACCATATGCTTGGGATCCTATAATTAACCGTTTCGCTGTCTCGTATACTACTACATATAGGTCATTGCTATTGTCTTACTATTGTGTCTGAAAATCAAAACCTAAACCCAAACCCAAGCATGCTACTGCAAGACTTCAAAATGTGTAAGCTCGTTTTGCGTAGATCGGACTAAAAATTAATATTCAAAAAAAGAAGGTAGGCGCGAGCTAACTATGACACCGGGACGTCAAACATACCCTATATAGTATATTATCTATGGTCAAACACCTCAGTTACCATCGGTGCCATCACGGAATATAAAAATTATATTCCGTGGGTGTCATGAAGCACCCGAAACGTCGGAAATTCGATAAATACGATTAATACGTAAATATAATAATAAATACGTGAAATTATTTTTATTCAATAAAACAAGTAATTGTAAAAGCGTTTCTATTATATCATACCAATGCAGATCAAAACTTTAGTCGACTTCATAATTATTAAAAAATCTCCTATTTTTAAATTCGACCGCATCTTTTTTGTATAATTTAATAAAAAAAAAACAAATAGCTTAGGAACGGTTCTATATAAAACTTCCACATAGTAGAGTGCACATTAGAGTCCACATTAGAGTGGAAAAAAGTGTTGTGTAGTTGTATTGGTGTACAATAAATAATATATAGATTTATTGATTGATAAGGGAATGAAGTTTTTAATATCACTATTTAGACGGCATTTTAGCTGTTACCTTGAGCTTGTAATATTCCATATTATAATTTCTAATATAGAGTAAAAACCAACAAAAAACTAGAAAGAATAATTTCTACATATCCGCTTATGATAAAGGCCTAATTTAATTCTTGTCTTAGCATTGTAGAAGGTACCTATTGTGTGGAAATTAATTTCTTTGAAATCGGCTTTAATTTTTTTAAGTTTAATTTTAAAGCATGTCTATGGTGTCAAAATCTGTCAATAGAAGAGCAATTTATTGCGTGTTAATGTCATTGAATACCTATTTTGGTTATGAAGTATTTCTAAATCCCTTTGCAACATCACATAAGAGCGTCGAGCGTTCCCAGCGATTGCTAAACAGCAGCAATGTCTATAAACTGGTTTATAGTTAGTAAAGCTTAGAGGTTGCATCACACCGAGCGTCTGCTGTGAACCTTGGCCATCTGTGACCCGCTTGTCAAGGTCGCAATGCAACTTAAAGACAAACACTCTGTAATTTTGAAAGTTTCCATTTAAGTTCACTTGTGATCTTACGATGTTAGAATTGTTTTTAGTTGCATAATTGTCCCGCAACGAAGATCATTTTTGGGTGTGTATGTTTTTTTGTTGTTTTTATGACGTCCTGCAGATATGAAGGTGTAGTCCGAGTTGAATAAGTTGTACCTATTTTTCTTAATATCCGCTTAATATAAAACTTTATATTATAGGAGAGTACACAAAATAAAAAACAAAAAAAAATTCCGAACTCCTTTTTGACGAACGCGTTATTGTCACCATCATTATCGTCATCATTGTTACAAATTACAATAGCCTTCAACGGAATTGTCCACTGCTGATCATAGGTCCCTCCAAGGAGAGTTCTGAGTTTAGAGTTTACCGCCTTGTCGTGGCGGTGCGGTGGACTAACAGGAAGTCACATAGCTGGCCCGAAGTAAACGGCCGGCCCAAGGAGGCCGTTCGCCGGTAACAGGTATATTTTACCCAATTTGTAAATAATAATATTAATGATCCGTCCTTAATGTGGCGTCATATTAATAAAACAATTAAGAGCGGTTCTAGTAAATCAATTCCTGTACATATTTTGGATGACACTAAACTCAGTTTGAAAAATTTGAAAGTATTCGTCATAGTAACTTATCGGGAGTTCAATTTTAATAGAGTGACTGTGAGCATTAGAGCTACATAAGATTATTAATTCCTTTTCTTCTAACTCTAAAGGATGTGATGAAATTTGCATGAATATGATTAAATCTATCTTCAGTTAAGAATCAAAATGCACATGCGTTGTCACCCCTAAGGACTAAGATGTCACGTTTCCAACAGGGTCTCCGATTCTCTATACGAAACACAGCGGCATTAAACTGCTATTTTACCCTGGTATTTTGTGGTCCTCCCCAGTCGAGGCGATCTATTCGCGCTACAACCATTATATAGTTACAGCGTGTCTCTACCACGTATAAGATAATAATAATTTTAGCGTATGTACCGAAGACGTTCATAAAATATCAAGATTCAAAAATGAACCTTAATATAAAGTCGAAGAAACAACAAAAAGTAAACAAAACTTTTATTAGATTTTTTTCCTTTAGAAATAAAACGGGACTTAGATCTTAGACGATAATCACCCATCATTAACCTACTCTTTGGTTGCCATTGAAGACATCGTTAATAAATCATTGTTAAAAGGAGTATTTGCCGATGTTTGGAATTGCTCATTGATCGTACCCTTACCTAAGAAACAGAATATAGTCAGCTTTGACGACCTCAGGCCAATAAGTATATTATTACCTGCCTTGTCAAAAATAGTAGAGAAGTGTGCACAGTTACAAATTACTAGCTATCTGAAAGAGAATGCCATCCTTCCAAATTTCCAATCGGGTTTTCGGCAAAAATTTAGCACAACTACAGCATAACCGACGATATTCTTACCGCCGCTGATAATGGACAAGGTACCATTCTAGTGCTACTAGATTTTACTCGGGCTTTCGACTGCGTTAAAATACCACTTTTACTGACAAAATTAAAAAACGTTGGTTTTTCCGAAACGGCATGTTCGTGGTTTCAATCATACTTCTGCGGGCGGAGTCAAAAAGTAAAATGCGTCAATATCTACTGCTGATATTTCGGAGTCCCTATCAATTTCTAAAGGCGTTATACAAGGTTCCATTCTTGGCCCAACACTCTTCGCCATATATGGCGAATATATGTCTGCTGTGTATACACAGTAGTCACAGTAGTCACCTTTATGCCGATGACACTCAATTGTACATCCATACGTCACCAAAAAACGACAGTATTACAACAGCGGTTACCAACCTCAATGATTATCAAAAATTAATAGAGCATTGGTCAAAGTCTCATGACCTACTACTGAATCCAACTATCCAACTATCATGATCAGTGGCACAACAATTCCTCGAGATGATTGCATTTGTAACTTAGGCCTCAACATGGATGAAGGTTTTACGTTTGCACAACACATAGGTACAGCAAAAAATAGGAAAATGTTTTGGGTCTTTGAAATCTTTTTACAAAATTCGTTCTATTGTAAAACCAAATATCCGGCTCCGTCTTTGCAACAATCTGGTATTTTCACATTTGCATTATTGCGACTTGGTATATGGTCCTTGTCTCTCACAGAAAACTATAGGAAAAATGCAAAGGGTTCAAAATGCGTGTATGCGTTATTGTTTTGACATACCTAAGACTAAGAACATAACTCCTTATCTTCTCAAAAATAATATTTTAAGTATGGGTTACACCAGAAAACTAAATATGCTTGTTTCGTACACTCATTAAATAACTCACAATCTCTTCATTATTTATATGAAAAATTATCTCCAAAATATCAACTAACACGTATGAGACGAAGGGGTAAACTATTATATATACTTCCAGCTTATGTTAAAGCGAAAGGATGTTTTAAATATGCTGCCTCCAAAATTTGGATTAATATACCTTATCCTTTGCAAGAGATCGGTAATACAAAATCATTTAGAAAGTAATGCAATGTATGGTTACTTGAACAACAAAAATTGGAGGCAGGTATTAAGAATTATTATAAATTTACCAATTTGCATAGCATATTATAAGTATACATTTCAGTATTTTCTTTACGTTGTTTCACGTCAGTGCCAAAAATTAGGTTAAGATACTGTGTTTTTTAAAAGTCGGCTGTGGCAGAATACCAGCGGTGACCTCAAATCACCACATAGCTGAGTCACAGGCCAGTTTGTCTCATTACTTTTATGTTACCTAAGTATGTTTCTAAGATAAGTTTGTGATAATCTTTTTTGTACACTTATAAAAAACTTGTGTGAATCGAGACTGATAAAAAGCTTTATCATTATTATAGTCATCACTGGCAACCAGCGCGTGTTGTCAGTGGTGACCTATGGAACTGAGACGTGGTCCTTCACTGCTGGCCGGATGAGGAAGCTCAAGGTCGCTCAGCGAGGTATGGAGAGGGCTATGCTCGGAGTTTCTCTGCGTGATAAACTTAGAAATGAGGATATCCGCAGTAGAACCAGAGTGACCGACATAGCCCAACGGATTAGTAAGCTGAAGTGGCAATGGGCCGGCCATATAGCTCGAAGAAGCGACAACCGATGGGGAAAAAAAGGTTGTCGAGTGGCGGCCTCGTACCGGCGGACGAAGTGTAGGGCGTCCCCCCACTAGATGGAGTGACGACCTGGTAAGACATGCAGGAAGTCGATGGATGCAGGTGGCTCACCGTGACCGTGCTTTGTGGCATTCCTTGGGGGAGGGCTACGTTCAGCAGTGGACTTGTGAAGGGCTGTAATGATGATGGTGATTATTATTATAAATCTCTTATAAATTATTATAATTTGCACCCTGTTTAAAATATTTTCCTGCATTGGTCTACAGAAATATTACGATATATTATAGAACAAGCCGTACCTAGTAAGAACATTTTATACATGTTTTATGTAAACATAAAATAAATAAATAAATCGGAAGCAGAACAAACGCGCGAGGTTACACAGGGCAGCGGTCATTTTGTAAGTAATAGAGCATGCCGGGGCCGATTGCCGATAAGGAAGTCTAGAAAGCAGCCTAAAGGGTGACCAAGCTAGTTGATGCAAAATTAGGACATTCATTTGTTCTGAAATTCAAACAACTGTGGTGTCGTCGTGCAATAGCAACGTGAATAAATCCTCCACTTTATTTCGACACGTGGGTGTCGTAACAGGCGAATATAGGAAATGCGAGAAAAATCTCATGACCACCGATAAATTTAGATAAATTAAATTAAATTGCGGTATGGCATCTGGCAATGGGCAATACGATTTATGTATCAGGAGATGGGTAATCCAGGTGTAAAATATCCAAACCAGTAACGGAAAGCAGCTCCAAAGATTCTAGACAGAGACACCTAGTGCTGCGTTCGGCAATCCGTCTGCCAAGAATATCGATAATACATAGCAAATCCTCCCTACGATGAGAGATACTCATTTCCAGTAGTCAACTGTTACGATCTGATGAAGAAGAAGAAGCAGCGCATGAATGTCTATGAATAGCTTCCTCAAGTAACGCTATTTACGCTTCTTATCATTGACACGTCAAGTTAATTAATACAGGGTGCGCCATCTAACGTTTGGAATTGGAACTATAGGTTATTTTGAGGTTGGAGGGTTTGAAGACATTTCCGATGTGATAGAAAGTTAGTTTTGTGTTTGACATTTATGAAATGGGTCGCTTTTCGTTTAAACAAAGTTGGGAAATATTAAAAACTTATTTCCAAAGTGGTGAGTCTTCTACTCAAACCGTAAGAAATTTGTGAAGCGAGTTCGTGAAACTGGATCGTTGTTGGATAAAACAACCCGTGTACGTACTCGTCCAATGCGCTCAACAGAAAACATCGCTGCTATTGCTCAGAGTGTGCGTGAACAACCATCAACATCAACTCGTCATCGTTCTCAAGAATTGAACATTTCACGCACTTCTTTGAAAAGAATTTTGCATAAAGATCTCGATTAGTGCAAGAGCTGAAGCCGCATGAAATTTGCCATCGACGAAATAGAGGCCCAAACAATCGAAAATGTACTAATCGAATGGGGTATTGTAAGGCTAGCCGTGGCAGTCATTTGAATGATGTTGTCTTCCATTTCTAAATGTAAAGTGAATCTTTCTAATAAACTCATACTTAACTTTGAAAAAAATATTCATTGTTTTTTTCTATAGCTGATTCTAATTTCAAATCTTAAATGGCCCACCCCTTGTATGGAATAAAACTAATTTTACGGATTTTATCGTGTTTAATTTTAACTTTTTAGTTTCACATTTTTGACATACTGAAGAACATATGGCTGATATGAAGCACCGACGTTCCGGGATGTCTGCAGTATGTCAACATGCTAAGGATCGTTCCAACCATCATGTCAGATTTGATAGACCATAAATCCTCGCAAAAGTACACCGATTCCTACCAAGGATTATTGAAACAAAAAAAAACATCCTAATTTCAATAGAGATGGCTGGTGCTACCATCTGCTTGGGATCCCATAATTAATAAAATTAAGTCCAAACCCAAGCATACTACTGCAAGACTTCAAGATACTGTAAGCTTGTTCTGCGTAAATCTGACCAAAAATTAATAATTAAAAGTTGAAGGTAACCTTTGTTAACTATGACATCAGGACGTCAAACACCTCAGTCCCCCTCGTGGCCATGGGTGCTGGAAAGTGCCCGAAACGTCGGGAATTAAAAAAGTTAAAATTAAACGCGATTAAATCCGTCAAATTAGTTTTATTCCATGAGTAGTATCCGTAAATATAAGAAATCATTAGATTAATATATCTATTTATTACGTATGTATGTTTGTATATTTTTTATAGAACAAATATGACAAACGTGCACACAGACCACTTGATGGTAAGCAGGGGCCCATAGACATCTACATCTGTCCTCGATTAAAAATTAAAATGCAGATGCAATGTCACCCTGAGGACTGAGCTGGAATGTCTTGTTTCCAGTAATAAGGATCTCCGGATCTCTACACTCGCCATAGGAAACACAGCAGATTCGAGCCGCTAATTACGCTGGTATTCTGCGAGAGCGTGTTCCTTCCCCGGTCAAGCCTACCCATTAGTGTTATAACCATAATATAGCTGCAGCATGGCTCTATCACGTATAATATATTTAATTGTACAAAAAAAACAAGAAAAAAAAAGGTCGTACAGGAAAAACACAATATTGTAAGTGGTAAGCTTTTCAGTACAGTGCCTGGTTTCTATATGTAATAAATGCTTCGTAATTCCTTTTCAAAACCGTTACACGGCGAAAGAAAGTATTTAAAACCGCTAAAAGAAAAAAAAAACTAAAAACTACGCTTAAATTTGTTCAATTTTACTTAAGTTGACGGATTACCACTAACCCATTTATGAGAGATCCACTACCCCATATCATCCCTTAGGTTTCGTAAGAGGCGATGAAGGGAAACTGAAACATGTGATGGACAGCATCTCTTCCTGACAACATTTCGAAATAATAAAAATTGCGATTACTAACACGCCTGATAAGCGTGATTATGATGACGAACGAATAGTATTTAATTATATCTGTTTTTACATGGACACGGAGAACAGTTCGTTTCTAGAATGTAGGAACCGGGCATAGGAATTCGTTCGGGTACTTAACTCTTGACTCCTTCTACCGCCACGCCACCATCTGGATGCTTGGTGGTCAACTACTGTAGGAATTTCCAGAAGTTTTCTGCTTAAAACGGCACCTTTATGGATTCGGCTATCAACAGCTATTTTTTAGGACTGATCGGGCTTAGTGACTTAAGGGTTTCTTCTGTAATAATAATGTCGTGCAGATCGGATTTCAGTCACGGCGACCGGTCTCAACGGACTAGCCATCTGCACAGGACAGGATTATAATGCCCAAGTGTACTCACTCTTGTAATCGTACGGGGGTGAAACACCTCCAACTTCCTGACTACGAGCTCCTACTGAGAATTTCTCGACAGAAAAACCCAATTAGTGATTTTTGCCCGACCCAGGATTCGAACCCGGGACCTCGCGTTTTCGACCACTAGACCAACGAGACAATTACGTCTTCAGTATCAAGTACAGCGATTCCTCCGGTGTTGCAGATGTTCTTTGGCGACGGTGATTACTCACCATCAAGTGAGCCGTAAGCTCGTTTGCCTCCTCTTCTATTAATACCATATTGCTGTGTTATGTTTGAAGTATCATTGCAGACCTTGAGGCAGTTAGTTCATTTTAATCCAACGCGTGTCAAGTGTATGCAGCACAGACTGCAGTAGCCACTTACCATTGACTGCTAGTTCTTTCTTTTAAATTTGAAACCTTTTCAGACATACATTTCAGACTGGTTCAGTGCGGCTTAAACTTCATTGCACAAAAATGTTAAAGGCGGACTTAACGCCTTAAGGCGTTCTCTACCAGTCACTCTATAAGTAAGCAGAGAACACTACTTTGGAGGTATAATATGAGTTCTATTAAACATAATGGTTTCTTATATTTACGCGAAGACTACACATTAAATGAAACTAATTTTTACGGATTATATCGCGTTTAATTTTAACTTTTTAATTCCCGACGTTCGACGTTTACAACACCCATGGTCCCCCCCGTGACCATGGGTGCTGTAAAGCACCCGAAACGTCGGGAATTAAAAAGTTAAAATTAAACGCGATATAATCCGTAAAAAATAGTTTCTATTAAACAGTTCTACTAAACAGATCAGAATAAATATTTACTAGATCTCCTCCTGACGTCCACCCCGAAAGGGATCATAGTATGTACGGAGTACTCCGAGGAACAGCTGCCACCTGGGAAAGGGAAGGAAACTGGATAAGGTGATGGTATGAGGAAAGGAATTATAAAAGTGGTTATTTTAATATATTTCTCAGTACGATATTGATTATTGGAATTATACAACTGTACAGAACATATTAGTGCCGTATGTGTACGCGCAAACCCAAAGACAGTCACTTACTTATACTACCAATTATCTGATAGAATTTTAATGATATAGGATCGTAGGCAGAACTCAGAATAACTTTATTTACTATTTACTTTATAAAAACCGTATTAGTGTGGTTGAGCCATGCTGTAGCTATATTAACAGTATAGTTGTAGCACGAATGGGTCGGCTCGACCGGGGAAGGACCACGCTCTCACAGAATACCAGCGTAAAATAGCAGCTTAACGCTGCTGTGTTTCGTATGGTGAGTGTAGAGAACCGGAGATCCTTTTTACTGGAAAAGAGGCATTCTATCTTAGTCCTCACGGCTGACAACGCATCTGCATTTAAATTCGCAAACGAAGATAGAGGTAGATGTCTATGTGCCACAGCAAACACTTACCATCAGGTGGACTGTGTGCTCGTTTGTCAACCTTATTCTGTAAAATAAAAATCCAGCCTATGAATTTCTCGTGTATCGTGGAGGCGTTTTACATACATAAATTGTACATGACCAAACATTCACACCAGGAATAATTATTTGAAGGCTGTAAGAATACTTGTTCCGTGCAAAATTTCAAACTACGACTGACAAGCAACCAAGTGCTCATCCACTGCGCTAGAGACATCAAACTGAAGAAACGTTACAATAAATATAGACTCACATTTATTTAGGTCTCGACACAATAGTGACTGCATATAGGTTGCGAAAGCAGCAATCGAAACTTAGTAATAGAGTAATGAAATGAAAATTGGTACTAAGATGATGGATGCAAATGGCTCAGGGCCAAGGTAGCATCTTGATTGTGACAGCTAGTCCGCTCATCTGCTCAAGTTTTCTTGCACTGATGAGCCCAAAATTTTACAATTATTTTTATCACAGAACACCATCATCATCATCATTACAGCCCTTCACAAGTTCACTGCTGAACATAGGCCTCCCCCAAGGAATGCCACAAAGCACGGTCCTGAGCCACGTGCATCCATCGACTTCCTGCATGTCTTACCAGGTCATCACTCCATCTAGTGGGGGGATGCCCTATACTTCGTCCGCCGGTACGAGGCCACCACTCGAGAACCTTTTTTCCCCATCGGTTGTCGGTTCTTCGAGCTATATGGCCGGCCCATTGCCACTTCAGCTTACTAATCCGTTGGGCTATGTCGGTCACTCTGGTTCTACTGCGGATATCCTCATGTATAAGTTTATCACGCAGAGAAAGCCGAGTTGAATCTGTCGATTGACCTCTCGGTCGAAGTTGGACTTACCTAGTCGGACTATTTGTCCCAGGTAAACATACTCCTCAACAACTTCGAGCTTAGTGCTCCCAACAACTACCGGCATAGGTGTGACATGGACGTTATACATGATCTTTGTTTTGTCCATGTTCATCTTAAAACTTATCCGTTGGGAGGCACTATCGAGGCATGGAGCATAGTGCTTAGGTCCTCCAGCAATTCTGCCATAAGGACTATATCGTCGGCAAATCGAAGGTGAGTGATGTACTCGCCGTTGATGTTGATACCGTATCATTTCCAGTCCAGAAGCTTGAAAACGTCTTCCAATGCAGCGGTGAAGAGTTTCGGGGATATAACGTCACCCTGTCTTACACCTCTCTGCAGTTGGATAGGTTTCGTACTCTGGTTCTGTACTCAGATAGCCATCGTAGCCCTACTGTACAAACACTTCAGCACTTCGAAATACCGACAGTCAATTTGGCACCGCTGAAGGGACTGCAGCACCGCCCAAATTTCGACGGAATCAAAGGCTTTCTCATAGTCCACATACGCCAGACATAGTGGCAAATTGTACTCCTGGGACTTCTGTACAATTTGTGGAAGGGTATGTATGTGGTCTATGGTGCTAAAGCCTTTTCAGAAACCGGCTTGTTCGGGAGGCTAGAAGTCGTCGAGTCTGCATGCGAGACGATTCGTAATGATTCTCGAAAACAGCACGTAGACGCGGCTCAGAAGGGAAATCGGTATGTAGTTCTACAAGAGAGCGTTGTCGCCTTTCTTGATGAACAAGACCTTCGGATTTCTGCTCCACGCCTCCGGTGTAGTGCCACCATGGAGCACGGAATTAAAGAGCTTCTGAAGGACTTCAAGTACCGGTTTTCCACCCGCTTTCAGAAGCTCCACTGTAATTCCATCCCCGCCTGGGGCCTTGCCGTTTTTAAGGTTCTGGAGAGCCATTCTAATCTCGCTCAGACTGACGTCCGGAATATCATCGGAATAGTGTCGGATAAGACTTGCTCTTGGATCGTTACTCACACTTGCGTGTGGCTCCAACGATGATGTGTACAGCTGTCCATAGAACCTCTCAATCTTTTTTTTTAAATACCTTTATTCATATAAAATACACGCATTTAAAATAATAATAAACATCGCCAAACTGTGCAACAGCTTGTTGGCGATAATGGCGCTCTTTTGTTATACATTAAATATGTATTTTTTGCTACATACATACTTATCTTAGGTATATTTATTAAAATAAATATCTCTATCCTTAGTTAATACTTATTATAGGTAGTACATTATACTTCTCATAGGAATGTATCTTTCAGTCTTTTCTTTAATGTTAGAGTGTTTATGTCTTTGGACGTAACTCTTATAAAATCTATTCTATTAAATATTAGCGGAGTTAGTTCTCTTACCATAATAGTTTCTTATATGTGGTATCACATATTTACCCTTCTCAACTTGCCTGATTATTCTAAAGCAATTAAGTAATCTACCCCCTGTTACTCCGTCTATCAATGTACATAAGGATCTATTTTGCAAATAGCATTTAAACCATCGGTTGATGGGACCTCTGATACCACATTCATCCATCGCACCCAGTAGTACCTCGTGTTCCAGGGTGTCGAATGCCTTCTTATAATCAATAAAAAGAGCAGCGACAATCTCACTCAAAATCTAAGGTGTCCCGGAAACGACGATGCCACACTCGCTCTTCAGCTTCGACAGTTGGCTCTTTCTGGCAAACAGATCTCTGGCAAAGACTTTGGAGCCCTGGTTCCGCTCTATCGCTTCTTCAATACGAGCAGTATTAAAGTTGCGTAAGTCTCGCCGCATGCATTTGGAGATCTGTCTGTTCAGTTGCCTGTATGCTGTCAAATCTACTGAAGACTGCAGCTTCATTTCCCGTCTAACAGCCATGAGATTAAGAGTGTGATCGGAGAATTTTTGTGTTCTTCTGCGGCGGGTCTTGCAAAACTTAGCTCCGACCATGAACATGACAAGCTCGTGGGAACTGTCCATGCAGTTTCCACGAGCTTGTCATTCATATCGTCCACTGCATTGCAATATTCTAGGCACTGAAAACGGTTTTGTAGCTCGAGCTGAAAGGTTTCGGGACTTTGGATTATAGCACAAGGGGGACAGAGCGTTGACTTCATTAGACGTGACCTCTCCAACTTAACGTTTAGGTTCATTGTGCCTCTCACCATTCGGTGATCGCTGCCGCTTTTCACCCTCGCGATCACTGAGACATCACTGAACAGTTGTCGTCTGGTCGTCATAATGAAGTCAATCTCATTTTTTGTCGAACCGTCGGGGATCGACCAGGTCCACTTCCTGTAAGGCCACTTCTGGAAGAAAGAGTTCATCATAAAGAGTCCCTTTCTCCATGAAGTCGGCCAGCTGCTGGCCCCTTGGGTTCCGTGTTCCTATTCCAAATTTCCCTACCTTCAGCTCACCGTTCTCTCTTGTGCCTAGTTTTGCGTTGAAGTCTCCCATTAACACCGTATAGTGGGTTTTAGAGGAATGCATTGCTCTAGATATATCCTCATACATTTCCTCCACCTCCTCATCGGGATGTGCCGAGGTTGGTGCGTAAACCTGTATGACCTTTAGCGAATACCGTTTGGTGATTCTGAGTATAAGGTACGCAACCCTCGTCGACACACTCTCAATCTTTACAACGTTGTTAACGAGAAACTTGTGGACGATAAATCCGACACTTCCTTGGGACAGATGGTCGCCCTCCCGGTGATAGACCAAGTTGATTTCGAGGTTTGATTCGAGGATTACCATGTCTTCCCCCTCTCTTCGGACCTCAGATAATCCTATAATATTCCAGCGAAACTTGTCTATCTCTTCTTCCAGCTCCAGGATCTTCTCGTCAGTCATCAGGGTGCGTGCGTTATATGTTGCCAGGTCGAGTCGTCTTAGGTGGCAACCGAACCTCTACAGGAGATTCTTAGCACCTCCTGCCCCACCGTTACCATGGTCACCACCGTAGCCAGGAATAGCGGGGCCACCGGGGACTGGGGGCCGTCTCTTCGTAACTTTAATCATGTGGGGTATATTGCCATAGTTGCCACGCTTGGCGAGCGGGTTGGCAACCGCAGTTTTTTTATTGTTGCTTTGCTGTTATCAGAAAGATGCTGCTGCCCATCTTCTGCCTCAGTTTCCCTCTGTCGCCACTTACGACACCCACGGGAAGATATGGGTTAGTGGGTATTCTTACCCGCCACTACCCGGGATCTCGGAACACGCTTTAATTCAAATGGTAGATCTAATGATGATTATTATAAAGGAGAACTTGTCACCCTGAACAGTGAACACTAGGCCGCATGGTTAACTTTCATTATACAGAAACATCGAAGGTATCCGCGGACGCAATTTATTCCTTGGCAGCTAAATGATGATTGATGGGGACATAATCGTGCAGGGTGAGCGAACTCTCACCTTGATAGTAGGGGTTGTGACTAGGCTTGTCAACATTATTGCGCTGATTTGTGGGAAAATTGCAATCATAATGCGGGACGTGGCTTAAAAAAAGCGGAACCGAGCCGTGAAAGTAATTTCAGAGCGAAATTTTTTATCAGAAATAAGATTTTACTTCCGTATTTTAATCACTTTTTAACCAATTTCAAAAAAGGAGGTTCTACCCCACAAACCATTTTTTTTAAATTAAATAGACCTCGAGGGTAATCCCAAATAAATTTGAAGAAAAAATTCTACCCCTAAGGATGGAAAAATAGGAGATGAGATTTTATTGTAAGTACTTAGCTGACATTCTACTTGCTACCTTGCCTTTAGCTTGTAATTGGTCCACTCGAAATACATCGGACTTAATAAAAAATAATAACAGTAACATAAATAATAAAACATCTGAAATCGACGCTAAGATATAGTGTTACCCTTACCGTTGCAGCATATTAAAGTCCACTGCTAAACAAAGGCCTTAGATTGCCTCATAGGGTGGATATTTGCCATAGCTGCCACGCTTGGCAAGCGGGTTGGCAACTGCAGTTTTTTATATTTTAGTCGTTATTAGGAAGACGCTGTTTCACATCTCCTGATTTTTATCCCTCTTGCTGACACCCACGGGATAATATGTGGTAGTGGATATTCTATATACTCGTATTATATATATTATGATATTCTTACACTACATGGTCTACACTACCGTCACTACACGGTAGTAAGACATAGTGTACCGAAAAAATAAAGCCCTTTTTGTTAACAATTTTGCCTGCCAAAGTAAAACACATTTTAGAAATTTTTAATCTTTTGAAATCCATTCGAATAGGTGAAACAAAAAATGTGTACATTTCTAGATACTTCTGCCCGAAAATTAATCGTATACAATAAAATGGGATAATTGGCGCCCCGTACACAACTCTTGCGCGACGTATCCAATAACGGGACATCCCAAATCTCGCGAGACGGTTGGTAAGCCTAGCAGTGACCCACGCGGCGACTTATGTTATTTTAATTGAATAACCCTCTAGTTTACCTAAAACCTTATCACGCATAACAAGTGGTTAATCAGCACTTAAAATTGCGATTAACAATTTCATTGGTGTTGGTGGGGATCAACCCGGGTTGCTTGCGTTCTGTGAAATTTACACCGAGCACTAAGCCGCTACCACGACTCTTTATCACATGCTCGATGGTGAAGGAAAACATCGTGAAAATTTCGAATACATGTGAAGTCAGCAAACACGTATTGGGGCAGAGCGGTGGACACTTCTTTGCCCTAAATACCCTTACAGTAATGAGAGGAGGCATGTACCCAGGAGTGGGACGTATATAGGCTATAACTTTAATTTCTTTTATTTATCGACAACGTACAATCATACAAGTAATGCGATATTTTAATTGTTGATATTTTTATTTTTGGATAAGAACATAAATGAGTAATGACTCTAAGTTATATTTACCATCATTTACAAAAATATTGTCTTTGGCCTGACCTACTATACTTTTGACTTGACCATAGGTCTGACTAAGTTGGCCCAATAAAATGTCAAGGCCTGAGAGGTTAATAAAACATTTAAGAGCGGTTCTAGTAAATCAATTCCTGTACATATTTTGATGACACAAAACTCAATAGAAATTTTACAAATAGCGTTCTTGTGTTACTGGTTGATTTAAAACAGTTTGAAAAATTTGAAAGTATTCGTCGTAGTAACTTATCGGGAGTTCAATTTTATAGAGTGACTGTGAGCTTTAGAGTCACATAAGATTATTAATTTTTCTAACTCTAGGATGTGATGAATTTGCATGAATATGATAAGGCTTACATTAACTCTCTTTGGTTGCCATTGTAGCCATCGTTAATAAATCATTGTAAAGGAGTGTTTGCCGATGTTTGAAGTGCTCATTGATCGTACCCTTACCTAAGAAACAGAAGATAGAGAGCTTTGACGACAGACCAATAAGTATATTACCTGCATTGTCAAAAATAGTTGATAAGTGTGCACAGTTACAAATCACTAGCTATCTGAAAGAGAATGCCATCCTTCCAGTTTTCCAGTCGGGTTTTTGGCAAATATTTAGCACAACTACAGCATTATTACACATTACGGACGATATTCTTACCGCTGCTAATAATGGACAAGGTACCTAGCTACTAGATTTTTACTCAGGGTTTCGACTGCGTTTATATACCACTTTTACAGACAAAATTAAAAAAACGTTGTTTTTTCCGAAACGGTATGTTCGTGGTTTCAGTCATACTTCTACGGGCGGAGTCAAAAAGTAAAATGCAACAATAATGAAGGTACTGCTGATATTTCGGAGCCCCTATCAATTTCTAAAGGCGTTATTCAAGGTTCCGTTCTTGGCCCAACACTTCGCCATATATGAATATATGTCTGCTGTGTATACACAGTAGTCAACTTTATGCCGATGACACTCAATTGTACGTCTATACGTCACCAAAAACGACAGTATTACAACAGCGGTTACCAACCTCAATGATGATCTAAAATTAATAGAGCATTGGTCAAAGTCTCATGGCCTACTACTGAATCCTAAAAAAGGCACTTGTATAATTACAAAAAAATGATCCAACTATCATGATCAGTGGCACAACTATTCCTCGAGATGATTGCATTCGTAACTTAGGCCTTAACATGGATGAAGGTTTACGTTTGCACAACACGTAGGTACAGCAAAAATAGGAAAATGTTTTGGTCTTTAAAATCTCTTTACGAAATTCGTTCTATTCTAAAACCAAATATCCGGCTCCGTCTTTGCAACAATCTCGTCTTGTCACATTTGCATTATTGCGACTTGGTATGTGGTCCTTGCCCTCACAGAAAACTATAGGAAAACTACAGGGTTCAAAATGCGTGTATGCGTTATTGTTTTGACATACCTAAGACTACCCACATAACTCCTTATCTCCTCAAAAATAATATTTTAAGTATGATACACCAGAAAACTAAATATGCTTGTTTCTTACACTCATTAAATAATTCGCAATCTTCATTATTTATATGAAAAATTATCTCCAAAATATCAACTAACACGTTTGAGACGAAGGGTAAACTATATATACTTCCAACTTATAAGCGTGTTAAAGCGAAAGGATGTTTTAAATATGCTGCCTCCAAATTTGGAATAATATACTCCTTTGCAAGAGATCGTAAATACAAAATCATTTAGAAAGAAATGCAATGTATGGTTACTTGAACAACAAAATTGGAGGCATAAGAATTATTATAATTTACCAATTTGAATAGCACATATAAGTATACATTTCAGTCTTTTCTTTACGTTGTTTCACGTTTGTGCCAAAATTAGGTTAATATCACTATGTTTTTTAAAAGTCGGCTGTGGCTGAATATCAGCGGTGACCTCAAATCACCCCATAGCTGAGTCACAGGCCAGTTTGTCTCATTACTTTTATGTAATCTAAGTTTGTGATAATCTTTTTGTAACTTTTAACAAACATGTGTGAATCGAGATATAAGGCTTTATTATTATTACCACTGGCAACCAGCGCGTGTTGCAGTGATGACCTATGGAACTGAGACGTGGTCCTTCACTGCTGGCCGGATGCTGGCTCAAGGTCGCTCAGCGAGGTATGGAGAGGGCTATGCTCGGAGTTTCTCTGCGTGATAAACTTAGAAATGAGGATATCCGCAGTAGAACCAGAGTGACCGACATAGCCCAACGGATTAGTAAGCTGAAGTGGCAATGGGCCGGCCATATAGCTCGAAGAAGCGACAACCGATGGGGAAAAAAAGGTTGTCGAGTGGCGGCCTCGTACCGGCGGACGAAGTGTAGGGCGTCCCCCCACTAGATGGAGTGACGACCTGGTAAGACATGCAGGAAGTCGATGGATGCAGGTGGCTCACCGTGACCGTGCTTTGTGGCATTCCTTGGGGGAAGGCTACGTTCAGCAGTGGACTTGTGAAGGGCTGTAATGATGATGGTGATTATTATTATAAATCTCTTATAAATTATTATAATTTGCACCCTGTTTAAAATATTTTCCTGCATTGGTCTACAGAAATATTACGATATATTATAGAACAAGCCGTACCTAGTAAGAACATTTTATACATGTTTTATGTAAACATAAAATAAATAAATAAATCGGAAGCAGAACAAACGCGCGAGGTTACACAGGGCAGCGGTCATTTTGTAAGTAATAGAGCATGCCGGGGCCGATTGCCGATAAGGAAGTCTAGAAAGCAGCCTAAAGGGTGACCAAGCTAGTTGATGCAAAATTAGGACATTCATTTGTTCTGAAATTCAAACAACTGTGGTGTCGTCGTGCAATAGCAACGTGAATAAATCCTCCACTTTATTTCGACACGTGGGTGTCGTAACAGGCGAATATAGGAAATGCGAGAAAAATCTCATGACCACCGATAAATTTAGATAAATTAAATTAAATTGCGGTATGGCATCTGGCAATGGGCAATACGATTTATGTATCAGGAGATGGGTAATCCAGGTGTAAAATATCCAAACCAGTAACGGAAAGCAGCTCCAAAGATTCTAGACAGAGACACCTAGTGCTGCGTTCGGCAATCCGTCTGCCAAGAATATCGATAATACATAGCAAATCCTCCCTACGATGAGAGATACTCATTTCCAGTAGTCAACTGTTACGATCTGATGAAGAAGAAGAAGCAGCGCATGAATGTCTATGAATAGCTTCCTCAAGTAACGCTATTTACGCTTCTTATCATTGACACGTCAAGTTAATTAATACAGGGTGCGCCATCTAACGTTTGGAATTGGAACTATAGGTTATTTTGAGGTTGGAGGGTTTGAAGACATTTCCGATGTGATAGAAAGTTAGTTTTGTGTTTGACATTTATGAAATGGGTCGCTTTTCGTTTAAACAAAGTTGGGAAATATTAAAAACTTATTTCCAAAGTGGTGAGTCTTCTACTCAAACCGTAAGAAATTTGTGAAGCGAGTTCGTGAAACTGGATCGTTGTTGGATAAAACAACCCGTGTACGTACTCGTCCAATGCGCTCAACAGAAAACATCGCTGCTATTGCTCAGAGTGTGCGTGAACAACCATCAACATCAACTCGTCATCGTTCGTTCGTTTCACGCACTTCTTTGAAAAGAATTTTGCATAAAGATCTCGATTAGTGCAAGAGCTGAAGCCGCATGAAATTTGCCATCGACGAAATAGAGGCCCAAACAATCGAAAATGTACTAATCGAATGGGGTATTGTAAGGCTAGCCGTGGCAGTCATTTGAATGATGTTGTCTTCCATTTCTAAATGTAAAGTGAATCTTTCTAATAAACTCATACTTAACTTTGAAAAAAATATTCATTGTTTTTTTCTATAGCTGATTCTAATTTCAAATCTTAAATGGCCCACCCCTTGTATGGAATAAAACTAATTTTACGGATTTTATCGTGTTTAATTTTAACTTTTTAGTTTCACATTTTTGACATACTGAAGAACATATGGCTGATATGAAGCACCGACGTTCCGGGATGTCTGCAGTATGTCAACATGCTAAGGATCGTTCCAACCATCATGTCAGATTTGATAGACCATAAATCCTCGCAAAAGTACACCGATTCCTACCAAGGATTATTGAAACAAAAAAAACATCCTAATTTCGATAGAGGAGATGGCTGGGTGCTACCATCTGCTTGGGATCCCATAATTAATAAAATTAAGTCCAAACCCAAGCATACTACTGCAAGACTTCAAGATACTGTAAGCTTGTTCTGCGTAAATCTGACCAAAAATTAATAATTAAAAGTTGAAGGTAACCTTTGTTAACTATGACATCAGGACGTCAAACACCTCAGTCCCCCTCGTGGCCATGGGTGCTGGAAAGTGCCCGAAACGTCGGGAATTAAAAAAGTTAAAATTAAACGCGATTAAATCCGTCAAATTAGTTTTATTCCATGAGTAGTATCCGTAAATATAAGAAATCATTAGATTAATATATCTATTTATTACGTATGTATGTTTGTATATTTTTTATAGAACAAATATGACAAACGTGCACACAGACCACTTGATGGTAAGCAGGGGCCCATAGACATCTACATCTGTCCTCGATTAAAAATTAAAATGCAGATGCAATGTCACTCCTGAGGACTGAGCTGGAATGTCTTGTTTCCAGTAATAAGGATCTCCGGATCTCTACACTCGCCATAGGAAACACAGCAGATTCGAGCCGCTAATTACGCTGGTATTCTGCGAGAGCGTGTTCCTTCCCCGGTCAAGCCTACCCATTAGTGTTATAACCATAATATAGCTGCAGCATGGCTCTATCACGTATAATATATTTAATTGTACAAAAAAAACAAGAAAAAAAAAGGTCGTACAGGAAAAACACAATATTGTAAGTGGGAAGCTTTTCAGTACAGTGCCTGGTTTCTATATGTAATAAATGCTTCGTAATTCCTTTTCAAAACCGTTACACGGCGAAAGAAAGTATTTAAAACCGCTAAAAGAAAAAAAAAACTAAAAACTACGCTTAAATTTGTTCAATTTTACTTAAGTTGACGGATTACCACTAACCCATTTATGAGAGATCCACTACCCCATATCATCCCTTAGGTTTCGTAAGAGGCGATGAAGGGAAACTGAAACATGTGATGGACAGCATCTCTTCCTGACAACATTTCGAAATAATAAAAATTGCGATTACTAACACGCCTGATAAGCGTGATTATGATGACGAACGAATAGTATTTAATTATATCTGTTTTTACATGGACACGGAGAACAGTTCGTTTCTAGAATGTAGGAACCGGGCATAGGAATTCGTTCGGGTACTTAACTCTTGACTCCTTCTACCGCCACGCCACCATCTGGATGCTTGGTGGTCAACTACTGTGGGAATTTCCAGAAGTTTTCTGCTTAAAACGGCACCTTTATGGAATCGGCTATCAACAGCTATTTTTTAGGACTGAACGGGCTTAGTGACTTAAGGGTTTCTTCTGTAATAATAATGTCGTCCAGATCGGATTTCAGTCACGGCGACCGGTCTCAACGGACTAGCCATCTGCACAGGACAGGATTATAATGCCCAAGTGTACTCACTCTTGTAATCGTACGGGGGTGAAACACCTTCAACTTCCTGACTACGAGCTCCTACTGAGAATTTCTCGACAGAAAAACCCAATTAGTGATTTTTGCCCGACCCAGGATTCGAACCCGGGACCTCGCGTTTTCGACCACTAGACCAACGAGACAATTACGTCTTCAGTATCAAGTACAGCGATTCCTCCGGTGTTGCAGATGTTCTTTGGCGACGGTGATTACTCACCATCAAGTGAGCCGTAAGCTCGTTTGCCTCCTCTTCTATTAATACCATATTGCTGTGTTATGTTTGAAGTATCATTGCAGACCTTGAGGCAGTTCATTTTAATCCAACGCGTGTCAAGTGTATGCAGCACAGACTGCAGTAGCCACTTACCATTGACTGCTAGTTCTTTCTTTTAAATTTGAAACCTTTTCAGACAACACTACTTTGTCTGATTGAGCAGAAACACTACTTTGGAGGTATAATATGAGTTCTATTAAACAGTTCTACTAAACAGATCAGAATAAATATTTACTAGATCTCCTCCTGACGTCCACCCCGAAAGGGATCATAGTATGTACGGAGTACTCGAGGAACAGCTGCCACCTGGGAAAGGGAAGGAAACTGGATAAGGTGATGGTATGAGGAAAGGATTAAAAAGTGGTTATTTTAATATTATTCTCCTACGATATTGACTGTTGGAGTTATACAACTGTACTGGACATATTAGTGCCGTATGTGTACGCGCAAATGCAAAGACAGTCACTTACTTATACTACCAGTTATCCAATAGAATTTTAATGATATAGGATCGTAGGCAGAACTCAGAATAACTTTATTTACTATTTACTTTATAAAACCGTTACATCCAGCCTATGAATTTCTCGTGTATCGTGGAGGCGTTTTACATACATAAATAGTACATGAACAAACATTCATACCAGGAATAATTATTTGAAGGCTGTAAGAATACTTGTTCCGTGCAAAATTTCAAACTACGACTGACGCGCAACCAAGTGCTCATCCACTGCGCTGGAGACATCACACTGAAGAAACGTTACAATAAATATAGACTCACATTTATTTAGGTCTCGACACAATAGTGACTTCGTATAGGTTGCGAAAGCAGGAATCGAAACTTAGTAATAGAGTAATGAAATGAAAATTGGTACTAAGATGATGGATGCAAGTGGCTTAGGCCAAGGTAGTATCTTGGTTGTGTCGCTAGTCCGCTCATCTGCTCAAGTTTTCTTGCTGATGAGCCCAAATTTACAATTATTTTATGACAGAACACCATCATCTTCATGATGAAGCCCTTCACATGTCCACTGCTGAACATAGGCCTCCCCAAGGAATGCCACAATGCACGGTCCTGACCACCTGCATCCATCGACTTCCTGCATGTCTTACCAGGTCGTCACTCCATCTAGTGAGGGACGCCCTACACTTCGTCCGCCGGTACAGGCCGCCACTCGAGAACCTTTTTTCCCCATCGGTTGTCGGTTCTTCGAGCTATATGGCCAGCCATTGCCACTTCAGCTTACTAATCCGTTGGGCTGTCGGTCACTCTGGTTCTACTGCGGATATCCTCATGTCTAAGTTTATCACGCAGAGAAAGCCGAGTTGAATCTGTCGATTGACCTCTCGGTCGAGTTGGACTTACCTAGTCTGACTATATGTCCCAGGTAAACATACTCCTCAACAACTTCTGTATCTAAAATGTATTTTTCAGTCTTTTCTTTAATGTTACAGTGCTTATGTCTTTGGACGTAACTCTTATAAAATCTATTCTATTAAATATTAGCGGAGTTAAATATTGCCAGTTCTCTTACCATAATAGTTTCTTATATACCATAATAGTTTCTTCAACTTGCCTGATTGTTCTAAAGCAATTAGGTAATCTACCCTGTTACTCCGTCTATCAATGTACATAAGGATCTATTTTGCAAATAGCATTTAAACCATCGGTTGATGGGACCTCTGATACCACATTCATCCATCGCACCCAGTAGTACCGTGTTCCAGGGTGTCGAATGCCTTTATAATCAATAAAAGAGCAGCGACAATCTCACTCAAAATCTAAGGTGTCCGGAAACGACGATGCCACACTCGCTCTTCAGCTTCGACAGTTGGCTCTTTCTGGCAAACAGATCTCTGGCAACGATTTTGGAGCCCTGGTTCCGCTCGATCGCTTCTTCAATACGAGCAGTATTAAAGTTGGGTAAGTCTCGCCGCATGCATTTGGAGATCTGTCTGTTCAGTTGCCTGTATGCTGTCAAATCTACTGAAGACTGCAGCTTCATTTCCCGTCTAACAGCCATGAGATTAAGAGTGTGATCGGAGAATTTTTGTGTTCTTCTGCGGCGGGTCTTGCAAAACTTAGCTCCGACCATGAACACGACAAGCTCGTGGAACTGTCCATGCAGTTCCACAAGCTTGTCATTCATATCGTCCACTGCATTGCAATCTCTAGGCACTGAAAACGGTTTTGTAGCTCGAGCTGAAAGGTTTCGGGACTTTGGATTATAGCACGAGGGGACAGAGCGTTGACTTCATTAGACGTCACCTCTCCAACTTAACGTTTAGGTTCAGTGTGCCTCACCATTCGATGATCGCTGCCGGTTTTCACCTCGCGATAACTGAGACATCACTGAACAGTTGTCGTCTGGTCGTCATAATGAAGTCAATCTCTTTTTGTCGAACCGTCGGGACTCGACTAGGTCCACTTCCTGTAGGGCCGCTTCTGGAAGAAAGAGTTCATCATAAAGAGTCCCTCTTTCTCCATGAATTCGGCCAGCTGCTGACGCCTTGATTCCGTTGCCTATTCCAAATTTCCCCACCTTCAGCTCACCGTCAACAGTCAACAGTCGGAAGACTTTCAATGAATGGGCGACAGTAGGATCCATAAGAGCAGACAAAGGTTATATGAACTTTACCATGAAGGTCATATAACCCTAGCGTCGAATTTAGGCAATATGTTAAAAATATTCAAAAATATTTAAAGGAGTGTGCTCCAAAGCCAAGTCTTTGCATTTGAGCAACAAAATTAAGACGGCTTCTAATAAAATTAAAATGACGTGGAGTATAATTAATAGTGAAACTGGTAAGGTCAACTCTTGCAATTCAAATTTCAAACTACCGGTTGAGTTTTAACAACAAATTAACGGAATTAGATCAGGATGTTGCAATGGTTTTGAGAAGTATTTTACGGATATTCGATCTTAACCACTATGTCACTGAATTCTTCTCCTGCCGTCCTGAATCATTGCTTAAACAAAATGTAAATGCGTGTACAAAGAATTTTACATTCATAAAATATCATCAAAGATATTGTAAAATATTTTAAAACTATTGATGTTAAGAAAACTGCGAATCTGTGGGCATTTCCGTTAAAGTTATTGCGTCTATAATTGATATAATCGCGCCTCAACTAGCTATTATTTTTAATACTAGTATCGAATATGGTGTGTTTCCTGATTTGATGAAGCATAGTAAAGTAATACCTTTATTTAAATCTGGTAGTACATTAGACCCCGCCAATTTTAGACCCATTTCTGTACTGCCAACACTAAGTAAAATTTTTAAAAATTATTCTTGATCAAATGTTAATTTTTTATCGTTAATAATTTACTTCATAAAAATCAATTCGGATTTTCACAAGGGTCGCTCGACAACTGATGCTGGTGTTGAGCTGATTAAATATATTTTCAATGCATGGGAGAGTTCACAGGATGCTTTGGATATATTCTGTGACCTATCAAAGCCTTCGATTGTGTTCACCATGAAACATTAATTAGGAAACTACAACACTACGGTGTAAAGTAATGCTCTTAAATTAATTGTTTCATATTTAAGTAACAGAACTCAAAAGTTGTCATTAAAAGTATGAGCTCTTCCGGGTCGATAGTACAAATGGGCGTGCCTCAGGCTCAATTCTCGGCCCCTTTCTGTTTCTTGTATATATTAATGACTTACCTTACATAGTAGGGATAACCATAATATAGTATTATTTGCTGATGACACTTCATTAATTTTAAAATTAAAACGACAATTATTAAAATATGACGAAGTAAATAATGCTATATCTAAATTAGTAAATTGGTTTAATGTTAACACATTTAAATAGCACTAAAACGAAATGTATGAAGTTCATGACTCCAAATGTCAAACAATTAAATACTAATGTAATTTTAAATGGTGAGGAACTGAGTCTTGTCGATACCACCGTTTTTCTTGGAATAACACTAGACGCGAAGCTTCAATGGAGCCCCCATATATCAAAATTAGCAAGCAGACTTAGTTCTGCAGCATATGCTATAAAAGATTAGAAATCTTACCAGTGTGGAAACAGCTAGACTTGTTTACTTTAGCTATTTCCATAGCATAATGTCGTATGGTATTTTGCTATGGGGACACGCAACTGACACTGAAATTATATTTGTTTTACAGAAGAGGGCCATAAGAGCAATCTATGATTTAAAACCTAAAGAGTCGCTCAGACAAAAATTTAAGAAAATTAATATATTAACTTTGGCCTCTCAATACATTTATGAAAATGTAATGTACGTACACAAAAATAAAAGTAGTTATACAAAAATAAGTGATATTCATTCTGTAAATACTAGGAACAAACACAAGCTAGTAGTACCAGTTACTCGACTCCACCGAGTCAGTAATTCATTCTTGGGGCGATGTATACGCTTACAACAAAATCCCAGAAAATATACAAAATTCGACCTGCTCAAAATTCAAAACTTTATTAAACATAGTTTGTATAAAAGGGTTATTATAATATTAAGAATATATGGATGATAATAACCCCTGGGAATGAGTGTTCGCTACCAAGCTATTTCTAATTTGTTTTGTGTGGTTAATTGTGTAACATACATGATTGTAAGCTGTTATTTAAAAAAAGTCCCGCTGGGTTTCTTGCTGGTTCTTCCCAGGACAGACGTTTTTTCAGACCAGTGGTAATTAAACAAAGTGACTTTCAATAAGTATTATTTATAATCTATATTGAATAAAAAGTTTCTGTTCTGTTTCTGTTTCCGTTCTCTCTTGTGCCTAGTTTTGCGTTGAAGTCTCCCATTAACACCGTATAGTAGGTTTTGAAAGAATGCATGGCTCTAGATATATCCTCATACATTTCCTCCACCTCTTCATCGGGATGTGCCGAGGTTGTTGCGTAAACCTGTATGACCTTTAGCGAATACCGTTTGGTGATTCTGAGTATAAGGTACGCAACCCTCGTCGACACACTCTCAATCTTTACAACGTTGTTAACGAGAGGCTTATGGACTATAAATCCGACACCTCCTTGGGACAGATGGTCGCCCTCCGGGTGATAGAACAAGTTGCCGGAATTCCAGGATTACCGTGTCCTTCCCCTCTCTTCGGACCTCGGATAATCCTATAATATTCCAGCGCAACTTTTCTATCTCTTCTTCAGCTTCAGGATCTTCTCGTCAGTCATCAGGGTGCGTGTGTTATATGTTGCCAGGTCGAGTCGTCTTAGGTGGCAACCGAACCTCCACAGGAGATTCTTAGCACCTCCTGCCCCGCTGTTACCATGGTCACCACCGTAGCCAGGAATAGCGGGGCCGCCATATATTGCCATAGTTGCCACGCTTGGCGAGCGGGTTGGTAACCGCAGTTTTTATTGTTGCTTTGCTTTGCTGTTATCAGAAAGATGCTGCTGCCCATCTTCTGCCTCAGATTCCTTCTGTCGCCTCTTACGACACCCACGGGAAGACATGGGGTAGTGGGTATTCTTACCCGCCTTAAGATGATGATTATAAAGGAGAACTTGTCACCCTGAACAGTGAACACTAGGCCGCATGGTTAACTTTCATTATACAGAAACATCGAAGCTATCCGCGGACGCAATTTATTCCATGGCGGGTAAATGATGATTGATGGGGATATAATCGTGCAGGGTGAGCGAACTTCACCTTGATAGTTGGGGTGGAGTAGGCTTGTCAACATTATTGCGCTGATTTGTGGAAAATTGCAATAACAATGCGACGTGGCTTAAAAAGCGGAACCGAGGCGTGAAAGTAATTTCAGGCGAAATTTTTATCAGAAATAAGATTTTACTTCCGTATTTTAATCACTTTTAACCAATTTCAAAAAAGGAGGTTCTACCCATAAACCAATTTTTAAAATTAAATAGACCTCGAGGGTAATCCCAAATAAATTTGAAGAAAAATTCTACCCTAAGGATGGAAAAATAGGAGATGAGATTTATTGTAAGTACTTAGCTGACATTCTACTTGCTACCTTGCCTTTAGCTTGTAATTGGTCCACTGAAAGGAAATACATCGGACTTAATAAAAATAAAACAGTAACATAAATAATAAAACATCTGAAATCGACGCTAAGATATAGTGTTACCCTTACCGTTGCAGCATATTAAAGTCCACTGCTAAACAAAGGCCTTAGATTGCCCTTAGATTGCCTCATAGGGTGGATATTTGCCATAGCTGCCACGCTTGGCAAGCGGGTTGGCAACTGCAGTTTTTATATTTTAGTCGTTATTGAAGACGCAGTTTTCATCTCCTGATTTTTATCCCTCTTGCTGACACCCACGGGATAATATGTAGTGGATATTCTATATACTCGTATATATATTATGTTATATTCTATAATATGATATTCTTACACTACATGGTCTACACTACCGTCACTACACGGTAAAAATAGTGTACCGAAAAATAAAGCCCTTTTATAACAATTTTGCCTGCCAAAGTAAAACACATTTTAGAAATTTTTGATCCTTTGATATCCATTCGAATAGGTGAAACAAAATGTGTACATTTCTAGATACTTCTGTCCGAAAATTAATCGTATACAATAAAATGGGATAGTTGGCGCACCGCACAACTCTGCGCGACGTATCCAATAACGGACATCCCAACTCTCGCGAGAGACGGTTGGCGCCTAGCAGTGACCCACGCGGCGACTTATGTTATTTTAATTGAATAACCTCTAGTTTACCTAAAATCTTATCACGCATAACAAGTGCTTAATCAGCCTTAAAATTGCGATTAACAATTTCATTGGTGTTGGCGGGATCGAACCCGGGTTTCGCGTTCTGAGAAATTCACACCGAGCACTAAGCGGCTACTACACTCTTTATCACATGCTCGACGGTGAAGGAAAACATCGTGAAAATTTCACATGTGAAGTCAGCCAACAGGTATTGGGGCAGCGGTGGACACTTCTCTGCCCTAAATACCCTTACAGTAATGAGAGGAGGCATGTACCCAGGAGTGGGACGTATATAGGCTATAACTTTAATTTCTTTTATTTAACATAACAAGTGACGATGGTTGCATCAATGATCGACCTACCTGACCATTAAAATGCAGGTCTTAGTTCAAATCCCGGTAAGATAATATTTGTGCGAAAACACAACTGTTGGGTTTCGGTATGTTTTGCACATACATGTTTGTACGTGTCCGAAGCTTGCCGCTAATTACATAATTATATATATATATATATTAAGGGCTACTTCCGGTACGGACATAGCTCTGCGTAGAGCGGACCAAAAACAATAATTAAAAAGCAAGAAGGTGAAGGTGAAGGTACTTCGGGTTAACTTGGACATCGGGACGACAATGATCATCTCCGTCCCCCGTGACTGTGTGACCGTGGTGCTGGAAAGCACCAGAAACGTCGGGAATCAAAAATAATCACAATTAAACGCGATAAAATCCGTAAAAGTAGTTTTATTCAATATCTAATGTTCGCATAAATATTAGAAATCATTAAAAATAATTCACCTTATCAAGTTTACTATATGAAACGTAAATAATAGAATTGTTAAAACATTGCCGTGTAGAGTAAGTGGTCCACTACCCCATATCCCGTGGGTCGTAAGGGGTGACAGAGATAAATGGAACCGGGGATATGCAGCAGCATCTTCCTGAAAACTACTCAAAATAATAACAAATCTTCGGTAAACTTCGGTAAAACTTTGGTAGCCCGCCTTCCAAGAGTGGCAACTATGGCAAGTATCCCCCCTATGAGGAAATCTATGGCGAAAAGTCCATGTCCAGCTGTGGAATGAGCGTGTGCTTTACTAACTGAAGAGAAGACGAAGGAAATAATTGATGTAGGTAACTTTACACTTGACTTTTTTCATAGAATAAAGGTGAGAAACGAGCACACAGTCTATCTGGAAATGTCGATGCGTTGTCCCCTGAGGACCAAGGTGGAATGCCTCGCTTCCAGTAAAAAGGGTCTCCGGTTCTCTACACTCACCATACGAAACACAGCAGTGTTAAGCTGCTATTTAACGCTGGTATTTGCAACAACCATAATATAGCTGCAGATTGGCTCTAACCCGGCTCGGCGCGGCGTGACAAACTCCTCTTGCAATTTTCAGTAATACGTACTGATTATCCTGGCAAAGCCGAAGTCGCAGAGCTTGACGACGCCGTCGGCGGTGAGCAGAATGTTCTCAGGTTTGACGTCGCGGTGGATACAGTTGTGCCGATGACAGTACGCCACGCCCTGCAGAGTCTGCCAGATTATCTGCTTCGACAGTAGCTCGGGGCATCCCTGGGGCAACATATGAATTATATTAACTATTAAATTGTGAATCTATACATATCAATAAAATTGAAGTGTCTGTCTGTGTTATTGAAATAACTGGCTTCTAATAAGCTCAGGGGGTTATTTGCATGCTATTAAGACTTACTATTAAGATGTTGTGTCTGTCTGTCTATTCGGGCTAATCTTCGGAATAGCTGAACCGTTTGTGATGAAACTTTACGAACAGATAGCAATGTCATGAGGAAGCTAGGCTTTTTTTATATTATTTTAATCCAGCGCTTAGCTACAATCCCACCTGATGGTAAGCGGTGATGTACAAAAGCCTATTCACTCTTGCCTTGAAGTCACCTACGTTGTGATCGGATGGAAACACAGATGCTTGCAACTTATTCCACTTCTTTGCTGTACGCATGATGAACGATGTAGCAAACCGTTTGTTTTAAATACGGTAAGTCAACAACGAAAGGTGGAGACTGGCCGAACGTCTGGTTGTCCGATGGTGGAAGGAAGAGGAGGAGTTAAATTATGCGATTCCTGCGCACACTCTCCGAAATGCATCCTGTAGAAACCGAAAGGCTGGCTACTTTGCGCCTGTGTTCGAGGCTCTTAGCACGCCTTCCATTGAGTCCAAAGCTGCTAAGTGGCATTTTGCAGCACCAGCCCATATATGGCAGCAATACTCCATGCACGACCGGACTTGCGCTTATATAAAGTAAACAGCTGTCCAGTAGAGTATTGCCGCACCTTTGCAAGGACCTTTGAGGATATTTTGAAGTTATACTTTTGGGGCGTTTGTAAAATTATGAGTGAATTTTACGATGCGCGCACACACCGACAGCTAAAAACGACACCATGAAGTTGTTACGATGCGCGCGCACACTGACACCTAAAAGCGACAAATTCGTTGGGTAATCAAAAAAATCTCTCAAGTTTTCGTGGGAACTGATAACTATATTTAAGGTAGTTATTTTTAGTCATTTTTGTTTTGTTACGCTAAAGAAGTATAACTTCCTACGTGCGTACATAAGTACACACACACGTTTTTTTTAAATGAAAAATTTATAAAATATATGGTCTTTGATTATCTTAAATCTAAATTACGCCACATTAATAGATCCTATCCAGGCGAAGTCGGAGCGGGTTGCTAGTTTTCTATAAATACAATCAAGCTAACAGACCATCTGATGGTAGGTGGCTACTGTAGAGAATGGACAATTATAACCCACGAACAAACAGAAATGCTAACAGATGTGTTGTCACCCTGGAGGAAGTTATGACGAAGATGGAATGTTTTACATCCTTTAATTGGGTATATGATGTACCAGTCAATTCACAGACTTCATAAAAGGTAGAGGTTGTTACCTTGAGCTTGTAATATTGCTTAATCCACTTAAAAGTATCAAAAAATTTAACTTAAAAAAAAAGTGAAAGTCGACTCCAATGAACTATAAAGATTAAAATAATTTCCACATAATTTAAAAGCTTCTGTAGTCCGGGATTTAATATCTATAATATCGTAAACACTATAATATCTTAATATTTAAGTTTAAATTTCTACGTGTCAAAACTAACAGTTTTGTAGAAATTGTAAGTATGTAATTGCTTTAAGAGAAATTGTATGAGAATAAACTGTAATGACGTCATAGATTTTACAGTCAAATAAACAAATAATCATTTTATACAAATAACACCTAAATAATCAAATGCAGCTGTCACCCCTGAAGGTCTAAGTTACCAATCAAAAGGATGTCCGATTCTCCTCACCCACTATACTCGTAAGTATGAAACAGCAGCATTATGTTGCTTTTTTTACGCTGGTATTCAGTCAAAGTCGAAGTAAATATTTTTTTATTCAAAACTGGTTGTACCCGGCGCGTTGCGGCCGCAGAAGAAATAATTGTGGAAATATCGTTTTAAATTTGAAAGAGTTATATTGTTTAATTAGAATGATAATACATTATTTGAAATTGAATGATATATAACTTTCAAATAAATTTGTCGGAACGATACGCGCCACCTAGTGTGTTAATTGTATTATGCCTATAACCTTCGCGCAAGTGACAAAGTTTTAGCGCAATCTGATGAACGGTATGGCAGCGCATAAAATACGAACAAACAAATATTAATTTTCATATATATTAGTTTAGCCTTTAGAAAAACACTTTGAACGTCGAGAAGGCTACGCCACCGCTGCAACAAGCCTCTACTGCGGGAGACCTTGTGAAAGAACCGGCACGAAACTCACAAGTGGACTGTGCGAATATAATCCTTCCCCAGTCGAGCCCACTTATTAATAATGCGACCGTGATTCGTTCTTCATGACCTTCACTGCCTCGTTGGTCTAGTGGTCGTAATTGCGATTGCTGATCATGAGATCCCAGGTTCGAATCCCGGGTTGGTATAAAAACATCCTGGAGTCAGGAGGTTCGCGGTGTTTCACCCCTGTGCCTCGCAAAGCACGTAAAGCCGTTCGCCCTGCGTGCCTGATCTCTCTCCGGTCGTGTCGGATTACCGTCCCACCGGAATATGAAAATGAGCGAATAGAGAGAGCACCTATACTTGTATATATATACTTGGGCACTATAATACTGTCCTGGGCAGATGGCTAGTCTCCGTTGAGACTGGCCGCCGTGACTGGAATTCTACTATACTTTATTTAATTTAATGCGACCATAAGGCACTGCAGGCTGACTTTATGGTGCCTGTTTGGGTAGCAGAACTCCTATTTCTGCCGAGAAGTCCGTCTATGTAGGTACCAACTTTATAGCAGTGCTTGTACTATTGTGTTCCGGTCTGAAGAGCATAGAGAACCAGGGGCCAAATCTGTAGTTATTTTTGCTTTATTTTGGTTGCAGGTGTCCACTGCAGTAGGCACTTACCACCACATGCACTGTAACTAGCTTATTACTGCAATTTTATGATTTCTTATGTTTTGGCGAACGTATTTAAATGAAACTAATGTTTACGGATTAGTAAGCTGAAGTGACAATGGGCCGGCCATATAGCTCGAAGATCCGACATCCGATGGGGAAGAAAGGTTCTCGCTCGAGTGGCAGCCTCGTACCGGTAGGCGAAGTGTAGGGCGACCCCACTAGATGGAGTGACGACCCGGTAAGACATGCAGGAAGTCAATGGATGCAGGTGGCTCGGGACCGTGCTTTGTGGCATTCCTTTGTTGGCCAGGCCTATGTTCAGCAGTGGACTTGTGAAGGGCTGTAATGATGATGATGAATGTTTACGGATTTTATCGCGTATATTAACTTATTTTATTTTCCCGACGTTTTGACTACTGACTCCAGACTTCCTGGAGCGTCGAACGGAGAACACGTACAGGATCGCCCCTTCCACTACATCAGATTTGATAGACCATAAGTCCTCGGTAAAGAACACCGATTCCTACCTAAGATGATTCGCGAGGCTATTGAAATCAAAAAACATCCTAATTTCAATAGAGATGATGGCTGAGTGCTACCATCTGCTTGGAATCCTATAATTCATAAAATTAAATCGCAAACCTCATTCTGCGTAGATCGGATCAAAAATTTATAATTTTAAACTGGACCTAGCCATGGTTAACTATGACATTGGGATTCGAACACCTCAGTCCCCCTCGTGACCATGGGTGCTGTAATGTACTCGAAACGCCGGGAATATAAAATAAGTTAATGTACGCCATAAAATCCGTAAAAATTCGTTTCATTTACTGCATTTTTTTAAAGTGCGAAATCAAGCTACATTTTGGTAATATTCTAAGTTGGGAATTAAATCCGGTGTCGTGGTATTGATCTATTTCCACGACCGGTTTGTTAAAATAAGCCGGCGACGTAAAAATTATGTGATACGCATATCGACGTATGTAGATTGATAAATTGGAAGGAGGCACGCAACCGCAGCGGAGCTGTGCGAGCTACATTAGCAACGCAACTGTATTAAATGTATATGTATATACATAGATTGTATTTAATCTATACATAAAATAAACACACACAAACACTCACACCTGTCACCCAGAGGGGTAGGCAGAGACTATGGACTTCCATCAGTGGCGTAGCTATGTAACCAAGGGCCACGGGGCAAATATGACATTGGGGCCCTATTTAAACTAAACTAAATACTTTAAAGGTGCAAAACTACTTCATCATCAGCTCCTTGTCGCCCACTACAGGGCATAATAAAGCAAAGCTACTTACTACTAAGTATTATGTGTAACGCATAAACAATGACGAAGTGGATTACAGTTAATAATATAGGCAGACAACATAACAGTGGAAGAGCCACACGGCAGCTTTTGCTGTCGCACGGGTGGACCAGACTAGATGGAGTGACGACCTGGTAAGACATGAAATGAAGAGCTGTAATGAATGAATGTAATGAATGAGTGGACCGGCTCTAACCAAGGAGGTACCACGACCTTACAGACAACCAGCGTGAAGTATAAGTTTACTTCGCCTGGTAAGTACAGGTGGTCGGAGGCCTAAACCCTCTCCCACTTAACATGGTAGTGTAATTAAATAAGAAACCATCCCAGGAGGGTACCAGCACCCCTGGTATTGGAGAATCCCTGGCTGAGCATCCACGCCCAAGCCACCCTACTCTACATTAGCGCGGGTGCTCAGACTGCCTCGCGTATCCTGGGGGGAAATTCCACACAAGACTAATAGTGCTCGTGGCAAGTAGAGCAATAAGATAAAGGTGTCCCTGCCACACTATCCGTGAATTTCTGCAACAACAGCAGATTCATTCATTCGAACGTTAACAAAATCCACTAGGTACCATCTGAAGACTTGCTTTTTCTAACCGAGACGCAGGTGTCCTCTCCGGTCAATACTTCTCCCCTATCCGGGGTACAAATTAGAACACCTTTGTGCCTCGGGCTGGAGTTTGCTTATACGTCAGAGAGGAAATGGATTGATTCTTCATCTCACTCAAACTAGAATCTTAGTTACTCTCATGGCAAGCTTTGGTTAGATTAAAATCATTTTAGTAGATAAAAAGAATTTTATCAAAACTGGGATTCTTGAAGAAAAATTTTTTTTCCTGTAATCTAAGAAATAATGTAGCAAGTGCTATATCATTTTAGAATCCTTATTAAATGCGTCATGCTATTAAGGTTACTTACTAAACTGGCGTAAAACATTTTTTTTTTCATTCTTGGTTCGGACAAATGTGACATTTTCTTCTAAGTTGGAGCAGTTAGGTAAGAATTAAAAACAACAGGTTACACAAGCACTACCCAATATTACACAAAAAAAAAATCGAAAAAAAGTAAGCTAAAGCTAAAGCTAAAGTAAAAAGAGCTAAAAAACCATCACAGGCTGTACATTTTTAAAAAAAAAATTACTGTAATTTAAAAAATACATGACTAAGATTTTTTTTGTTATATTTTTCTGGTAACTATAATGATTTGTACTATCACCCGATTCTGGCTTGACGTCGACTTTTGGGACACATATATATATATATATGTGTATATATATCTTTATATTAAATTGTGTATATTAATATTATAATAATTATTATTAGAGAGAACGCTAAATGCTTCTGTTTGAATCTGTCCAGTCGTTAGGTGTCGTGAGGTGTTTGACGTGCTAATGTCATAGTCAGTCGGTAGCCGGGCTAACTATGACATTAGGACGTCAAACACCTCAGTCCCCCCCGTGACCATGGGTGCTGTAAAGC
The DNA here is from genome assembly GCA_029286625.1 of Parnassius orleans. Lineage (NCBI taxonomy): Eukaryota > Metazoa > Arthropoda > Insecta > Lepidoptera > Papilionidae > Parnassius > Parnassius orleans. The sequence goes on from JAGSMP010000206.1 coordinate 985,408, forward strand.
ACCCGAAACGTCGGGAATCAAAATTAGCAAAATTGAACGCGATAAAATCCGTAAAAAATAGTTTTATTCAAAGTCGAGAAACTGGTATAACAGAGACTCCGTACTTCCATATAGCACATTCTTGACACACCTCTCGTTTCTACATATCTACATATCTACGCATACATAATCTTCCGTTAAAGATACTCATTTCAGTATATCGCCAATTTGATGGATCAACTTTCGTCTACATCTACAGCGTTCCTATCTATTTTTTTTATGGAATAAATAACAAACGAACACACAATCCACCTGATTATAAGTGGATACTGTGACACATAGTCATCTACGTTTATTCACGTTCAAGAATCAATATGCAGAAGCGTTGTTACCCCTGAGGACTAAGATGGAATGCCTCGTATCCAGTAAAAAGGGTCTCCGGTTCTCTACAGTAACCATACGAAACACAGCGACATCTGCATGCATTTCCTCCCTCTCCCTTCCACCATCGGTCAACCAGACGTTCGGCCAGTCACCACCATTTCGTTGTCGACTTACCACGCATTCAAACCAAACGTTTTGCTACATCGTTCGTCATGCGTACAGCAAAGGAATGGAACAAGTTGTCAGTATCTGTCTTTCCATCCGATTACAATGTGTCTTCAAGGCAAGAGTGAATAGGCTTTTGTTAAGTCAGTGCGCTTCACCATCAGGTGGGATTGTACTTAAACGCTGGCTTAGAATAGTATAAAAAATCTAGCTGCTATTTTACGTTGTGGGTTTTTCAAAATTTTTTTGAAAAACCCACAACGTAATTTTTAAAAAATCTTTCGAGGTCGTGCGATATCCACCAGCAACTGAATCAAAAGCAAAGCAGTAGAGCAATTGCTCCATAACCCTATAAAAAAAAAAGAAAGGAGGGATTAGGCCTATGCCCATCAGTGTAACCTAATAATGTCGTCCGGACATGTCGTCAATGTCGTCTCAACGGAGACTAGCCTGTCCTTCGCAGATGGACAGGATTATATTGCACGAGTGTATGCGCAAACACAGGGTACACTCTCATAGTCTGATGGGACGGTTATCCGACACTACCGGAGAGGGATCAGGCGCAGGACAAACGTCTTTACGTGCTTACCGAGTCACGTGCGTGAAACACCGCCAACTTCCTGACTATGGGCTGCCACTGAGAATTCCTCGACAGAAAAACCCAATAACTGATTTTGGCCCGACCCGGGATCCGGACCCTCATGATCAATCTCCGCTTTTACGACCACTTCACCAACGAGGCAGTCGTGCAGTGTGACTTATTTTTTAACTTAATTTTTTATGCATGTATGAAACCTTAACCTATTGCATTACATACACAATAACAATTTAATTATTTCACAAGCGATATTAAAAACCGTTTCAAGGCGTTTTAATTTAGTTACGAAATACATTCTGATCGTTATTACAAATTTGTGTTAAATTTATTGATTATGATATGTTTTTTTTAAATGTTACCTCCACACTAGGATTTTCTCCTGCATCGTAGGGGCAGTTTACATACATTTCACAAGGACAAACATCCAGACCTGGAACAATTATTACGAGTATATGTACGAGTATACAGTATACTTTTCCGTGCGGGATTCGAACCCGCGGCTGCTGTAACTCATTACTGAGCCACTACTTTTCTGCCTAGGAGTCTGTCTGAGTAGGTACCATTTCTTACCTATTTCTGCCACCATATAGCAGTGATTGCACTGTTGTGTTCCGGTCTGAAGGGTACAGAGAGCCAGTATTGTTACAGACTGTGAGGCATTCCATCTTAGTCCTGAGAGGTGGCAATTCATCTATAACCTTGTTTGTTTATGGGCTGCAGTAGCCACTTACCATTAGGTTAACTGTAAGTACGTTTGTCGCTTTAATTTTATAACAAGAAAATATCGCATGTCAATCTGGGACTTATAGGTCCTATGTTTGTGTAGGTACAAAAGAGAATCTGCTAACGATGTGACTAGCCTGATTTGTCGTAAAGGCGTCTAATAGGATGTTGTTATTGGGTTTGTGATTGTATAGGTGATGGGTCGACCACCTATAAATTCTTTCACAATTTTCATCTAAACTCACATTAAGCTTACCGTGGCAGAGCCACCTAGATAGCAACCGAGGTAGGCAAATTAAGATGAATTGAAAAAAATAAAATAAAATAAATAACAATAATTGAATGGAATTTGTCTAATGTATGAATGGGCTTTGATTAAACTATGCAGGAGAAAATCCTAGCGTGGAGGTAACGTTGCTTTAAGAAAAAAAACTAACTGAAAATATTTTTTTACTCCACTGGTTTGTAAATACCACTGCCCACGGAAGATCCAGTTTATAGACATAGACACAGCTATAAACAGCTTACAGACAACGGTTTTACGTGCTTTCAGAGGCACGGGGGTGAAACACCGACAACTTCCGACTCCGGGATGCTACTGGGAATTTCTTGTTAGAAAAACCCGATAACTTTTTAAGTGGTAGAGCCACGCTGCAGCTATATTAGTTGTAACACGAATAGGTCGGCTCGACCGGGAAAGGACCACGCTCTCACAGAATACTAGCGTAAAATAGCAGCTTAAGGCTGCTGTGTTTGATATGGTGAGCGTAGAGAACTCGGAGACCCTTTTTACTGGAAACGAGGCATTCCATCTTAGTCCTCAGGGGTGACAACGCATCTGCATTTTGATTCTTTATCGAGGATAAATGTAGATGTGGCCACAGCATCCACTTACCATCAGGTGGACTGTGTGCTCCTTTGTGACCCTAATTATATTTAGAAAAAAAAAAGATTTTGACCCAACCTGGGATTCGAACCCGTAACATCAAGCTCATCAGTCGCGTTAATTACCACTAGACCAAAGAGGCAGAAGAACTTTAATGGCATAGATACCATTACGGTCTATCAAAAGCCCACTACTCAAAATAAGCCTCCCCCATATATTGCCTCATACTCGTAGAGGGTATACGTGTCATAGTTGCTACGTTTTCCCGCTGGGTTTCTTGCTGGTTCTTCCCAGGACAGAGGTTTTTTTTCGAACCAGTGGTAATTAAACAAAAGAGTGACTTTCAATAAGTATTATTTACAATCTATATTGAATAAAAAAGTTTCTGTTTCTGTTTCTTGACAGGCGGGTTGGCAACCGCAGTTTTTTATTTTTTAGTTGTTATTAAGACGACGCTGCTGCCCACCTCCTGGTTTGTTTCCCTCTGTCGCCTCTTACGACACCCACAGGATGATATGGGATAGTGGATATTCTTACACCGCCACTACACGGTACGATAATGGCATAGATGCGTTCTTATAATTTACAATAGTAATTATAACTACCGGAAGCTCGTAAGGAGCGTAAATATATTTCACCACGACTAACCCTTGCACCGTTACAGCGAGACGGCCTCGGTGATTACAATCTGAGAACATTAGCCGGCACACCGAGATCATCCCGACCTTGACCTGTGCGACCTTTTGACATTTACAATAGCGCGTTACAAATAGACGAAAGTATTATTTGGATTTTTCCTTTGGCCTTTAGCAAGAAATTATAAAAAAAAAAAAAAACAGCAACAGTGGAACAAAACTGTTATTATTTTAAGGTAATTTACAAAATTTATAAAGGTCAAGGTCACTCAGCGAGCCATGGAGAGGGCTATGCTCGGGGTTACTCTGCGTGATATACTTAGAAATGAGGATATTCGCAGTAGAACCTGAGTAACCGACATAGCCCAACGGATTAGTAGGCTGAAGTGGCAATGGGCTGACCATACAGTTCAAAGAACCAATAACCGATGAGGAAGAAAGGTTCTCGAGTGGACGCTAGTACTGATAAGAGAAGAGTAGATCGTTAGTTACCTATAATTTAACCACAGTGCAATCTGTCGGATCCAGATTTTATGATTTTATTTTTTTACAAAAAATAATTACGTTACTTTTTTTATAGTTAAACTTTACATCCAGACCTGGATCAATTATTTGTAGGCCATACAAATATTTGTACCCTGCGGAATTCGAACCCGAGGCCCTTAGCGCTGCAACTCATTGCTTAGCCACTGCGCCACGGAGCCGTCAAATTAATGTGTATTGTGAAGGAGTCATTATGGTCCATAAACATAGAATTTGTTAATAATTTAACTGCAGCATAGCACCACCGATCGGATTTTTTATTTTTATAGAACGAGGATGACAAACGAACACACAGTCCACCTGCTGGTAAGTGGATGCAGTGGCCCATAGACATCTACATCTATCCTAGATAAAGAATCAAAATGCAGATGCGTTTTCACCCCTGAGGACTAAGATGAAATGCCTCGTATCCAGTAAAAAGGGGTCTCAGGTTCTCTACATTCACCATACTAAACACAGCAACTGTTATTTTACGCTGGTATTCTGTGAGAGCGTGGTCCTCCCCCGGTCGAGCCGACCCATTCGTGCTACAACCACAATATAATTGCAGCATGACTCTGCCACGTAAAGATCTCCGTTTCCAAGGTAATAAGTAAATTATGCACTCATATTTAATGTTACTACTTACATTCTAACACAATTTAAAATAAAGCACGTTTAAGTTGAATTATTTTCCTAGTTCCGGTTCTCAATAAAGAAAACCGGAACCATCATTGTCAAGATCGTTGTCATTGTCTGCCCAGTGTCACCCGGTATCAGTCAAGAAAAGTTGTCTTATAAACAAGATCATAAAATTGTTTTGATAATATTGTTCGGCTTATTATATAGAAAATTGTACGAGGTATATTACTCGTACATATGAAGTAATCATAGTGAAAGCAACGCAACGGCCAGTCTGGAGCTATGGACGTCCATAGACCTCGGGTTATGGGGTAATTTTAGTTGCGGTAGCTACACTGCTCAAGTTCAACAATACTTTAAATATTGGGATGGACGGGCAAGACGGAGAGAGAGGGCAAAAAGAATAATGCGTCCAGTTTATTGTCAAGAGATAAACCGAGGATCACGTGATGAACGTTACCGAACCGCGTGCAAGTACAAGTAGTGACCTGACCTGTCGGCTGCGGGACGAGCGTAACGAGTACTGTGCGGACAGAATTGTATTTTTAGTGAAAAAATATTAATTTTTCAAGGTTATTATAAATCAATTTATTATTTAACTGTTACTAATTTACTTGTGTTGATATTTTTTCCAGTTCCTGCATACTATTTAATGTTAATTTCCGTAGTTACAAATTATTTTACTATATTCACGTAAACATAGATGAGTATTTTGATTTCGAAAGTATGGGCGGGCAAAATGAAACCGGGCAATATGAATAGTATCCGTTTTGCCCGTCCTTGTTTGTCGCAACTAATTGAGTTTCTTTTATTTATTTCAGATGGTGTATAACTATAAAAGGAAGAGTGATCGTGCAAACTGGTTTGAAGAAAGTCTGCGAAAAGCTTTGCTTGCAGCCCAATCGGGTTCAATATTAGATGCTAGCAAAAAATATAGCATTCCGTATGCAACTTTGTACCGGCATTTGAAATCTGGCAAAACTACAAAGAAACTAGGCCGATTTGTATCATACTTTACCCCAGACGAAGAAAACGATTTAGTGCAATTTGTACAGCGAATGGATGCAATTTTCTACGGTCTCACACGAACCGAATTTCTTCAGCTTGTTGGGGAATTTGCAAAAAAAATAGGCAAAGAAAGTTTATTTCCTGGAAACGTTGCTGGCAAAGGTTGGTTTCATAACTTTAAGCTGAGACATCCCAATTTAACTTTAAGAAAACCTGAACCAACATCGATTGTAAGAGTCAAAGGCTTTAACAGAAAAGCTGTAGAGCGACTTTATACCTTATTAGAGGAGACAGTAACACGGCACAATATTCGTCCAGATATGACTTTGAATATGGACGAAACTGCAGTGACGACGACTTCTAACAAACCACCAAAAGTTTTATCAACTTACGGAAAAAAGCAAGTTGGTGTAGTTCCTAGTAATGAAAGGGGGGTCCTAACTACGGTTATCTGTTGCTGCAGTGTCACGGGGATATTTTTACCTCCATTTTTCATTTTCAAAAGGAAGAAATTTGATCAAAGACTGCTGGATGGATCTCCTCCAGGTTCAGAAGCATCTATTTCAGACAGTGGATAGATTACTGCTGAAAGATTTTACAACTGGCTTCAAAATTTTGTACAATTTGTTACACTAAAGATAGGAAAGCGCTATTAATTTTGGATAATCACGAAAGCCACAAAAGCTATATTGCTCTAGAGTACGCATCAAAAAACAACGTAATATTTCTTTCTATTCCACCACATATGTCTCACAGGCTTCAACCACTAGACGTATCTATCTACGGGCCTATAAAAAAGTTCTTTGAGATTGAAGTAAATACACTTCAGAAAGCCCATCGAGGACGAATTATTAATTAGTATGTGGCCTAATTTTTCACAAAGGCATATTTGAAAGGAGCAACACCAGCAAATGCAATTAGCGGCTTTCGTGCCACTGGCATTTATCCATTTAATAAACATGCAATTAGTGAAGAACATTATGCACCGTCAGATGTATACGAGACAGCTGAAGAACCAGGAATGATCAATCGAGTGCAGCAAAATATTTTGCTAAACGATGTACCACAGACAAACTCAGAGATCTATTCGAAAGAAAACGAGCTTCATATTGCAGAACCATCACGCGTTGCACAGTCTCCTAAAGCCTTTGAAGATGAATTAGAAAATACAGAGGGTTCTGCATTGGCCGATAAATCAAATCTGGATATTCTTCAAAATATAAGACCCATCCCGAAAGAAATGAAGAAGAGGAATAAAAGAGGACGCAAGACACAAAAGGCAGAAGTACTAGCCAGCACTCCTGTAAAGGAGTGGACCATCAAAGATTAAGGGAAAAAAAGCCCTAACTAAGAAAAGTGTCCATAAAGAACCAGAGCAGGACTACTTTTGCACTGTATGTAAGAAAAGTATGTTTCGCCTCCACTAGAAGACTGGATCCAGTGCGACACATGCCGAGAGTGGACCCACGAAGCATGTTCCTCTTACATTGGTCTAGGATCATATTTTTGTGACGATTGCTTTGACTAAATGGTGATTATTAGCTTCTAATCGTATTGCCCGCCGAACAAACTCGTTTTGCCCGCCCAGGTTAGGCAAAACGGATAATAGCATGATTTCAAAAACAATATGTTATTTAAAGAATAATTAATGTTTTAGTTGATTTTTTGTTTAAGTTTTAAACTTTAGTAACTATTGTTTCTCATTACCAAAAGACTGATTAAAGACGTTGATTTTTTATACCTTGTTTTTAAATGTCAAACTTAACTTATTCTTATTGCCCGCCCGCCTACTTAAAATCAAACAATACTTACATAATGATTTATTATATAATTTACACGATACTATACATTGAATAAAATTAAAGAGCACACCAATTTCTACCAAAGATGATCCTCCTAGGTGTTAGGACTCTTTAACTTCCTAGAAGTCCGACTGGGTAGGCTATCCATAAATGGTAGGGTATCCATAAATGTTTGAATTTCGAATATTATATTTTTAGAACACAAAACCCATATACTAAAAATTTTGGCGGGAAGTCGCGTGTCAATTGTTTTTATTACAAGTTGTAGTTCGTCACCCGTAGCAAAAATGAAGTTAACGCGACAAGATTCTATGACAATGAATTTATTTATTTATAATTTCAGGCTGTGGGTGCAATCGACCTTGGTCCTCAGGGGTGACAACGTATCTGCATTTTGATTCTTAATCGAGGATAAATGTAGATGTCTATGGGCTACAGCATCCACTTACCATCATGTTGACTGTGTGCTCGTTTGTCACCCTTATTCTATAAAAAATATGGTATCTCTACACCCACCACAAGTGAGGCGCACGCTTGGAGAGTTCTGGTGAAAGAACCGGTTGTTGCCAAACGAAGCCAGGGTAGGTAGGGCTTGCAGTGTTAGGCATTCTAGATAACCTGTTTGCGGCGCAGATTGAGCAATATGCACAAGTTCATTAGTTTCCACAGATACGTCCTCGAATTAATTTGTAATGTTGGCTGACCTGGTTTGATAAGCGAAATCTATACATATAAATAAAACTGAAGTGTTTGTCAGTACTATTGAAATAACTACCTTATATTGAGCTAACGGGGTTATTTGCATGCCATTAAGACATGAATAACCTTCTAGCGCCCCGCCCCGGCTTCGCCTAGATAAGATCTATTGATGTAGCGCTATTTAGATTTAAGATTATCAAGCACCATTTATTTCCTCAATTCTTAGTTTCATTTTTAAACCTTCAAGTTTTTTCCGATAAAATATAGCCTAGATCCCTTTTAGTATTGCCTTCTATCTGTTAGTAAAGTCTTATCGGTTCAGCCATAGCGAAGATTAGCGCGGACAGACAGACAGACAAAAATGTAAAAAATGGTTGTTTATGTCTTAATAGCATGCAAATAATCCCCCGAGCTTAATAGAAACCAGGTATTTCAATATTATAGACATACGCTTCAATTTTATTTATATGTATTGATTATATTAGACCATTTTCACTGGATACGAGGCATTCCCTTAGTTCTCAGGGGTAACAACGCATCTGCATTTTGATTCTTAATCGAGGATAAATGTAGATGTCTATGGGCCACAGCATCCATTTACCATCAGTTGGACTGTGTGCTCATTTGTCACCCTTATTCTTTTTTTAAAAATTAAGGCAAATTCTCCTTAGAATGGGAGAGGTCTATATCCAGCAGTGAACTTTTAGAGGTCGACAAATTTAAAAACGGATACCTTGTCGAAGCATTTGTGAAACAGCTTTGGATTTTGAAGCGAACACTTCTTTAGCATCGTTGTGATTTGAAATAAATGAAACGAAAAACGACACTAAAAAGAGACAAAGACAGAATGAGATAGAATCTATACTAATATAATAAAGCGAAAGAGGTTTTTCTTCTTTTGTGGAGTTGGAGACACTAAGTTTTCAGGGGAGATCACTATATTTTCTATGGCCGTGCTCTTACGGACAAAATTGAAAAGTTGTTCACTCACAGAAGGATACTTCTCAAGCTCGTGCAGCACGGTGTGGTCGCAGTACTCGAACACGAGGTGCAGCTTGCGCTTGCGCCGGAACACCTCGATCAGGTTCACCAGGTTGGGGTGTTTCAGATTCTAGGGCAAAAATATTATGAAGATAAGAACCTCTTTAAGTTAATAAAATAGAAAATAAAGTATCAGTCTTTTAGATGACATTAATTCCTTAATAACACAAAAAAATCTGTTTTTATCCGTCTCAGAAAGAAGGTAATGTTTTTCGAGAGTATGTATGTATGTATTTCTATTTTTTTTGCACACTCTTTGGCCTAAACGGCTTGATGAATTTTAACATATGGGGTGTCCTTAGATTCGTCTTAGGTGTGGAAATGACATAGGATATAAAGATTTTCTCTTTTAAGTAAATTTTTTAAGCAGTCGAGTTATTTTTTATTACTGTTTTAACCTTTAGGCTTGTTATAATTAGCTGCAGAGGTGCATCTCATTCAAAATTCTGAATCTGAATATGTTAACTTCTCCTATGTAACACAGATCTACGCTCATTTACCGTGTTGACCGTGTAGTGGCGGTATAAGAATATCCACATTGTTGGCGACGCGGTGTTCCCTAAAATGATCAGGCAGTTTCTATGAAATAGAACGCCTTTTATTTTATTTCATAGAAACATACATACAAAGACAAAATTTGTCGAGATAAGCTTTAAATTCACTTGGAGTCATGCATGACGTAGTTAATAAGCTACGTAATACGAATTAAATGCAATGTTCTTTGTTATAATTTAGATTCATGTGTTACGTACGTATATATGATAAGCGTACGGAACGCGATAAGTGATAACGATAACAGATCGATATTAGCTATACTTACGAGGGGTGATCCAAAAGTAATGATAATCGGTTACTTCAGGTCCGCATAAAAATCCAAAAAAAATATTTTTTGCTTGCTTATATACTCACTACGTCAGCCTAAAAAAATCATATAAATAGATCACGATTTCCGGGAGATACATTCATTTGAATACGAACTGTCAAAGAGATAACATCAACATGGAGAAAAACGAAATTAGAGCTGTCATCAAGTATCTCTGTTTGAAAAAAATGTCTTCAAAAGACATACACAGTGGCTTAGTGGAAACATTGGGGGACTCTGCTCCTCCATATTCTACATTGCACGCTGGGCCAAGGAGTTTAAACTGGGCAGAACATCCACTGAAGATGAACATCGCGAAGGACGCCCATCCACGTCCCTCACTGAAGACAACGTGAAAAAGTCGAAGATGTTGTGTTGGCAGATCGAAGAGTAACCATCAGGCATGTAGCTGAGGTCACAGGGATCTCATATGGCAGCGTTCAAAGAATCCTTGCGAACGAGTTGCATATGAAAAAGGTCTCTGCGCGTTGGGTACCCAGAATGTTAACCGACGAGCAAAAGAAAAATCGAGTTGACATTTCGAGGGTCAATCTCGAAAAGTTCCAAGCAGATCAAGAAAATTTTTTGTTTCGTTTTGTGACTATGGACGAGACCTGGATCCACCATTTTGATCCTGAAACGAAACAACAATCGATGACTTGGAAGCGAGCCTCCTCACCGACGCCGAAGAAACTCAAAGTTTCAAGTTCGGCGGGAAAGGTTATGGCATCTGTTTTTTAGGACGCTCTTAATACGCAGACCAAATAAGAAGATTACGGGAGGCCATTAAGGAAAAAAGACGCGGCAAACTGCGAGCTGGAGTGCTGTTTCACCAAGACAACGCACCGGCTTACAAAGCCGCAGTTGCGATGGCTGCCATTCAAGAAACGGGATTCGAACTGCTCGAACACCCTCCCTATTCGCCAGATCTAGCTCCTAGTGATTTCTACCTCTTTCCTCGGCTCAAGGAACGCCTCCGAGGCAAGAAATTCGAAGACGATAGCGAAGTAATGGCCTCTGTTGAAGCGTTTTGGGAGGGTCAAGACAAAGAATTTTTTTCAAAGGGAATCCTGGGTTTAGAAAAAAGATGGACTAAATGTATTGATTTGTTAGGAGACTATGTAGAAAAATAAATTATTATTTTAACTTTAATTACCGTGTTTTATTTTCATTATCATTACTTTTGGATCACGCCTCGTACATATAGATTCAGATATACATGGCCTACTAAGGGTCGTGCAAGAACAGTTTGTCAACTCGTGTACTCGTATGTTGCTACCATTCAAGCGAGGCGAGTCTCGCGACTGATTATTTTAATTGTTTAAAGTAGAAATTATATTTTGTAAATTAATGTTATTAATGTAATAAATTATTTAGATTGACTTTATAAGGTAATAAAACAAAGATTATGTGAAAATTATTTAATTATAATGGAAAAATTACAAGTTGTAATTAAAAATAAGTATGAGAAATTTAAAGATATTAAGTTGTTTAAAGTAAAAGTAAAGTTACAGCCTATATACGTCCACTGCTGGGCACAGGCCTCCTCTCATTTCTGAAAGGGTTTTAGGGCAAGGAAATGTCCGCCGCGCTGCCCCAATGCGTGTTGGCGAACTTCACATGTCTTCGAAATATTTTTTTTTATTTCTCAGACATGCAGGTTTCCTCACGATGTTTTCCTTCACCGCCGAGCACGTGGTAAATCAGCACTTAAAATTGCAATTAACAATTTCATTGGTGCCGGCGGGGATCGAACCCGGGTTGCTCGCGTACTGTGAAACTTACAGCGAGCGCTAACCATCTGAGCTACCACGGCTAAGTTGTTTAATTGCATTAATTTGTTTAAAACTATGATTAAAACTGTTATGTGGATTAAGACATTCATTTTAATCTGTACGCTTAAACATTAAATAATTAAACATTTTTAAGAGTTGTGAAACTGGAAAATACCGTGTAAAATTTTGTTGCATATTTTATTTATGTTTAATGTGAAGTTAATGTTTTGTAAAACATAATTGTGTAATGTGTTTGTTTTGGGAAAATAAAGATATTAGGTAATAAAGGAAAATGCGATAGTGAAAAATGTCAGTAAAATTAGGTCAAAAATGGCTTTAGGCGCGCGACTCTCCTTACGATTTAGTTTCTGTGGTACAATAGTAACGCGCTCAATTTGCATTTCGTTCGGGATCAGCGGCAGTTTCGGGAGTCAATAAAGAAATAACAGTGAAAAATAATGAAGAAAAATTAAGTGAAAATTATCGCATTTTACATACGGGAAAATTAGTAGTGAGATTGATGTTTCATTCAAGATCTACCAGTGTTTACCCTGATCTTAGGGTAGGAAGAAACAGTCCACAAAGACACAATGGGTTGACTGGTAGAGAATGCCTTTAGGCATTAAGTCCGCCCTTTATATACTTTTTTTTTCTAAGGGGACGCAATAAAGATTTAAAAAAAATACGATAGGCGACAAGACCGGGACAGATTTAAGCGGGGCCCGTAATCTTAGTCGCCCACCCCTTCTTTAAGAAACTTGGTTGTGTATCGAATCGAACGTCTTCTACTCTAGGGTCACGCATGTTACCATCTTTAGACACTCCCACCTCGTTGTCCGAACCCAGCATGGTGTGGTGTTGGTCTGTGACCACGGAGGCGCAAGACCCGTACGCCCCCAATAGTTTTGTTGGTCCATCGGAGCTGGATCTGGAACGGCAAGAACACCGAAGAATTGACCTGGAATTGGATAACTGCCGGGAATGAACAAACCGGAATTGCAAGAAGCTGCAAGATGCGCCATTGAATTCGATCTGAGTTGCCACAAGTGGAGCGACTGGAAAGCAGTAGGTGGTGGAAATGGAAATTGATCGCGAAATGGCAGCCGCTCATCACGATCAGCAAAACTGAAGGCCGAATTGGAAGTGCACATTAAATTCGAACACTCAGAACTCAAAAGAGCAGAGGCACCCGCCGCGTTAGCTAAGTCACAATTGGAGTTAGCACGCCTCAATCGTGAAGAAGAACTCGACTTGAGCGAGAATAACGAGGAGCGGAACACTCAAGTTCTTGAGGAGTTGGGTTCAACATTCCATAATGAGTGCGCTGGCTAGTTTAATATATCCCAACATTGCGGAAAAAGAAGCGCCCAAGATACCCCGCCGTAAGGAAGCGGAGGTCGCGCGCAACCAAGGAAACGTACAGAAAACACACTCGAGTGAGGTATCCGTGTTAACCGACGCGATTGTGACAAGGCATCGCCGCCTCAGTTCCTCCACGAATTACCGGCCTTCGACGGAGACGCGAGTGAATGGATAGTTTTAAAACAGTGTTTGTAGACACACGTGTACAACCAGTGCGTGTTGCCAGTGATGACTTATGGATCTGAGACGTGATCCTTCACTGCTGGCCATATGAGGACGCTCAAGGTCGCTCAGCGAGCTATGGAGAGGGCTATGCTCGGGGTTTCTCTGTGTGATAAACTTCGAAATGAGGATATCCGCAGTAGAACAAGAGTAACCGACATACCCCAACGGATTAGTAAGCTGAAGTGGCAATGGGCCGGCCATATAGCTCGAAGAACCGACAACCGATGGGGAAAAAAGATTCTCGAGTGCCAGCCTCGTACCGGCGGACGAATCGTAGGGCGTCCCCCACTAGATGGAGTGACGACCTGGTAAGACATGCGGGAAGTCGATGGATGCAGGTGGCTCAGGACCGTGCTTTGTGGCATTCCTTGGGGGATGCCTATGTTCATCAGTGGACTTGTGAAGGGCTGTAATGATGAATTATGATGCGACACGTGAACATTTCTCGGGTGTGCAAAATGTGGCACGTCTCAGGAAAGCATTTCGAGGCACCGCCAAGGAAGCGGTAAGGTTGTTGCTTTACCACGTGTGAACACGATGAAATTATGAGTGCACTTGAAAGAAGATTCGGTAGAGCTGAAATGCTCATCATGTCCGAAATCGAAAACGTGAAACGTATGCATAATCTGGCGGAAGATATCAGAAATATCGGCACTTTCGCTAGCCGATGAATATGGTTGCATCGATTCGTGCGTTAAAGCAACCGCAATATTTGTATTCACCCGAGTTAGTTAACCTTATATTAGAGAAGCTCAGTATCCTATGGAACCGGAATTACAAAAGATGGAGAACTTTCTGAACTAGTTAAGTGAACATTTCGGTGCGTTGTTCACCACGAGAATATGCATGAAAAGCGGAGACGTCCTGAAAATGTGAGGTGGACCGTACACACGCTAAAGAGCCAGTGAACGACCGCAGCGCCGGTGAATATGATGAGCGTGAAGGAAATAGGAAACAAAACCGAAACGCGGTAATGACAACTAAAGACAAGCCCACTCGTCGGGCGACACGTAATTGTGCTATATGCCACAAAGAGCACTTGGTAGAGAAGTGCAATAAATTTAAAAGCATGAGTAATCATGATGCTTCCAATGTTTAGCACCCTATCACAGGAGAACGTCGTGTAGGACAAAGAAATGTGGTGTAGACTGATGTCAGATGGGACATCACCGTATTCTGCACAGATACTCCAATAAGGAGGCATCGCCACAGGAAGGCGATAAAGGCAAAGAAGCACACATTACTACTGTGAACACAGTAAATGCAATAGCGTGCGGCTTTTTAAAGATTATAACGGTCGAGCTGTACGGACCTAGTGGTAAGGTTACAACCTCAGCTCTTCTGGACGAAGGTTCAACTATGACGCTCATAGAAGTGCATATAGCAAAGAAATTAGCTCCCCGCGGGCCCCGAGAAGAGTTACGTATAGAGGACATAGGGGGTAAGCGGTCTATTCGCGGTCGACAACAGTTCATATCGCCTGAACATTAAGATTAAGGGAATGTTCACACGCAATTTGAAGGATGTAACCGTGCAAATTATTACGGCTCTGAACCTCTCTCCGCAGTCGGTGAGCCGAGAATTATTGAAACGGTGTCCACATTTAACACGCATAGAGGACGAATTGGTGTACGAAAAGACCAGACCACCATACTGTGATTGGGCAGTATAACTGGCACCTAATCGTCACTCGTGAACTGATCTCTCGGGACAAAGTCCTACCTGTGACACCTTTTCACATTGCTGGGCTGGGTTTTGCATGGCCAAATGACTGGCGGCATTGAACCGGTTAAAATTGTTAACTATTTAAATGGAAAGATTAATGAAAAATCATTTTATTCTCGAGTCATTTGGCATCGTCGCGCGCAAGCCGACGGATGATCCCAAGGCGCGAGCGCTGAAGATATTAAATAAAACGGTACATCGTTTACCAGTAAATAGATATGAAGCTGGTTTGTTGTGGCGCACTGATGATGAGTGTATGCCGGCAAACAGAGCGCAGACCGAACGTCGCCTTATTAATATTGAAAAGAAGCTCGTCAAGAACGAGAATATGAAAAAAGAAAACGAGAAGCAAATCGAAAATGTCATCGTAAATGGTTACGCCGAGAAAGTATTTCATGTTCCCACATCACCGCGCTGGTATCTTCCCCACTTTGCGGTAACACACTCACAGAAAAAGAAAATAAAATAATGATTTCTTATATTTACGCGAACACTACACATTGAATAAAACTATTTTTACGGATTTTATCGCGTTTAATTTACTATTTTAATTCCCGACGTTTCGGGTGCTTTACAGCACCCATGGTCACGGGGGGGGACTGAAAAATCCGTAAAAATAGTTCTATTCAAACATAATATATAACATTTGTTTTCGATGCAGCAGCCAGAACAGATGCACGATGTCTTAATGACGCGTTACTGACCGGCCCTGATCTGCTGCAGTGGTTGTTCGGTGTGCTACTAAGATTCAGGGAAGGGAGCGTAGTGATGGCGGATATAAAAGAGATGTTCGTGCAAGTGAAGATTCGTGAGGAAGACAGGGACAGTCTCCGATTTTTATGACAAAATAATTGCAATGCGCCATTGGAGGAGTACAGAATGATGTCACTTATTTTCGGAGCGGCGTCATCTCCATGCTCCACCATTTTTGTGAAAAATAAGAATGCGCAAGAACACGCGAAAGCAGCCGCTGCGACAGAAAGCAATTTTTACATTGACGATTATCTACAGGCGTTTCCATACGTTGCCACGTCCGAAAAGATGGTAAACGATATAAGTGACATAAACATGCTTCTTTCGAGCTAAGGAGATGGGCCAGTAGCCACCCGAGGTGTTATGTGCAATGGAAAATAAAAGCAAGCCTCATTAGGTGATCGAGATCACGCCGAGCGCATACTGGGCTTGATTTGGAACATCAGCTGCGACACGTTAAGCTTCTCCATAAGTTTGCGCAATACGCCTGCGGAAGTTATCGAAGGGTTACAACCCTTCAGGAGATAACGAGATAACGAGCACGGTGGTGTCAGTTTTCGACCCGTTAGGTCTCGCATCGCCCATAACGGTGCAAGGGAAATCGCTGATACAGCAAGCGATTTGGGTGTGCTATGGCGCACATGGCTAACGGAAATTAAAAGGTTAGGGTACTTAGAAGTGCCCGATGCTGAGGGGGGAGTTCCTCAGGCGAGGTCCAAAATTTTATCCCACACAAATGGAGATAAAAGAGAAATTGGAAACAGGTAAAGAAAAATAACCGAAATGCGTGAATACGCTTAAGAAAATAGACCGTGCTTACCCGACTACGAACATTTCAGTAATTTCAGGAGATTTCTTAAAGCGACTGCGCGCACACTTTAAGCAGTGGAAAGGTTTAAGTCCTTAGTTGTTAAAAAATTGGGAAAGTCGGATAAAGGTCCCGACGATCCATCGTAAAAGTCGGATAAAGGTCCCGACGATCCATCGTAAAAGTCGGTTAAAGGTCCCGACGATGCATTGGAAATGGCGCTCTTAATAAAGGCAGAAATCATGATACTGAAACGCGTTCAAACGGAATGTTTCAGGAAGGAAATTAGCAGTTTAAAAACGGAAAAAGGCGTTGAGAGAAGTTCACGCCTAAATAAGATAGCCGTGAAAATGGGAGAGGATGGTCTCCTCAGATTAAACGGTCGTTTACCGTTCAAATCCAATTTAACGGAGGAATATAGGAATCCTATTATACTGGACGGTAAACATGAGATTGTAATAACCGGAGAAGTGCGTGTCGGACTCGCGCATGAAGGGTTCGCTGGCACTTCTTATTAGTTTGTGGTTCCATGCCGTAATACACGTTTCTAGTAGGGGAGCCCCTTTTAATTTTAAAATTATTTTAATTTTTATTTGTTGTTATAGCGGCAACAGAAATACACATTCTGTGAAAATTTCAACTGTCTACACTATTACGGATCATGAGATACAGCCCGCTGACAGACAGACAGACGGACGGACGGACGGACGGACGGACAGCGGAGGCTTAGTAATAGGGTCCCGTTGGATACCCTTTGGGTACGGAACCCTAAAAATGATCATTAGAGAAGTTCATCACCATTTTGGTCACACTAACCACCAGACGGTGATTAACGAGGTGGACCAGAAATTATATGTGTTAAATTTAGCAACACCGTTTGTAGTATATCGCATAACTGCCTTTAGTAGAACGTGCGAACGTTGATAGCTGCTGCTAATTCAGCCGTAGATTGAGTATCATCAGCTTCCACAATCACCTTTAATTCGCCATTATCTTCCAAAGTTTTCGGACGACCACGGGGTTCATTTTTCAGGTCGAAATTTCCAGAACGGAATCAGGCAAACCAATTACAGGTAGTGCGTTCATTTGTAGTATTCGCTCCGTAAACGTCGTTGATATTGCGTGCCGCTTTTGCCGCGTAGCTGCCATGACGGTACTCATATTCCATAATTACTCGAATTTTTAAAACGTATCCATGATGACGAAAAAGATTCAAATGCGATGAAAACATAACGCTAATCAATAAACAAATGACTAATTTTGAAAAAGCATTCCATGTTTTTAAAATAAAATTAATTTGAAATTAGAATTCTTAGACAAACAAAAATTATTTTAATTTGTGTAGCCAGTGCTGCAAAACGGTAATTTCATAGGTTAAGATCTATGATAAGAAATCAAAAAAGCGTTTTTTTTTTAATTTTGTATATTTAAATATATTATCTGTGTTTTATACATTAATGTGAAAGTGAAATACAGCTTGCTTAAATCTAATTATACAAACCGATCAATTTAATGAATTACGGGCGAATTTCAACCACTAGGCGACCACAAGTAAAAATCTAATTTTTGTTTTGTTAAATCTGTTTCAAAAACCTTGCGTAAGATTTCAATTTCGTTTACGAAAATTGAATTTTTGAGTTCAACAAGTTAAAATCCACCTGAAGTATAAATAGCTACAAAGATAGTTATTAACAGGTTAAAGTAACACCAAGGCACGTCATGGTGTGCGATGTGATAGGTCATGGACACCGCTTGCACCTTGCATCGATCCGTCAGCGTCACCCGGTGCGAGCTCGCGCGATATAACACACGCGATGCACGCAAATTATGCTGGTGATGAACAGAGGCGCTTAATTTTGTTTATTTATAACTAAATACCTACCTGACTACCGTGTAGTGGCGATGTAAGAATATCCACTACCCCATATCGTTCCGTGGATGTCGTAGGAAAGAGGGAAATTTACCAGGAGATGGGCAGTAGCGTCTTTCTAATAACAGCAAAAAAATAACAAACTGCGGTTGCAAACCCGCCTGCCAAGCGTGGCTATTAGTCAATCTATGGGGAGGCCCATGTTCAGTTGTGGCCTTGTGGACGGCTGTAATAAATAAATAGAATGTAAATAGAATGGAATGGAATGAATATCGTAATCGTAAGAGTCTCAGCATATGCCAGAAAATATAGCAACATTCCAGTGAAAAGCCTTAGCAGAAGGAATACGAAATTCAATATACGAAAACGAGGAAACAGTACTCCAATAGAGTATGTGGGAGATGATAATGGTGGTGATTATAAAGTAGTAAATTATGCAACAGAAAATCAAAATAAAAGTCGAACCGTTATAGTTGTTATCGTCTATAAAATACCCGTTGGATGGAGATTGAGCGAGAGGTTGCGTCACTCTCACTCTAGCGTCATATCGATGGTGGCGTGGTAGAATTGAGGGTACATCGAGAAATCCCCACTCGTTTGTGCAGTATAAAGTTCACTGTAGGCGCCGTGCGCGAGAGATTCCGCCTAAGTCATTCAAGACTCGTAGAATGACAGTGTCGTGTTTCTGTTCGTTGTAGTAATTCTTCTAGTGCAGGCAAGAAAGATGGTGTCGCTGAGAGGCTGTTCTGTGTTACACTAAGATGTGTAGTGTTGCTGTTGGTTTGCATACTTTAGTGTCATCATGTAATTACGTCCCTCACGTTACACTACTATGTTATTGTGACGGGGACATATTACGGTATGGTGGAACTGTAATTGCTCTATAGTCTATATTGAATTTATAGTGCAGTACGCTGTTTTGTTGCTGATAATGATTAATTGCATAAGCAGGAGAGCATGTTGAACATCCGCTCTCACACTATTATTATTTTTAACAATTAGCCTTCTGATGTATTCCCGACTGTAAAGTAAATGAAATGAGTTTCATTTTCTTGTTTGTCTGTTGGGTACATATTATGCAATCAATTTTAAATCTAATTTCCCGATGAGCTAGTTGCTTGAAACTTTAAACATAGATCAGAATTGAAAAAGTGGTAAAAAAATGGTCGCATTTTGAAACCATAATAGAAACAGGTGTTATTTTGCGGAAATCCATTATATTATAAGTGTTGAAATTAATCAGCTAAGATCCGCGGAAAAAATAAAAATGATGTCTTACCTAATTTAAGGAGTAGTCTCCCAACAGTGCTACCCCCAACACCACTACACTAGGAAAGACAAACCACCGTCGATAATATGACACGTGTTTCGCCTCTAAACGAGCCATCATTAGAAATATACTCTACGATAACTGACTAGGCAAGACATATCAATTTTATTTTTCACGCGAAACTTAGCTAATTAATTTTAACATCTTTAATATTATTTATTATATCCTTATTCGCTTATGTAAAATATAAAATGTTAAATCTTATTAAGATATGCCTATTTGTCGGTACAGTGAACAGGGCCGGAGTGCCGTGCCGCTCTGGGGCACCAATTTTTCTCAAGAATGGTGTATTACCTTTTCATGGGGTGGTCTCGGGGTGTAGGAGACACTCCCCTCTTCCTTCTCCCCCCACTCTCCCTCCCCCCTCTTTCTTCTGATTCTAAATTTTTACCAAAAAGATAGAGCTACTCTGTGATTCACTCAATAAGTAAGACGTATTTCTATTAGATTTTTCTACTAACAATACTATGTTATTATTTTTAATATAAAAAAAATCTTTTGCAAAAACAAAATTCTTACTTCCAACTTATTTTGAAAAGTAATTGAAATATTTTTTTAGGTCTTTTTTAAGAAGGATAATCAAAGCATAGAAAGAAGCATAATTCCAAAATTTTTTGTCCGTTTGATGCGAGTACTTCGTTGGAGATTGGAGAAGTAAAATTCTTGAATAGAGAACGTTGCTCTATATTAAAGATTCAATTTATTGATTTAAAAGTTTGTTTAAAAATTATGTACCGTATATTAGACTTCGAAACGTGAAGATCCAATGAGAACTCGATTTTTAAAAATCGGCATCAAACCAATAACTTCCCAATTTTTGAAAATCATTGATTTTAAGAGCAAAACGTTGCAGAAAGTTAAAACATTTTTGCTCACACTCCAAATTTTGTCGCCCTCAAAAATTTTGCCGCTCTGGGCACTAGCCCCTAGTGTAAATACGTCACTGACAGTAAACTTAAATAGTTATACCTATCTCACAAACAAAAAACCGATCTATGGTTTGCTTCGGATATATAAACTTATTCTTTGGAACATATAAACTTATTCTTTTGGAATTTTGGTGTATTTTTGGAACGAAAACGATTAGTTGTGCTACAGACCGTTTCAATGTTATCCATTAATTACTGGATGTTATGTTTTTTGCGTAAAATATCATAGACCACTGCATTCGTTTTTATTTAAATATCAAGTTACTTTTTTGCGTCAAAACATAAATAAAACTAGTAATAAAAAGTACAAACCGACTTTAAATGTAAAAATAAAAATCCACTTATTAGCTTCTGAAATCGGTGCTAAGGCATAGTGTATCAAATAATTTTATCTTCGACTACCTGTTGGTCTATTGGTCGTAAACGCGACTGCTGATAATGATTCTGGGTTCAAATCACAGGTCAGGCAAAAAAAATCAGTTATTGAGTTTTATGTCATGAATTTCTCAGTAGCAGCCTGGAAGGAAGTTGATCTCGGGAAGTTGGCGGTGTTTCATCCCCTTGCATCGGAAATCACGTATAGCCGTTGGTCCTGCGTGTGATCTGTCTTCGTTCGTGTCGGATTGCCGTCCCATCGGACTATGAGAGTTAGAGAATAAAGAATGCATCTGTACTTGCGAATATACATACATATAACTGGACAATATAGTCTAAGTTGAGACTGGCCTCCGTGACCAAAATTCTGTCCGGAGGACATTATCAAAGAATTAAAATCTCGACTTCAGAAGCTTGCACTTAAAGTTTAATTATTTTTAATTAAATTATATTGAATTAGTTTATTGCGGATAACTACATTATCTCATTGTTTTTAACACAATAATCTCTATATATAAAAATCAATTGATGTCATTTTGTCTCGCTAAATCTCGAAGATAGCTCGATTGATTTTGATGAAAATTTTTGTGTGTGTTTAATTGGGTCCCTGGATGGTTTAGATCTACAATTGGACCCGGTAGGCGGCGCTATTGTTGATATCCAAAAATCACCCGTGCGCAGTAGGAGCGCATTGCTAGTTTATATATTAAAAGGAATTGAATTTGTGTTAATTAAATGTACTACAAATAAATTAAATTATTTGGTATTATGATATTATGTTAACCAGGTTAAATCGTTGACCTAAACCTAATATAAATAATAAAAGTACCATACCTTCGCAGGGTTATGAGCCCTTGATCCTTGAACCTCATTGTTTAAATTCGTACTTTAAGCTAACAAATTTTTCTGAGAAATGTAGGTAAATATTTACAAAACAAAGGGCCTGCCTATCATTTATTTTATAAGATAAAAGATTAAAACCACTATCACAATTTGTATAATATTTTTAATAATCTATATGAATTTATACGACGTAATATGACATTTAAAAAAAAAGAATTCAATATTAAAAAGTTCGTTTTCTATTCGACGTAATGTGACGTGCCACGCTGCAGTGCATTAGGTACGGCAGCAGAACGTATGGGCTGGCTCAATGGCTTTTTTTCTTACGTGGTAAAACCATGCTGCAGCTATCTTATAGTTGAGCACGAATGAATCGGCTCGACCGGGGAAGTATCACGCAATTATCACCGTAAAATAGCAGCTTAATGCGTTTTAATGCGTTTCGTATGGTGAGTGTAGAGAACCGGAGACCCCTTTTCTACCGACTTCAAAAAGGAGGAGGTACTCAATTCGACTGTATGTTCTTTTTTTTTTTTTTTTGTGTGTTACCTCATAACTTTTTTCTGTGTGAACCGATTTCGATGATTCTTTTTTTATTTGAAAGCTGGTGCTTCTTATGTGGTCCCATATAAATTTGATCAATGTCTGACCAATGGTTTTTGAGTTATTCTTAATAATTTATATTGAAGTCGGTTGTACAAAATTTTAAATTATATTTCATAAGAGGCGTTCTATCTTAGTCCTCAGGGGTGACAACGCATCTGCATTTTGATTCTTTATCGAGGTCAGATGTAGATGTCTATGGGCCACAGCATATTCTTACCATCAGCACAGAATAAATAATATTGCCATCAGGTGGGCTGTGTGCTCGCCTGTCACCGTAATTCATTAAAAAAAAATCGGGGAAGGACCACGCTCGCACAAGCTTTTGCTTCTCCATCATCGGTCCGTAAAAGTCTACAGTTGGATATGGTTCTATCCCGTCACCGTTACGGCCTATCAAAGCGGGAGAAGGCAAAATAAAATGAATAGATACGAGTAAAATGCTCAGAGACCGGCCACAGAAGGCAATGTCAAAGGTATAAGACATGTACTGCGATCGTCGGCCTACCAAGTGTCATTTTTAAGTCAATATCCTCCCTACAACGGCAGAGGCACATCTCCAGCACTGGACTTTACGGACTGTAGAAGAACAAGAAGAATTAATCTCAATCAATTGCTGTCCGTTTGTGTCGCTAAAACACAAAAATGGCTGGACCGACTTTAATGAAATTTTTTGTGTGTATTTGAGTGGGTCCCTGGATAGTTTAGATTCACAATTGGACCCGGTAGGTGGCGCTGTTATCAAGATCCAGAAACCATCTCTGCGAAGCCGGGGCGGATCCCTAGTATTTTAATAATAATTATATTGTTGCTTGATCTGCTCCAGAGACTAATTTAAAGTTAACATTTTTTTATTGAATAACGGTTTTTTATGGAATAAGGGTAACAAACGAGCACACAGTCTACCTGATGGTAAGTGGATGTTGTGGGCCATAGACATCTACATCTATCCTCGATTAAAAATCAAGATGCAGATGCGTTGTCACCCCCAAGGACTAAGATGGAATGCCTCGTTTCCAGTGAAAAGGGTCTCCGGTTCTCATTACATTCACCATACGAAACACCAATTTTTGTTTTTTTGTGATTTCACGCTAGTATTCTGTGACAAAGTGGTCTACTCCTACACCCGTCAAGCCGACCCAATCGTGCTGCATATAATATGTATATTAAGCTGCAGCGTGGCTCTACAACGTAAATACATAGCCAGCTTTGCACATCCTTTAACTATAAGCTTGGCTTTATACGTAACTAGTTACCTTGAGCATACGGATCTCCCGTAGCGCTATCTTCCTGATGAGGGGATCGTCGTCGTTCTCAAGGAACTTCTTGACGGCGACCAGCGCGCCGGTCTCTCGGTCACGACACTTGTACACGAGCCCGTAGGAGCCCTCGCCTAGCTTCGCCAGCTTCTCGTAGCGCTCCATCGCGCGACTACTCGCCCTCGACCTAACAGCAACAAATAGAACTTGTTATGTTTACCGTTACCGTTAGAGCCTATTAAAGTCCCCGTAGATTACCTCATAGGATATTTGTCATAGTTGCCACGCTAGGCAAGCGGGTTGGCAACCGCAGTTTATTTATTTTTAGTAGTTATTAGGAAGACGCTGCTGCCCACCTCCTGGTTTGTTTCCCTCTGTCGCCTCTTACGACACCCACGGGAAGATATGGGGATATTCTTACACCGCCACTACACGAAATGTTTACATAATACATACGAGTATATAAACTCTTACGCCTGTCACCCTGGGGAGTAATCTAATAAAAAAGATAATTTAGTTTCAATAGCAATCTGGAGCCTGGAAGTTGACGGTATTACACCTCCGTGCCTCAAAATGGACGTACAGCCTTTGGTTAAAGTTGTGGTGCACACCATAATAATGGGTTTTGAAGGGCCCCATATATGGTACGATTTGTCTTTACGATCCTGTGTTTCATTTAGATCGGAACTACGATACAATATCGTTAACGATTTAATTAATCGAAAACGATATCGAGATCGCAACAAAAACTTATGCAATCTTGAATATCGTAACAATAAATCGACATTGTATGGATCTTTACTATCAATGGTTCGATATATTAACTTTTTCTTTGATATAGTATTATGTAACGTAGATTTCGTTTAAATAGTAATTTCTTAACCCACACTTTTCTTGGTTATCTTTATTTCAGTAGCCGAATCAAATTTACCGCCGTTTTCCATTTTTAAAATATGGCACGTACTGAATTATTTGGGTTTCTCTCTGTGATGACACGTCGTATCGTTTTGTTTCAAACAATGATTGATTGCAACGACCAATCGTTTCGTGTGTGAGCGATATTTTCGAAGCGATCGTACCGTATATAGTGTCCTTAAGAGCACTATCGTACTTCTTGAACAACTCTAAGTTCGACGGCTCAGTGACGCAGTGGCTTAGCAATGAGTTGCAGCGCTAAGGGCTGCGGGTTCGAACCCGCACGAAACAAGTATTTGTTTGGCCTACATATAATCCGGGTTCCGGGTCTGGATATTTGTACTTATGAAATTTAGGTATGTAAACTGCCCCCATGATACAGGAGAAAATTCTTGTGTCGAATTTTAACGTTTAAAAAAAATAAACAAGAAAAGACAAGCTGTGTACACTACCGCACGGAGCGTTGACAATATTACATGCCTGGTTGGAGATCCCTTTATTCCTATTGATGATTGAAAGTAAAAAAATAGTAACTTCATTTAGTAATTAAAAAAAGTCCTAGTGTGGAGGTCCGAGGGTACGTTAAAAAATTAAAAATATTCGTTAATAGCAACATATTTATTTTGCATTTTTATGAAGCTTACCATTGGACTTGAAAGCAATGGAGACTAGCCACCTGCACTGTGCACAGCAGGTGCACGCTCTATACCCTCACTCTTATAATCCGACACGATCGGGAGAAATCAACACCAAAGGTGAATAGAATAGAATAGAATAATTTTTTATTCAATATAGATTACATGTGTAATTCTTATTGAAAGTCATTTTTTACTTTACCACTGGTTCGTAAAAAAACCTCTGTCCTGGGAAGAATCAGCAAGAAACCCAGCGGGACTTTTTAAGTAAATTTTACATTAATGGTTGTACAAACTATTTTAGAAACTGCTTGGAAGCGACCACCTCATTCCCAGGGGTTATTATCAACCATGTATTCATTTATATTTATACTATAATAGCCCTTTTATACAGTTTCAGCAACAAAACATTTAAACTTGGTAATAGAGATAGCCTGTACACTTTCCGGGACATTGTTGTAATAGCGTATACATTGCCCCAAGAATGAATTACTGACTCTGTGGAGTCGAGAAACTAGTATCACTAGCTTGTGTTTGTTCCTAGTGTTTACAGAATGTATATCACTTTTTTTACTAAAACTACCTTTGTTTTTGTGAACACACATTAAATTAAACATAGCCTATATGTATAAGTACCGCCTAAAACCCAAAAACTGATTTTGACCCGACCGGGAATTTGAACCTAGGTCCAAGTATGATCAGCAGTCGAGCTTACGACCACTAGACCAACGAAGAAGTCAACGTGGCAGTCAAATTTACGTGGTAGAGCCATTCTGCAGCTATATTAGTAGTAAAGTTGTAGCACGAATGGGTCGGCTCGACCGGGGAAGGACCAGGCTCTCACAGAATACCAACGTAAAATAGCAGCTTAATGCTGTTGTGTTTCATATGGTGAGTGCAGAGAACCGGAGACTCTTTTTACTGGTAACGAAGCATTCCATCGTTGTCCTCAGGGGTGACAACGCATCTGCATTTTTATTCTTAATCGAGGATAGAATTTTCCATTCAGCCGTTGAGATGCTTCAATGGGATAAATAATCCCACATACATACCCAGATACGCGTGAAAAGCAAAACCCTATCTTTGCTGTCACGCAGTCGGGTGAAATTAAAAACTGAAAATAGACAAAGGTACCTC
Organism: Parnassius orleans; assembly: GCA_029286625.1. Taxonomy (NCBI): domain Eukaryota; kingdom Metazoa; phylum Arthropoda; class Insecta; order Lepidoptera; family Papilionidae; genus Parnassius; species Parnassius orleans. Next base: position 1,011,898 of record JAGSMP010000206.1, read on the forward strand.
GCGGTCGCTACTTCCGGCGATATAAGTAACCGGTTGATGTCTTCCGACATGTCAGAGCAGAGCTCACTATAATTTTACGAACATTATTTACAATTTTGCCAAGTTTAATTCAAACTATCAAGCATAATGTGCTTGTTTTAATAATTTCTAAAGCTAATAGCTTATCATTTAACTACATACATAATATGTCATATCAAATGACAAATGTTTGTTAGTTAAATCATGTTTCATAGACTTTATTGGTTCTTCTGTTCTGACCAAAGAGTATTTATTCACTACGTTTTGGTTCTGAGTTCTGAGCTCTCGCTAGAGAGTAATTGTGTTCTATGGTTCTGACAATTATTTAGTGAGGGCTAATAATCTTACGCTCACCAGATGTCGCTAGTTGGGACTAAGGTGAACTTATTGGTGACGCAGATGGACATACAGTAGGGTTGCCACCTTTTTTCTTTTTTGAACAAATATAGTATTTTTTCCAAATATCATGCAAAAATATAGTACTTTAGGGAAATTCAAAAAAAAGTACACATTTATTTTTATTCTTCATGCATTTTTCCATATTTATTTGTTATTGCTCTTCGCTTTGGCCATCAATGATCTATTTATTACCTTTAAAATAATAATTATAGGAATCTGAGCAATTTAGATTCATATTAAAATTCATTTTAAAAAATATTTCCGTAAAACTTACTTGTTCCAGACGTCCAGTCACAGTTAATATAAAAAATCGCGACAGATGAATATGGCTAAAAATATAGTATTTTTCGTACTATATTATTTTTCTATAATATATAGTACAATTGACTGATACTATACGATACAATATATTATAGTACTGGTGGCAACCCTAACACAGTGTCATCATCATTGAAAAGTTGCGTTTAAATTAAAAGATTTGCGTTTGCTAGTGTATGTACTCGTATATACACAAAACAAATCCTCTGTGCTGTATTCTTTAATTTCTTACACATTTTTATCTTTTTGTTTAATTCTTCTACTTTTAGGAATATCCGTAGTTTGGTTAATTTCTAATCTAATTTATATTAAACATTACTAATATTTCCGAAAGAAACATTAATCTCTACACTGTTCTTACAAATTTACTTCCCCGCTATGAAATTTGTCAAATGTTTTCACCTTATTCCTGAGTGGCGCGAAAAAGTCCTGGATGCCCTCACTGAATAGTTGAGGTTATAGAACTAAAGAGGAATAATGATCAAAAACGATAATTATAACCACGATCACGTGACTTTATGTGACATTACCTGGCCTCTAATACGCGTGCAAAAGGAAAAATCACACTGACGCATTTCATATTAGTCCATGTGAGACAATCATCTGCATTTTGATTCTTCTGTTGTTTTGTGTTTGACCCCGTATCTTGGACACTGCGTGCTAGACCTCCTCCGATGTTATCGCAACATTGCATCGAGCAGGCAAATTTACGACCATATTTATTCTGTGGCACGGCTAGTGAGGTAGCGAGTGACATTGTGTTTGCGCTTACAAATCAGCTAGTATACAGTTATCTGTGCAAATCAGCAGTAACATTGACATCTGACCTCTTGGTAGAGAGTAATTGTGTACTGTGCATCTGACTATTTTCTAATATTTAAACTTAGTATCCAAAGTAATGAAATTTTACTTGTTTATATGATTTGGATTTTACAATCCGAATAGTAAAGCATAATTATTCGTGCTTAAAAAAGCCTAAACCGATTAAAATATTTTTTACTTTAAAATAGTTTTTATAAAATAAAGTTATTGTAAACGTCTAGTGTATACACGCCAAATGATTTATGTATTTCCTGCACCTCAATACAGTTGGGTAATTAATGTATTAATTATCTCTAATCAGTCCGATGTTACGTAGTTATCATGCAATGTTACATCCGAACCGGTACGCTTTGATAGTCACGTATTAAGGTTCTTTTGGTATTTAGTAATTTCCCGATGTTTATCAGTCTATCTAGATCCAAGAATTGTCGTTCATTGCCGCGATCGGTATGATGAGGACGTTGTCTTCTGGATGTTCTGCGCATTGAAGACTTCTATTATACCTTTTGTTATTATTCTTTTCATACGTGGCGGAGCTGCAGCTATATTATGGTTGTAGCACGAATAGGTCTGCTCGATCGTTCCACGCTCTCACAGAATACAATCGTAAAATAGCAGCTTAATGCTGTTGTGTTTCATATGGTGAGTGCAGAGAACCGGAGACCCTTTTTACTGAGAACGAGGCATTCCATCTTAGTCCTCAGGCGTGACAACGCATCTGCATTTTGATTCTTATTTGAGCATAAATGTAGATGTTTATGGCCCACAGCATCCATTTACCATGAGGTGGAGTGTGTGCTCGTCTGTCACCCTTCATCATCATCATTACAGCCCTTCACAAGTCCACTGCTGAACATAGGCCTCCGCCAAGGAATGATACAAAGCACGGCACTGAGCCACCTGCATCCATCGACTTCCTGCATGTCTTACCAGATCGTCACTCCATCTAGTGGAGGGTCGCCCTACACTTCGCCTACCGGTACGAGGCTGTCACTCGAGAACCTTTTTTCCCCATCGGTTGTCGGTTCTTCGAGCTATATGGCAGACCATTGCCACTTCAGCTTATTAATCCGTTGGGCTTTGTCGGTCACTCTGATTCTACTGCGGATATCCTCATGTCTAAGTTTATCACGCAGAGAAACCCCAAGCATAGCCCTCTCCATAACTCGCTGAGCGACCTTGAGCTTCCTCATACGGCAACAGTGAAGGACCACGTCTCAGTTCCATAGGTCATCACTGGCAACACGCACTGGTTGTACAATCTCGTTTTCAAGTTTTGAGGTATACCTGACGAGTAGATGTGTCGTAATCTCCCGAACGCTGCCCAGCCGAGTTGAATCCATCGAATGACGTCTCGATCGAAGTTGGACTTACCAAGTTGGACTATATGTCCCAGGTAAACATACTCGTCGCACCGCGGCGGACACTTCCTTGCCCTAAAAACCCTCTCAGAAATTAGAGGGGCCTGTGCCTGCATAGGTAACTACCGGCATAGGTGTGACATGGACGTTACACATGATCTTAGTTTTGTCCATGTTCATCTTAAGACCTATCCGTTGTACTCGCCATTGACGTTACTACCGTATCCTTTCCAGTCCAGTAGTTTTAAAACGTCTTCCAATGATCGGTGAAGAGATTCGGGAATATTACGTCACCCTATCTTACACCTCTCTGCAGTTGGATAGGTTTCGTACTCTGGTTCTGTACTCGGATAGCCATCGTAGCCCTACTGTGCAAACACTTTAGCACTTCGATATACCGACAGTCCACTTGGCACCGCTGAAGGGACTGTAGCACCGCCCAAATTTCGACGGATTCAAAGGATTTCTCATAGTCCACATAAGCAAGAAATAGTGGCAAATTGAACTCCTCGGTCTTCTTTACAATTTTCCGAAGGGTATGTATGTGGTCTATGGTGCTAAAGCCTTTTTGGAAACCGGCTTGTTCGGGAGACGGGAACTCGTCGAGTCTGCGCGAGAGACGATTCGTAATGACTCTCGAAAATAACACGTAGACGCGGCTCAGAAGGGAAGGCGGTCTGTAGTTCTTCAAGAGAGCGTTGTTGCCTTTCTTGAAGAACAAGAAAACCGCACTCCTGCTCGACTTTGGAGCCCTGGTTCCGCTCGATTGCTTCTTCAATAGGAGCTGTATTGAAATTGCGTAAGTCCCGTCGCATGCATAACCATTAGTAGTTGGTTAAGGTTATGCTATATATGGGGTGGTGGTGCAAAGTGCACCTAGCAGCTTTGGACTCATTGAAAAGGCGTGCTAAGAGGGTTATTGGTGACCGGAATTTGATTAAAACCAATCTTACCAGCCTCGAACACAGGCGCAAAGTAGTTTCGGTTTTCTACATGATGCATTTCGGAGAGTGTGCGCAGGAATTGAATAATTTAATTCCTCCCTCTACCTTCCACCATCAGACAACCAGACATTCGGCCAGTCTCCACCCTTTCGTTATAGACTTACCACGCATTCCAACCAAACGGCTTGCTACATCGTTCATCATGCGTACAGCAAAGGAGTGTAATAAGTTGCCAGCATCTGTGTTTCCATCCGATTACAATGTGGGTGTCTTCAAGGCAAGAGTGAATAGGCTTTTGTTAAGTCAGTGCGCTTCACCATCTTAGGCTACATCACCACTTACCATCAGGTGGGATTGTAGTTATGCGCTGGCTTAGAATAATATAAAATAAATATATGCACATCTCTATGTAGGTACTTGAAATATTGTCAACATTATTCTATAAAAATATATAATAGAAATAGAATATAATAGAAATAGCTTGATAGCGGGTTATTATCAAGCATGTCATTAATTTGTATTATAATTTATAATATATACTTTTTAAACGGTCGGTTTAGTTTACTCATGTGCTTATAGTTTCCGATAGGTGGAGGTATAAATATCTTGTCTAATCCAGACGTAGAATATCCAGACCGCCGACGGGAAGCAGCATTAAAAGAGCACAACTGCGAGCGCCTATCCCCCTGCGATTAAGGAAAATCTTCCCTACAATGAAAGAGGCCTGTGGACTTATACACTTATAAAAAAAAGATTATAATATTGAAATTAAAAAAATCGTCATCAAATCCTAAACTTAATATTAAAAATAAATCTCTTACATTAAAGCACTCTATTATAGTTTTGGTTGATAAACCTTTGTTTCATATAGTATTGATTTCAAACATTTTAACATTTCAGTTTAAAAAAACTATATAAAGTAAGGTTATCCTGTTTTATTAGAAGCGAATTTTAAAATAGAATTAAACGTATCAACTCCGAGTATAATTATCTTCAGAGATCGCGTAGCGACCTTAAGCTTCCTCATACCTCATACGGCGAAGTGAAAGACCACGTTTAGATCCATGTATGTACTCCTAATACATTGCAACTTTAGTTCGTTACGGCTATGCCATTATGCACATCTCTATGTATATGAAATATTGCTGAATTGTATCTATTTTTGTCCACGCGTGAATGAAATTTCCCATTTTGCCCACTTCAAATTTATTGTATTTACAATTTTTCACCCATAATCTTTTAAAGTACAAGAATATTATATATCTACTATATTTAGTTATTTTTTATAATTTTTTACCTACCTTCTTGGTAGCAGCGGCAGGTTGTTTCCAAATAACCAGAGCCGTTTATCACCGAACCATTTCTCCATGCAGGATGCAACGTTTTTCCACACTTTACCACTAGAAAATTCCCTATGCTCAACAGTATTCTTCATTCGCGTTCCCGAACGAAAGACGTCTTGTGCATTCCCGCCAAAATCAACGTCAAAACAAAATAGCAAGTGAATTTGGATTTGGTAAACAGTTTCAAATATATATAAGAGTTGTGTTCGACGTGAAAGCAGCAAAGCTATTACGTAGAGCTAGAAATAATATCGATCGTTTTTTTGTTTACACGTTTGAGTCTGCCTGTGTACATGACAACCGCGGTGTTAGGGTTGAACTTAGACCAAAAACATTTCGGTTTGCTCGAATGTTCTTAATAATTTAAAAAGTAAGGATTCCTGTAAAAAAAAAATGGCGGTCAGCGTTTGAGGTCATGAAGCAAAATAACCAAGGAGCTTTACTACAAAGTAAAGAAGTCTTTCTTTTTTCATTTTAAGAAAACGTTGTCGTTACATTTTCCTCCCGTATCGTGGCCCTAAAATTCATCGAAAGTTGATAAATGCGGCCTAAGCATATGAATATAACTTGACTGCTAAATTATTACGTTGTAATGTATCTTGTTGTACTTGCAAACAGCGCTCAAATCAGGTCTTAACCATTATTTTATTTTATTTGGCTAAATGTGGTCCGAATAACTCCGCTCGTTTGACTCTGCCCCCACCTTAGGGGATTACAGGCAGTTTTAATCACAGTTTTTTTTAAATATATGTATGTTCTGCTTTGTTTGCTTCTGTCGCCTCTTACGGCACCCACGGGATGATATGGGGTAGTGGATATTTTACACCGCCACTGCGCGGTTGGTATCGGACGATATAAATTAAAATTAATCATGATTTCTTATATTTACGCGAACAATATACATGAATAAAACTCTTCACAATTTTGCCATCTGACAAAGTAACTGCATTTTTAGACCACCTTAATTCCATAAACTCTAAAATACAATTCACAATGGAGTTAGAGGCAAACAATTCTTTAGCTTACCTAGATGTTTTAGTCTTCCGAAATCCTGATAACACTATTGGTCACACTGTGTATAGGAAAAAGACCCATACCAACCGATATTTAAATGGCACCATCATCCATCACAGTTAGTACCGTGGGAAAATCTTTGTTTCAGAGAGCACGAGGGATCTGTGACAGAAAACATCTGGCCGCCGAGCTTCAGCACGTCGAGCAAGTATTGCAAGACAACAAGCTTCGGGTCCCGCGCCTACGTCACAGTGACCGAGTGAAGCCGGCCACAGTCGAGCGTGTGCCTGCTGTACTACCCTATGTCAGAGGAGTCACAGACAAGGTTGGCTACATTTTGAAGCGAGCTTCTATTAAAACATACTTCAAGCCACCGAAGAAGATTATTCAATTTTTACCATCCGTCAAGTGTAATATCCCTCTACAAGATGCAGGAGTGTATAAGCTTGATTGTGAATGTGTTCTCTCTTACATAGGACAAACAAAAAGATCCATTAAAACCTGCGTGAAAGAACATATAGCTGACGTGAGGCACCGACGCTCTGCGAAGTCTGCAGTCTGTGAACATGTTCAAGATCGTCCCCGCCATTAGATCAGATTTGATAGACTACAAATCCTCGCAAAAGAACACCGATTCCTACCAAGGATGATACGCGAGGCTATTGAAATTAAAACCATCTGCTTGGGATCCTATAATTAACAAAATTAAATTCAAACCCAAGTATACCACTGCAAGACTTCAAGATACTGTAAGCTCATTCTGCGTAGATCGAACCAAAAATTAATATTAAAAAACTGAAGGTAGCCGGGCTAACTGTGACATCGGGACGTCAAACATCTCAGTCCCCGTGACCATGGGTGCTGTAAAGCAGCCGAAACGTCGGGAATTCAAATAGTAAATTAAACGCGATAAAATCCGTAAAGATTGTTTTATTCAATAAAACTAATCACTTTAAAAAATGTCTATTTACGCAATTAAATAAGTTTTATACTTAATAAAATTATGTTTTTCCGAAATTTGAAAAGGTTTTAGTATTCTTTTTGAACCCTAATAAGTTGTTTATAACAGAAACATGGGCATTAACTAGACACGCACGATATTTTATTCAAGAATATGAAGTAAAACAGGTGCGCGAACAGCTTACATTCCACTTATGAAGAACCGTCACTATAATCTATAACTGTAAGTAATTCAAATAACAAACTTTACTTGTCAATTATAAGTTTAACTTTTACTGCTTTGATTACATACATTGGCTACCGAATCCAAATTATACAAATTAAACACCATATTGTTTCCATTTCACCACTTATAAATTAAAATTGTTTGCGTAGTAAGAAAAAAATACTTAAATGCTGAATATTTTTGGAACGAAGTCATTATTTTCAAAATTTTAACGAATTCGAGATAGACCCAATCGATACGGCGTCTGGTTGCACCTACCGCACATCTCACAATATTTAAAAATGATCCCTACTACATGGCTATAATGGTATACAACCATTTACCTAATACTATAAAAGCCCTTCAGTGTCGTAAATTTGAAATAGTACTTAAGAAAATGCTTATTGTAAAAAGCTATTATAATGTAAATTAATATTTTATTGATAAATCAATTTTAATTATTTTAACAAAGTTTATTATTTCTATTTACTTATTTGACGTTGTTACCCCGTATAGTGGCGGGTATACCCCGTCTAGTGGCGGGTAAGAATACCCACTACCTCATATTTTCCTGTGGGTGTCGTAAGAGGCCACAGAGGGAAACTCGGGCAGAAGATGGGCAGCAGCATCTTTCTGATAAAAGCAAAAAACAATAAAAAAACTGCGGTTGCCAACCCGTTCGCCAAGCGTGACAACTATGGCAATACATATACCTCCCATGAGCAACGACACTAATAAACGGACGCCAGTCCCCGGCGGCCCCGCTATTCCTGGCTACGGTGGAGACCATGGTAACGGCGGGGCAGGGGGTGCTAAGAATCTCCGGTGGAGGTTCGGTTGCCACCTACGACGACTCGACCTGGCAACTCATAACGCACGCACCCTGAGGACTGACGAGAAGATCCTGGAGCTGGAAGAAGAGATAGACAAGTTGCGCTGGCATATTATAGGATTATCCGAGGTCCGAAGAGAGGGGGAGGACACGGTAATCCTCGAATCCGGCAACTTGTTCTATCACCGGGAGGGCGACCATCTGTCCCAAGGAGGTGTCGGATTTATCGTCCACAAGTCTCTCGTTAACAACGTTGTAAAGATTGGGAGTGTGTCGAAGAGGGTTGCGTACCTTATAATCAGAATCACCAAACGGTATTCGCTGAAGGTCATACAGGGTTACGCACCAACCTCGGCACATCCCGATGAGGAGGTGGAGGAAATGTATGAGGATATCTCTAAAGCCATGCTTTCCTCCAAAACCCACTATACGGTGTTAGACTTCAAGGCAAAACTATATACAAGAGAGAACGGTGAGCTGAAAGTAGGGAAATCAGGATTAGGGCAACGGAATCCAAGGGGCCAGCAGCTGGCCGACTACATGGAGAAAGAGGGACTCTTTATGATGAAGTCTTTCTACTAGAAGCGGCCCCACAGGAAGTGGACCCGGTCGAGCCCCGACGATTCGACAAAAAATGAGATCGACTTCATTATTGACGACTAGACGGCAACTGTTCAGTGATGTCTCAGTGATCGCGAGGGTGAAAACTGGTAGCGATCACCGAATGGTTAGAGGCACACTGAACCTAAACGTTAAGTTGGAGAGGTGTCGTCTAATGAAGTCAACGCTCCGTCCCCCTCGTGCTCTAATCCAAAGTCCCGAATCCTTTCAGCTCGAGTTACAAAATCGTTTTCAGTGCCTAGAAGATTGCAATGTAGTGGACGATATGAATGACAACCCGCAGAAGAACACAAACTCTCCGATCACACTCTTAATCTCATGGCTGTTAGACGGTAAATAAAGCTGCAATCTTCAGTAGATTTGAAAGCATACAAGCAATTGAACAGACAGATCTCCAAATGCATGCGGCGGGACTTACGCAACTTTAACTTTACTTTAACTTTAATACTGCTCGTATTGAAGAAGCGATTGAGCGAAACCAGGGCTCCAAAGTCTTTGCCAGAGATCTGTCTGCCATAAAGACCCAACTGTCGAAACTGAAGACCGAATGTGGCAGCATGACAGCATCGTTTCCGGCACACCTGAGATTTTGAGTGAGATTGAGAGGTTCTATGGGCAGCTGTACACATCATCGTTGGAGCCACACGCAAGTGTGAGTAACGATCCAAGAGCAAGTCTTATCCGACACTATTCCGATGATATCCCGGACGTCAGTCTGAGCGAGATTAGAATGGCTCTTCAGCACCTTAATAACGGCGAGGATGGAATTAAAGCGGAGCTTCTGAAAGCGGGTGGAAAACCGGTACTTGAAGTCCTTCAGAAGCTTTTTAATTCCGTTTTCCATGGTGGCACTACTCCGGAGACGTGAAGCAGAAGTGCGCTGGTCTTGTTCTTCAAGAAAGGCGACAACGCTCTCTTGAAGAACTACAGACCGATTTCCCTTCTGAGCCGCGTCTACGTGCTGTTTTAAGGAGTCATAACGAATCGCAGACTCGACTACTTCCAGCCTCCCGAATAAGCCGGTTTCCGAAAAGGCTTTAGCACCATATACCACATACATACCCTTCGGCAAGTTGTACAGAAGACCGAAGAGTATAATCTGCCACTTTGTCTTGCGTATGTGGACTATGAGAAAGCCTTTGATTGCGTCGAAATTTGGGCGGTGCTGCAGTCCCTTCAGCGGTGCCAAGTGGACCGTCGGTATATCGAAGTGCTGAAGTGTTTGTACAGTATGGCTACGATGGCTATCCGAGTACAGAACCAGAGTACGAAACCTATCCAACTGCAGAGAGGTGTAAGACAGGGTTATGTAATATCCCCGAAACTCTTCACCGCTGCGTTGGAAGACGTTTTCAAGCTACTGGACTGGAAAGGATACGGTATTAACATCAACGGCGAGTACATCAATCACCTTCGATTTGCCGACGATATAGTCCTTATGGCAGAATCGCTGGAGGGCCTAAGCACTATGCTCAATGGCCTCAATAGTGCCACCCAACGGATAGGTCTTAAGATGAACATGGACAAAACAAAGATCATGTTTAACGTCCATGTCATACCTATGCCGGTAGTTGTTGGGAGCACTAAGCTCGAAGTTGTTGACGAATATGTTTACCTGGGACAACTAGTCCGACTAGGTAAGTCCAACTTCGACCGAGAGGTCAATCGACGGATTCAACTCGGCTGGGCAGCGTTCGGGAGATTAAGACACATCTTCTCGTCAGACATACCTCAAAACCTTAAAACTAGATTATACAACCAGTGCGTGTTGCCAGTGATGACCTATGGATCTGAGACGTGGTCCTTCACTGCTGGCCGTTATGAGGAAGCTCAAAGTCGCTCAGCGAGCTATGGAAAGGGCTATGCTCGGCGTCTCTGCGTGATAGACTTAAAAACGAGGATATCCGCAGTAGAACCAGAGTAACCGACATAGCCCAAAGAATTAGTATGCTGAAGTGGCAATGCCATATAGCTCGAGGAACCGACAACCGATGGGGAAGAAAGGATCTCGAGTGGCAGCCTCGTACAGGCAGGCGAAGTGTAGTGCGTCCTCCTACTAGATGGAGTGGCGACCTGGTTAGACATGCAGGAAGTCAATGGATGCAGGTGGCTTGGGACCGTGCTTTGTGGCATTTCTTTGGGGAGGCCTATGTTCAGCAGTGGACTTGTAAAGGGCTGTAATGATGATGATGATGATGATGATGATGATTTGACGTTGTTAATATTTTCATCAAAAATTTAAATCTTATCTACTTACATGAATGACGTAAGATAATTGAGATAATATATTTAGTGACATTTAATTTTAAAATAAATGTGTGTGTATTATTAAGTATGACATTTTGTAAATTAATTAATAATAATCTATAGATTGTGTACTATAAATATTGTAATTTCATTTAATTCTATATTAATTAACATTTAAACTCTGTCTTAAAATGCTACGCCCATACAGGGCTACAGGGTGTCACATGTTCTGTAAATATATTGTAACAACTTTATACTTTGTGATATGCAATGAATGAATTATGAATTATGATTAATTAAAATAACTGAATGAAAACATCAGTTTTTTTTTCCGAAGCTATTAAGCTAAGGGACCATTATAAAGCCACTGCTCAGATTTTGTATTGCTATTGTGTAGATTGAAGCATTAAAAATGCGGCCAAATTTTAATCGTTCGACAAATTTTTAGGTTATTGTTCCGCAAATTGCCGTTAGATAATTTTTACTCAACATTTCTGTGTTACTTGTGCAGTTCAACGGATCAAATACATTTCTTTATAAAACTGAAGTGACAAACACAGCTACAGGCTACCTGATGGTAAGTGGCTACTGCAGTCCCTGGAAACCGACAGACAATTTGAAACAAAGAAGAGAACAGATGCGTTGTTACCTCTTACCTAAGATGGAATGCCTCACAGCAACCTGCAGTCAGAGGCGGATTATATTATATGTTGACAGCGCCCTAGGCTAGCACCTCATCGGCTATCGGCGTCCCTTCTGCCATCGAGTAGCTCAAGCTAATTTTGCTCGCAATCACAAAAATTGGAATAATGAAGCTTGAAGTCAAGTTCTATTCACAGAGTCCAGATTTTGCATTAAGCCAGATAATCAAGTGATTAAAGAGTGGAGACGCCCGGGAGAGAGGAACGTTCAGAGCAACATCACGACTGCGGAAGTGTACGTTATTCGATATATCGATGCCGAGGATTCCGATGCTGGCTGAGGCAGCATGACGAGTGCCCTGAAATTGAGGAGATACGACAAAGGGATTCTTTTTATTGGGAAAACGAGCAAACCTGTATGACCTGAAGTTTAAACTGGACTAGAGTCGTCCCCAACCCGAGATTTAGTTTATTAAAGGCTCGACTTCAGACACACGTTTGTTCCGATATTCGATGACGTGTTGTTACAGAAACTTAAAATTGATATACAGAAGAAACAGCGTAGGTGATAGCACGCGGCCTTGTGGAACACTAACATTAATAGGCTCGTAGTTGGAGTATGCATCGTCTGCTGCGACCTTGATCCGATCTGCTGGAAAACTGAGGATCCAATTGCACAATTTCTTGGGAATTCCATAAGAAGGATGCTTATAAAGAAGTGCTCTGTACCAAAGCCCATCGAAGGCCTTTGCTATATCCAAAGTAACGACCAAGACCTCCCTCTTAGACTCTACTGCTTCCGCTTATCTATGATTCAGGTAAATAAGAACTAGAACCACCAATGCGGTCACTAATCAGCTGGTGGTTCTCACGATACCTTATGAGCTGGCAGTTTATAATGGATTCCATTATTTTGGAGAACAAGGAGCAACAAGGCGATGGTGAGAAGCCTGTAGTTGGACGGGTCTGAGCGGTCGCCTTTTTAGGGATCGGGTGCTAAAGTTGTCTTCCATAAGTTCAGGATTTCACCTAGCAAGTAGGAGTACCAGAAAAGACGCGTTAGAACCGGTTCTAACTCTTGAGCAACCGTCTTCAGCACAATAGGAGGGACTCCAACAGGCCCACTTGACTTGTTGAAGTCCAGGAAGAGGAGTGCTTTGCACACTGAGCCCTGTGTAAACCACACATCCATCATTGAGCAATCACAAAGCGGGATGGTCGGCGGTGTATACCCCGCTGAAAGTCGAGTTGGACTCAAAGAGAGAACCAAAAAGATCGACTTTTTCCTTTGCGGCGTGAGCAAGTGAGTTGTTCTCCCTGTGCAGAGATGGAACAGATGGCTGACAGAAGTTCCCTAGGACAGCCTTGGCAAAACATCTTAATAAAATTAGAGGTAGAGTAGAGAGCTTGAGCAGTTCTAATTTAATCTTTGAATCACGTCCAGTCAGTCAACGAAAGACGAACGGTACCAAATAAATTCTGTCTTATTTTTACAATCTATTTATTTTTTGTGTACCAAGAATAAAAAGAGCAACAAGTAAAATACTTCCGGCACTTATTATATTATTTATTGAAAATATTATACCAAATTTTATTCTGTACATAAGTGGTGCTTGCAAAGGCAAGCTCAGCGCCCCCTCGAACCTTGTGCCCTAGGCTCTAGCCTAGTTAGCCTGTGGGTAAATCAGGCTCAACCAACACGTATTGGGGCAGCGTGGCGAACATTTCCTTGCCCTAAAACTTTCTCGGTAATGAGAACCCCGGTAAACCCCTTTTATTTACAACTGCTTATTCATCTTTTCCATGCACGTAACATGTGAACTAGTCAAGGATTCAAGGATTTGATACACGATTCAATAAAAAAATATAATTTTTATTGAATAAAACAGAGATACAGTGTTTATCGAGATAAGTCTGAGAACAGATTGACAATAAAAATGGAATATAACTTATATATAATTGGAAACAACCGGGTACAAAACTTATTCTCATGAACGTCAGCATAATTTGTTCCAGAGAATCTTATTATGTATTTTGCAATATTAAATATAATTTCTAAAGTTAGTATGAAACAACAGGAAACAAAGGATGTCGTATAACTTATTCTCATGGATGTCAGCATACTTTGTTCTAGAACATTTCATTATGTATTTTGCAATATTTTATACACATGTAAAGTAAATGCCGAGTCAACCCCTTCAACTTGTTGCTATGCTATGCGTTGTGCTGACAAAGCATATATCTACAGGGTGAGTATCCTTAACTAACTCGACTATGGTAATTCTATCCTTGATTAAGAATGACTGTGGTAATTCTTAATCAAGGATAGATGTAGATGTCTATGCGTCTCAGCATTCACTTACCATCAGGTGAACTGTGTGCTCGTTTGTCAGCCTTATTGTATACAAAAAATCTTCGTGTTCGTCATAAGATTTTTTTTTCAAACATACTGTGAAGGCACTATAAATAGTGAAAAAATATCAAAGAAAAAAAGAAACGCGTTTATTTCAGTTTAAGCACGTAGCACAAAATTTAATAAAATAAATAATTTAAAAAAATGCACTGCAAAAAAGACAACTTAAAAGTAATGCACTAAAAAACCGAAACAAAATTAAAATGAACTATAAACAAAGTAAACTCTACTTCGGTTTAACAGACTATATTATGAGCTGAAAGCCTAAGTAAAATACCCGCATTAAGTTTAGTTGCAAGCTGAACCCATTAATTTTCTTTCGGTTTATAATTTGCAATTGGGTCTCGGTCCCGGGGCCCTTCCTTGGCAGTCGGGTAAAAAGTAGTAATAGACAGAAAGATAAATAAAACGAAGTATCACTTTTTATACATTAATTTCATCACCAAACACTTGCAATATTCTTCCATAATCAAACTCTTGAAATGTGACCTAGGTTTACCTGAGCAATTTTAATGGTATTTTTACCCTTTGCCCTGGTTAAAGTGTTATTATCAACTACAGCAGTAAGTGATTGCTAACCGAACAATGAGATCCCACTTTCTCCACTCCTTGCATTCAAACATCATGACGATGACTCAAACATCAACCCATACGCTGGATTAACAAAATTTTCCCCAACCCTTCCATTAAAATCTACTAGCATAACAATATTTTCATTCTCCTGACACTTCATTAAAACCATGATTACCTTCCCCTGAAACTTCTCTTGGTTATGAGTGGGCTTAGTCATGTCTAGAGCGTACACCCTAGACCAGGGATTCCCATAATGGGTCGAAATCGGTTTCCCAGGGGCCGACATAAAACGATTTTTTTTATGTTTACTTTGCGATTTAAATGTTTTTTTTTTTCAAAAATAATTACTTAAGTATTATTGTATTTTACGTAATTTGTATTAATTATTAATTACACTTGATATTTACAGAATTTTATGTCTATTTATTTTCTTAAATTTTGATGAGAAAATAAACGAAGTAAACTTGACATAAGTTTACTCACTTAACCAACCGCAATTTTTTTTAATTTGGTAAGTATTTTGTACCATCATCATCCCAAGCCCATTGCCACTTCAGCTTACTAATCCGTTGGGCTATGTCGGTCACTCTGGTTCTACTGCGGATATGCTCGTTAGTAAGTTTATCACGCAGAGAAACACCGAGCATAGCCCTCTCCATAGCGACTTTGAGCATCCTCATACGGCCTTTGAGCATCCTCATCCTCATACGGCATTGAGCGAGGATTCTCAAGCTCGCTGAGCGACTTTGAGCATCTTCATACGGCCTTTGAGCATCCTCATCCTCATACGGCCAGCAGTGAAGGACCACGTCTCAGATCCATAAGTCATCACTGGCAACACGCGCTGGTTGTATAATCTAGTTTTCAGGTTTTGAGGTATACCTGACGAGAAGATGTGTCGTAATTTCCCGAACGCTGCCCAGCCGAGTTGAATCCGTCGATTGAGCTCTCGGTCGAAGTTGGACTTACCTAGTCGGATTATGTTAAATATGGCAAATATCCCCCCATTTTGTATCAATAGGAAAAAAAACTAGGGATAAGATTTTTAAAGTAATTTGGCTATGGGGGTCTGAGGTATCAGTTCATTTTGGAAAAGGGGTCTCTTGCCCAAAATAGTTTGGGAATCTCTGCCCTAGACAAACAATTTATTCGTACCCATAGCAGCGCCGGGCTTACATATTCATTTCATCACACATTTACCTATTTTTCTGCAAGGATGATAACGACTCCTTGGCATGCCCACTCAGTCTCGTCTGAACCAGACCAGCAAGAGGTATATTTACAGTGGCATCTTTTTACTCTCGTTTCGTCTCATTTACACATATAACGCAATTATTCCTCTATCATTAATCATTTCACATATTTCATTCATCTTATCATTTATTGCTCCATCCACTTCTTGCCTTTGGCGAGCCTTATGACCGGATTAAGTGTCTTCGCATTAATGTCTCATTAAAGAAGCGGCGGGATCTCGCGGCCATTTTCTTTTATTTTCGGTTCATCGTGCGAAAACGGAGTGGTAGATTTTACGCCGCTACCATACGGCTAAGGAAGACCGGCGCATCCCAGTGCCAGCTCTTGCCACTTGACCGCATCCAGCGAACAATGGCTCGAATCGTCGACAACCTAGTTCTTTCTGTTTTTCTCGATTCACTGGCGCTGTGAAGAGGCATCCCATTGCATTTTCTATCGCATTTCCCACGGCAAGTACTAAGACAAATTGTTCGGATTAATTTCATGCGCTAAATTCCACCAACTCACATCGGGACAAAACTCATGTAAGTAAAATATAAAAAAATTGTAAATATATACGTGAGGGGGGGGGGGGGCTATATTCATAGTTAACCTAGAATATAGAATATATAGAATATAGAAAATAAATGGTATGTTAGAAAAGTGTGAAAGAGAATTATTATAAATGTAAACAGCGAAAATATTAGTGATTTTGATGAATTGTTTATAAAAGATTCATGACCAAATATTCAAACGCTATTCAATTTTAAGTTGCCATTAAGTCTTGTGCTGACCCTATTAATTTAAGTTTAAGTGAAAAAGACTGTGATACCACAACATTTTACGGTATATTAAAATTGAGTACTGTTTGAATATTTGGCTATCAGACATGGAAACTGTGTGGGATAAAGTAAGACAATGAATGACAAGAATACGTTATGGTAGAATAATAATGAGGTTAAAAAGTTAAAAGTAAAAGTTACAGCCTATATACGTACCACTGCTGGGCACAGGTCTCCTCTCATTTCTGGGGTTTTAGGGCAAGGAAGTGTCCGCCGCGCTGCCCCAGAGCGTGTTGGCGAACTTCACATGTCCTCGAAATATTTTTTCTTATTTCCCAAAAAAAATGAGGTAGTGGGTATGAACGAAAGTTGAAGCAAAGAAGAAAGCATGGCTGGATGTACTACCGACTAAAGCTGGTAATTTTAGTGGAAACGATGTAACAAGTGCTTCAATGGTGATACAAATCTTTAATTTTTTATCCGCTAAGAACCTTGAAATACTTTTGTCATCAAATGTCCTCTGGATTCACAAAAAAAAAATCGCAATGCGACGTATAAGTCTCCCTTGAATATAATAACTAAACCTTTGCGCACATGCATAGTGTGAATAAAATTATTTATATTAAATACAATATACGTCAGACTAGGCTCTATGGGTACAGATGCCTTTGCCTTTTAAACAATCATTTCATTTCAATTTTCATTTCATTCCCAAGACCCAACCAATTTTCATTCTGTCAAAATATTTCGTACGATATTCTCGTGTCTGCAGTCGTCAGCTCTCGGATCAATGATTTTGTGTTTGTTGTGATTAGAGTTCACACGTTGACTTACATTCACAACAGCGCCCGTTTGAAACAATCGCCTGAAGACAAGGTTACAGTGACAGTCACAGTGTTATTGCGTAAATTATTGAGCAATCGCCGGTCGTTTTGCTCTGAACGAAATGAGCTACTTTTTCCAAAATAGTCTGCATAAAATCTAGTGGTGTGTGGCAGTGTGACTGATGCGTATTTTAATCCCACATTTTAATTTCCTGTGTTTTGATATCTTGTGATTGACTGAAACAATTATGGGATCCACGGGGCTAACTTTGGCAGATCTGCCTAACATTTTTATTATGATAGGTGCCCTTGTTGCGTTGTTCGTGATGCTAGTGATACTTCTCAGGTAAGTTCAAAAATAGTAAATATTTGTGTTATTATTGACCTATTGATAAGCAAAAATAAATATTTTATTTTAATACCCAATTTGCATTTTTTGGATTTTAGGTAAAAGTCACTTATAAAGATAACACCTATTGTTTACATTACCCATATGTAAAAAATTGGTGTTATCTTTGCAAGTCATAATTGTTTTTTAGATTTTGTGATGCATATATTATTTTATCAACAATATTTTAAGAAAGAAAAGTGTGTTATAATTATATATATATAATATTGGGTTGTTAATACATCAGATATGTCATCTAAATGTGTGATAAGGTGTTCAAATGTTCAGAAGATTATTTTATTTTATTTCAAATGAAGTGACTGTAGTAAGTAAATACTAGGTAATAGTATTTTCTTATACTTTTCAGTTAAATATTGTAGTAAAAATTTTTTTATTAATATTTTTTTGGGAGTAGAATTCCTTTTCAGTCTATGAGTGTGTCTGAGTAGGTACCACCCTCTCACATATTTCTGCCGCCACTGCGTGCAGTGCGTGCACTGTTGTGTTTCAGTCTGAAGGGTACAGAGAGCCAGTATGATTACAGGCTGTGATGCATTCCCTCTTAGTTCTCAGACATGACAATGCATCTGTACCCTTCTTTGTTTAAAGTTGACTGCAGGTGTCCATGGACTGCACTCCAAGTTACTATCAAGTGGATTGTAAGTTCTTTTGTCATTTTAATTTTATTTAAATTAAAAAGCATAAAATTATACAAAAATAGAAAACCAGGAATGTCTTCTGTATTAAATAATAAGAAATATGTCCCTTATGTAAAATATTAAAAACAACAGTGTTGCATTTCAGTTCATGCTTTTATTAGCATAGATTTATCTTGATAATTAAAGAGTGGGCAAGTTCAGAAACAGAAACAGAAACTTTTTTATTGAATATAGGTTATAAATAATACTTATTGAAAGTCACTCTTTTGTTTAGTTTACCACTGGTTTGGAAAAAACTCCTGTCCTTGGAAGAACAAGCAAGAAATACAGCTGGACTTTTTTTTTTGCAAAAAAAAAACATCCTGCAATCATATACATATGTTACACAATTAACAACACAATACAAATTAGAAATAGCTAGATAGCGATCACCTCATTCCCAGGATTTATTATCATCCATTCTTAAAATAATACTTCAGGTGTTTTATTTTTAGTTGTCAACCCAGGTATATATATTTATTTGTCATTCAATACTTTGCAGTGTCATTATGAAATATAGCACTCTATTTTATATAAAAAAGTATAGTCATTAGGAGTATTAGCAAGTTTTAGTTTTTATTTATTACCTCTTACATGTCTTAAGGACAATTGGTTTAGTAAATAAATAAATAGTAGTGAAACAGGTATGTCTGTAATTTGATGCTATGCAACTATAACAGGTAGTTATAATGAAGTCCTTTATTTACAATATTTTTTAGTTCATCATCATCATCATTACAGCCGATCAAAACCCTCTGCTGAACATAAGCCTCCCTATAGGTTGCCTTATAAGGGGCATATTTGCTATAGTTGCGACGCTTGGCAGGTGGATAAGTAATAGCAGTTTTTACTTTCTAGTTGTTATTAGAATGAAGCGGCTGCTCATCTCATGGTTTGTTTCCCTCTGTCGCCTCTAAC
This sequence comes from Parnassius orleans, assembly GCA_029286625.1. Taxonomy (NCBI): domain Eukaryota; kingdom Metazoa; phylum Arthropoda; class Insecta; order Lepidoptera; family Papilionidae; genus Parnassius; species Parnassius orleans. The sequence continues at coordinate 1,031,452 of JAGSMP010000206.1, forward strand.
AAAAGATATAAATGTACACCAACACAGTAGTTAGTTATACAGACATATTAGGCAGTAATATCTAACTGCCCCTGACAGATGATATAATAATAATAAGTATGTCTTACCTGAGCATTCTGACAATTGATAGAAAACATTGTCTAAACTGCAAAGCACTTGGTACCAGGATATTCAATGCTATATCCATGGAAATTTTATGTACTGTAATTTTTGAAGACTGATGTTTTCTTTGAATTTTTAAAGACAATATAAATACAAATATTTGAGGTTATATAATCATCACCGTCATTACAGATCATAATAAGTCCATAGATAAACATATGGGTGTCATAACTGATGATGTAAAACATGGTCCTAAACCACCCTCAACCATCAATTTCCTGCGTGTCACTCCATCTACTTCAAAACCTTGTTTCTTTTGCACTTCAGTATACCAAGAAGCTATAAAATGGTTAGAGCTTTGCTGCAACTATATTATATCTGCAGTATGAAAGAGCTGGCTTGAAGGATCCTCTCCCAAAGACAGACAGAATACTGCTGCTGTATAGTCAGTAAGAATAGAATAATAGTTTCTTTTTTCATTGATAATGGGACATTTTATTTTAGTCCATGGGGTTGACAATACATCTCTATTTAAGGTAGATGTAGGTGTCTAAGGACCACAGCATCTACATAATACCATATACATATCAGGTGGACAGAATGTTTATTTATCAAAACTAATTATTAAGAGTGAATTTTAAAAAATAAATAATTATAAAGGCTGGTGAAATAAAGGCTGGTGAAAAACCCTATGCTTCTATTTCTCCCTTATTTGTAAAAAACAACATAACAAAAATTGAATTACCTACAACAACATAGTATTGACTGTAGGTTTGTATGTCAAATGTTATTAAAAAAAAAACCATTTTTAATAAAATTGTATAAATTGCACTGTAATTTTTATTATTTAATGTCTACTCTGTCTGCACCTGAGCTCGAAACATAATATTAATAAGTCAATAAGTTATAATGTTAATGCATATATTATGCTAATAAGTTACGCCTTGCAGTATCATTGGGGTCATAATATTAGCTAACAGTTAACTAAGAAATATAATGAAGATATTAATGGACATTTTGACATTGTATTGATATTGCAACCTGACATTTAAAAAATAAAAAAGACCTCAGCATTTTTTGCCTGTTCTTCTGAGGTCCTGGTTTTGTGAAGCGGTGTATATTTTAATGTTCATAAGAGATTTAAGCAAGTCTAAATTGAATAAAAAGTGACTTTGAGCAACTGACATGCACCAATGATACCATTGGGTAACAATGGTTCAATTGAACCGTAAACACGTAAGGAGTGATAAAATACAAATATGCTTGAACAGTGTGCTTGACAACTCCTATTTTTATGGGACCACACCTACATATTTTAAACCGATTTAAAAAAAGGAGATTCTCAATTACTCAATCGACTGTTTTTTTTTTCTGTGTGTTACCTCGGAACTTTTTTCTAGATGAATCAATTTTGATGATTCTTTTTTTTATTTGAAAGCTGGTGCTTCCATGTGGTCCCATATAAATTTGATCAAGATCTGACCAGTAGTTTGAGTTATCCCTAATAATGCGTATTTCTATTACATTTATGATGTTCTCATTTTATTTACTTACTACACTTGTTACTTTTAGAAAACAAGGGTTATTTTTAGAAGAAAAACAAGCTGACAGTCCTCCTGATGGTAGGTGGATGCTGTGGCCCATGTACACCTACATCTATCCTCAATTAAGAATCAACATATGGATGGGTAGTTTGATATTGATCTTTCCCGGCCCCAGCGGTGGATTAGGTTTATGGGTTCGCTGCCGATTACAGGGAATGCGGTGCATCCTCATACTGACACAGACCTTCCCCGCGGCTCCCACATCCGCCGCATAAGACTTGCGGCCGCTCCAAAGACGTGGAAATATATTGCTAAGACGCACTATATGCCTAATACTTCGGCTGCTTAGCTATGAGTTGCATCGCTAAGAGGCGGGTTTGAATCCCGCACGGAACAAGTATTTGCATGGCCTACAAATAATTGTTCAAGGTCTGATGTAACTGCCCCTCCCCACCACGATACAGGAGAAAATCCTGGTGAGGAAATGTTTTTTTAAAATAGATGACAAAATGACTTCTCCACCACCGCGACAGCACCTTACTCTCACCCCACTTTCACTACCAACTCACTAACTCGTATGTCTTTGCGTTTTCTGTAAGGTTGACAAACGAGCAGTCGTGACAGTAATTAGGGTCACCGGTTCTCGTCATTCTCCATACGCACAATCACAGCAGCCCCGTGAGAGCGTGACCCTCCTCTGGTCGTGTCTATTTCGACTATTCATGCCGCAACCATATGCATCAACGTGGTTCAGCCTCGTAAAAAATTTAACACTTTTTTACTTACATTTTTTTAAATTATTACAAGCTTGTTACAGTTAAAAATTCGAACACAAGCCCTAACTAGTAAAAATGTTAATTTATTGAGTCTAACTACATATATTTTTAAACGATGTTTTTTTTAGAATAAAGGTGACAAACGATCACACAGTCCATCTGATGGAAAATGCAGATGCGATGTCACCCCTGAGGACTGATGGAATGCCTCATTTCCAGTAAAAAGGGCCTCCGGTTCACTACACTCGCTATACGAAACACAGCAGCATTAAACTGTTATTTTACGCTGGTATTCTGTGAGAGCGTGGTCCTTCCCCGATCGAGCCGACGCATTCGTGTTACAACCATAATATAGCTGCAGCGTGGCTCTACCACGTAAAAATAGTATAGTATGTAAGCAGTAAGCAGTACTTGGCAGTAGTGGTGATATTAGTCCCAAATGGTAAATTACACTGTTTTAAATAAAAGCTTCTTTATTTGAAACCAAACACGACAAACTATTTTTTAATGTAATTATAACTTATATTTTAAGTGAGCAATTCTTGTATAAATGTATATGTTATGTGATTGGTTAATTGGTTTCTCATAAACAACTAACGATTTGGATAAAATTATGTATGTAGATAATGTTTTAAATTATGTGTGTGTGTGTGTATGATATAATTAAACTAAAAAAAGTGTAAAACGACTTCAAAGAAGTAAAAAGAATATAATCATCGAAATCGGTTGACGTGGTAAAGAATTGTTCGCTCATAGGGCTGTCGGTACAGATGCCTTTGCAAATTGAAGAGTTTGAATATTTTCTTATGGAGACCTTGACCAAATTAATATGGGAACATCCCTAAGGAGGAACTAGTTTTTACGGATTTTATCGCGTATATTAACTTATTTTATATTCCCGACGTTTCGAGTGCTTTAACAACACCCATGGTCATAGGGAGACTGAGGTGTTCGACGTCCCAATGTCATAGTTAACGACGACTACCTTAAACTGAAGGTGCTGCAAAGTACTCGAAACGTCGGGAATATAAAATAAGTTAATATACGCGATAAAATCCGTAAAAACTAGTTTCATTTAAATGTGTAGTTTTCGCGTAAACATAAGAAATCATTACACCTAAGGACCCTACCTTAAACTTTCTAAAAAATAATTAAAAATTAAAAATTTTGTACAACCGACTTCAATATAAATTATTAAGTATAACTCAAAAACGATTGGTCAGACCTTGATCAAATTTATATGGGACCACATGAGAAGCACCAGCTTTCAAATAAAAAAAGAATCATCGATCATATCGAAATCGGTTCACCTAGAAAAAAGTTATAACACACATAAAAAAAAACATACAGTCGAATTGAGTACCTGTTCCTTTTTGAAATCGGTAGAAAAGTACCCGTATCTTGTTGCAATCAGGATATTGGTAAAGAATGATCGATGTACATACATTAAAAATGCGACGAATTGAGAACCTTTTCCTCTTTTTCAGAAAAAGCTGTATGAATTTTAATGATGTCGTTATATATGTAAACATCTGTAGAGTGTCATGATAATAATATAAATATAGCATAACGAGATAACGCTTACAAAAAAACAAAATAATACGTTGTTTGCGTTTGCGATTCTGACGAACGTGTCATTATATTAATTGAATGATAACAGATCGGGATTTTTTGTTGTTTTTGTTTTAAATTACTTAAAGGCAAAGGAGAGACCTCCTCGGTTGCTCTCATGATGGATGCCGCAAGTATGGTGAGTGTAGAGAACCGGAGACCCATTGTATTGGATAGGAGGCATTACATCTTAGTCCTCAGGGGTGGCAACGCATCTGCATTTGGATTCTTAATCGTGGATTGATGTAGATGTATATGGGCCACAGTATCCATTTACCATCAGGTGGGCTGTTTGCTCGCGAGTCACCCTATTTTTCAACCGACTTCAAAAAGGAGGAGGTTTACAATTCGTCGGAATATTTTTTTATGTATGTTCACCGATTACTCGAAGACGCCTGAACCGATTTGGATTTTTTTTTTTGTTTCAAAGGGTATACTTCCCAGGTGGTATGCAATAAATTATATTGAAGTTGTACAACATTTTTATTTTTTTATAAAAAAAATATATGCCTGCGTAACAAAATAAAACACAAGATTCAATTATATAATAAACTATTATTAAAATCTCAATTAACAATTTCATTGCAGTTTGTTTGTGCATTGGCATCTTAACCCATGCGTCTTAATCTCCTGAGCTACGGCTCTAGTACATATACATTGTATATGATAAAAAATATTCTATACATCCATACATATAAATAAAATTGAAGTGTCTGTCTGTAATGTTGAAATAACTGACTTCTATTAAGCTCAGGGGGTTATTTGCCTGCTGTTAAAACATGAATAACCATTTAAAACAATTTTGTCTCTCTGTCTGTCTGTTAGTCCGGACTATTCTTCGGAATGGCTAAACCGCTTGTGATGAACCTTTCAAACAGATAGAGAGCAATGCCAGAAGGGATCAAGGCTATATTTTATCCGAAAAGAAATGTAGATTCTTTAATGAAATGAAAAATTAATAAAATAAATTATCTTTTATTATCTTAAATCTAAATAACGCGCCACATTTATATATCGTATCCAGGCGAACCCGTGCTGGTCGCTAGTCTTAAATAAAACTTACTTTAAATATTCAAAATAATATTCATAGAAATAGATCTGATGCTGTGTAGTGTGGTATCATGAATGGCTTACCATTATTTAGATGATAGATTTTTGTATCATCATCATCATCATCACAGAATTTACAAAGTCCACGGCTGCACATTCGTCTACCCCATATATTGCCTATAGGATATTTGTTATAGTTGCCACGTCTGGCAGGCGGGTTGGCAACCGCAGTTGTTACCAAAATGATGCTGCTGCCATCTCCTGATTCATTTCCTTCTGTCGCCTCTTACGAAACCCACGGAATGATGCAAGGTGTGCTAGTAAATAAATAATATGTCAATTACGTTGGTACTGCAACTCTGGAGACACTAATGTTAGTCAAACACTCACGCCTGTCACCCAGAGGCGTAGGCAGATAATTCGGACACACCTCTCTCACCTCCTTCACATCCATATACCTACGCACATATGCTCGTCGATTGAGAGTAAGGCGGAAATCCACTATATTAAAAATGTTAAAAATTTGCTAAGATTCGCGTAATAAAATAAAATGATGTGTCTTACCTAGTTTGAAGAGCACCTCCCACCCTCCCTCATCTCCGTCACCACTAATGTCAGCACCACTACTCCCAACACCACTACACTAGGAAAGACACACCAGCGTCGATTATACGACAAGTGTTTCGTCTCTAAACGAAAAAGACATAATATGCCCAAATACTCAATTTTTAATGCCGTTAAGTCTCGTGCTGTCTCCATCACTCTAAGTCAAAGTGACTGTGACACCACGAGACTTAACGACATCTTAAAATAGAGTGGCTATTGAGTATTTGGCCATTACTTACATACATACACTTGAAAAACTGTACCCTCCTTCTGGGGCATTTATAAATTAATAAATCTGAGTCATCTGGCCCATGTCGGAGCAGACGCGGAGCCCTAATTGAGACGTCCTGTGTGTCGCATCTGCAGTCTAGACTTGCAGCTAATTAGTCTTTATGTTTTTATTATGATGTTACGCCTGCGTCGTTCAATGATTACCGTATCTGAATGTTTAATTTCTAGGATTAGAATCTTAGTCGTTTTTTTTTAAAATTAAGATTATGCATTTAAGAAATTTCTCTTTTTAGAATAAGGGTAGCAAACGAGCACACAGTCCACCTCATGGTAAGTGGATGCTGTCCCCATAGCCTACTACATCTATCCTCGATTAAGAATCAAAATGCGTTCTGACTCCTGAGGACTAAGATGGAATGCCTCGTTTTCGGTAAAAAGCGTCTCCGGTTATCTTTACTCGACATACAAAACAAAGCAGCATAAAGCCACTATTTTACTCTGGTGCTACGTGCTGTAACAATAATATAGTGGCTGCGTGCCATTCTCGAGGGTGACAACACATCAGCAATTTTATTTTAGATTGAGTCGTTTATCACCATTACTTCTATATGGAAAAAGTTTTTTTTTTAAGAAATACGTTTTTCTACCACATTCCTAAAAAGGGCGGGTCATGCAGTGTTCTTGAAAGGGTTAGACTAAAAGGAAATTTGCCACGCCCCTAACTCTTAATAAAACTAAACCCCTTCGCTTCACCTTGACATTTAATAATCAAGTAATGGGACCACACCCAGTTGGCAAAGAAAGAATTGCTTGATTTCTGTTAGCGTCACTACATCAAATAACGCACCACCATTAGCGCATCTATATTTGTCCACAGTCTAGTGCACGAGCAATTGATGATATGTAAACAGACGCCTTTAAAACTGCTAATACGTGAACAGTCCACATGACTGTTGACGTATTTACAGTTTAACAGTTTTATTTAGCACGGAGTCTAACATCCTTAATTGGACTGTGTAAACAGATTCGCGTAGAATCGCCAAAATTTTATGTATGTATTTTCATAGTGCTCGACCAGGGAAAGACCATGCCCTCACAGAATACCAGCGTAAATTAACAGCTTAATGCTGCAGTGTTTCGTGTGGCGAGTGTAGAAAACCGGAGACGCTTTTTACTCGAAACGAGGCATGCCATCTTAGTCCTCAGGGGTGATAAATTCTTCATTTTGATTCTTAGTTGAGGATAGTTGTAGATGTTTATGGGCCACAGCATCCACTTACCATCAGGTGGACTGTTGCTCGCTTGTCACCCGTATTCTATATAAAAAAATGTTAACGCGAACATAAGACATTTAAAAAGTGAAACTAGTTTTTACGGATTTTATCGCGTAAGTTAACTTATTTTTACTTAAAAACTAAAAGATCAATAAAAACCCGCGTAAGAGCAACGCATAGCTGATGTGAAGAATAGACGCTCCGGGAAGTTTGCAGTCTGTAAACACGTACAAGATCGCCCCTGCTACTACTTCAGATTTGATAGACCACAATCCTCGCTAAAGAACACCGATTCCTTCCAAAAATAATTCGCGAGACTGTTGACATCAAAAAACATCCTAATTTGAATATAGAAGATGGCAGGGTGCTACCTAGCATACATAAGCTCATTCTGCGTAAATCGGACCAAAAATTTATAATTTTAATCTGAAGTTAGTCGTGGTTAACTATGACATCGGGACCTCGAACACCTCAGTCCCTCCGTGACCGGGAATATAGAATAAGTTAATATACACGGTAAAATCCGTAAAAACTAGTTTCATTTAAATATGTACTTTCACTTCTGAAAGTTTCACTTTAAAACAAAACTACTTCACTGATGACTAGGCGATTGTATACGGGGCGCCGGTTCGACTCCCCACAGTGAGTACTCATGACATACAACTTATTTTTCGGTGTCTGAGCGCTTGTGCAATTTATATAATATGTAAAAGGCCTTATTGGCTTCACGATACGGAAGAAATTCTTTTGTGCGAGTAATGTTTTTAAAAACTTTCAAAACTTTTTTTAGTCTTTCAAAGTGATGACACGATGTAAAAATTATATTTTACAATTAATTAAATAGCAGAATCGCTGCAGGACCTACTATGTTCAATGACCTTAAGAGTGTCTTCCAACGGATAGGACTTAAATGAACATGGGCACAGGTCACGAGACATAGGTCATGATGTGTTCGATGTCACGCACTGGCAGCACGGAAGCGGTACCGAAGGCTGATAGCAGCTGAGATAGGAGCCGAAGAGGCCCTCTCTCTCTGCCAGAAGCCCTGGGACGAAATTTCTCTACCCAAACCTCCCCCAGTTCCGAAGGCGAAAAAACGCAGTCGGTCTGAGGAGAAGTCCCCCAAAGACAAGCCCAGGAAATCTGTGAAGCTGGCAACGGGGGAGAAGAAGCTCAGTTTCAGTGCCGTAGCTGGCTCCGCGCGTGTAGTAATTCGCAATTCGAATCCTATGAGCGTGGAGCAGATGCGGCTGGTCCACCGGGCACTAACGCAGGCTATTGCTAAGACGGCCTGTGAAGCGCAGCCGGGAATGGGAAAAAAATTTTCGGGTTTCACCCACAAGCCAGGTTGGATTCTGGTAACGTGCCTGAATAAGGCAAGCCAGGACTGGATTGTGGGTGAGATCGGAAAACTGAAACCCTGGCTGGAGGCAGAGCTCTCGATAATACCCGAGAGCGAACTGCATAAGCCTCAACTGGGCATTACCATTCTGCCCCGCAACGAAGCTGACTCTCCAGAGGAGGCGGCTGTGCTGTTGAGGGCACAAAATGAAGGGCTCCATACCGAGCTCTGGAAAATCCTCCATCGTAGGGACGAGGAGAATTGCTTCTTAGTAACCTTTTCTCTGGACGACCCATCGGCGGAGGCTCTCCGAGCGGCAGGCGTCAGAGTCGTCCTTGGCTTTAAAATGATAACATTTAAGGTCAGGGGAGGCTCTGACGTGGCAATGGAGCCTGAACCGCCCCAACTCCAATCCCCCCAGCCCTCCACCTCGTGGTGGAGGTTTGCTTCGCAGAGGACAACATCGACCTCGCCCTCATACAAGAGCCTTGGGTGGCCAACGGTCAAGTTCTGGGATTGTCGGCTGCCGGTAAGATCTTAGTCAATACTAAAGGCAGTAGACCCAGAGCTTGTATAATCTACAATAAATATATTGAACTTTTAGCTGTTCTAGAGTATTACAATGACGACCTGGTTACAGCCTTTATAAATCTTAAGGGATGCACAGGGGCCAGAGTAATCATTTGCTCAGCCTATCTTCCCGGAGAGAACCCAGATCCTGCCATCGAGTTAGAGCGAGTGGCGGAGTTAAAACCATATAAGACAAGTGGGAGGATGGAATAAAGCCCATCCATCTACAGAGGGGTATCGATATCCTTCTTCCTTATATGGTGAAAATCTTCAGAGCAAGTTTTGCATGGGGATATATTCCAGAACGATGGACAATTTTCTAAGTTATATTTAGGTATACCTAAGGCTGGTAGAAAGGCCTATGTTTCTTTCTTTCTTCTTAAGACATTGGAAAAGGTTTTAGATAGATATATTAGGGATGTAGCTACAACCAGCATGCTTACCGCAGAGGCAAATCTACGGAAACAGCACTGATCAGTGTTATTGACAGGGTCGAAAAAGCGCTGGAGGATAAAGAAATAGCTCTTTGTGCCTTTCTAGACATTGAGGGCGCCTTCGACAGTAGCCCTACATCACTGCTGGTTGGGGGCCTGACATCTAAAAATGTTGACCCCACAACCGTCAGGTAGGTGAAGTCGATGCTCTCAAACAGAAAGGCAAAAATAGAGCTGTTTCAAACTTCGATTGAGATTGCAACTACAAGAGACTGTCCACAAGGTGGTGTTTTGTCACCCCTCCTTTGGACTCTTGCGGTTGACCAATTATTATACAAGATGGCAGACCTTCGCATTGACACACTGGGTTATGCTGATGACCTTGTGATCATTGCGAGGGGCTTTTGCCAAAGTATTTTATCATTAATCATTCAAAGAGCCCAAAACACCATAAACAACTGGTGCAGGGATAACAGTTTATCAGTTAATGCTGATAAAACTGTTATAATACCCTTTACCAAAAGGAGACGGTTGGACAAATTAGTCACACCAAAACTTAATGGTAAAGAAGTACCATTCTCCACTGAAGTTAAGTACTTGGGCGTAACAATCGACCAAAAACTAAGGTGGAACTCTCACCTTAGCAATGTATGTCATAGGGCTAAAATTGCTTTAGGTACGTGCAGTCGCATGGTCGGGAACAACTGGGGCTTGCGTCCCAGTATGATCCTATGGCTGTACAGCAGTATAGTGAGGCCGATTCTTACCTACGCCTCTACTGTCTGGTGTAATAAGACCAACCAAAAGACTGCGGACAGACTAAATAGTCTACAAAGAACTGCCTGCTTAATGGCAACTGGAGCGATGCGATCATTGCCTGGAGCGGCTCTTAATGCACTTCTAGGCCTAACACCCCTTGATCTTTACTTAGACAAGGAGGCGAAGGCTAGTTTGTATAGGATTAACGTTCAGGGCGGTTTAAGCTTGCTTTCCTATAGATTGAGATCCATGCTCGACTCAATCAAGGAAACACTGGTCTTATGCATGATCTCGGATATCATGCGTCCACTATATACTTTTAACAAAAAGTATACAGTGGACCTACCCTCTAGAGAAGACTGGCTGAACGGACAGGTCATCTGTGACGTCGGTAACCTTATATGGTATACCGATGGGTCAAAAATGGGCCTCAACGTAGGCTTTGGAATTTATGGGGAACGCCCCAAATTCAAACTTAGTATGAATTTGGGTAGATTCAAATCTATCTTCCAGGCAGAAATTTTCGCCATACTTCAGTGTGCGGAAATCAATCTGCAAAAACACTACGTTAACCATATAATCTATATTAACTCTGATAGTCAAGCAGCACTGCTAGCGCTGAGATCAAACTTTGTGAACTCGAAGCTAGTTGGAGACTGTGTGAACCGTCTAAACGCCCTGGGAGGTAACAACATGGTCGTTTTAAGATGGGTTTTGGGTCACGCGGGTATTGTAGGCAATGAAACTGCCGACAAGTTCGCACGGGAGGGCTCAAAGAGTACACAATTTGGACCCGAGCCATTTTGTGGAATCTCAAAAAGCCTCGTCCGATTGACCCTGGAAACTCTTTACCACAATAAATCTCTTAAGATCTGGTCAGCCAGGCTTAAAACATTCTAATTCGGAAACCCTGGGATTAGGTAAAAATAAATTGCACATTCTGGTAAGAGCCCTGACTGGACACTGTTGGCTTAAAAAGCACATATCCATCCTGGGACCAAGCAACTCAAGGATGTGCCGGTTTTGCTCCCTAGAGGAGGAAACGCCTTTTCACATCCTGACAAATTGCGGTCCCTTAATGCGCAAACGCAGCACTCATCTGGGAAACTATGTACTTCGCCCAGAAGAAGTGAAATTACTCACAGCTAAGCAACTCCTTCTATTCATTGAGGAAGTAGGGCTTAGCAGTGAACTGTAGACATAGCAGCGATCACAATAGATCTTTTAGGTCGCAGTGATACTGGTCTCTCTAGACCTGCATAGCTGCTCGTACATAATAAAAAAAAGTCCAAATTTGACCTAGAGATCCATTGACGGATTCAAATCGGCTGGCCGGTGTTTAGGAGATTACGACACTTCTTCTCATTATGTATAGATCTCAAAACTTGAAAACAAGTTTGTACAACCAGTGCGTATTGCCAGTGATTTCTGATTCTTCTGTCTTCCTTCACCGCTGGCCGTATGAGAAAGTTAAAGGTCGCTCTGCAAGCTATAGAGAAGACTGAATGTTTATTATTCTTCTTTTTTTTTTTGAAAATGTGATACGCGATATTTTTATTATTAAAAGTATATTAATAATTCTTCTTTATTAAATAGCTTTTACTTCCGGGGTAGTCCCATACAAATTTTGATAATGAACTCCACCCCTACGTGTAGAAAAATAGGAGATGAAGTTTTTATGGTAACTATTAAGATGATATCCTAGTTGTTACCTTAAGGTTGTATCCTTAATCCACTCAATAGAGTAAAAAAGTTGAACTTCTAATAAAAAGCAAAAGTAAATTAAAAAAAAAACTAAAACCATAAAATACACAATAACTTCTGAATTCGGGCCCTCATTCTACTATAAGTCTTAGCACCGATTTTAGAAGCTATTATGTGGAATATTTTTTAATAGAATAAGGGTGACAAGCTAGCAACACAGTCCACCTAATGGTAAGTGGATACTGGGACCCATTGACATCTACATATATCCTTTATTAAGGATCAAAATGTAGATGCGGTTCATCCCTGAAGCCTCCTTGAAGTCGGCTTTTACTTACTAAAAGTTAAATTGTTTTAGTTCTAAAGTTTCAAAGGAATAATATATCAATTTCTCCCAACTTCGGGGGCGAAACATAATCAGCATTAAATTTTTTACAAGTTTATAATGATGACGAACATAAGAGACGACCTCTTATTAAACTGACGCTTGTGTAGGATTGATTTTTTTTAATAGAATAAGGGTGACAAAGGAGCACACAGTCCACAGTCCACCTGGTGGTAAGTGGATGCTGTGGCCCATAGACATCTTTATCTATCCTCGATTAAATCAAAATGCAGATGTGTTGTCTCCCCTGAGGACTAAGATGGAATGCGTCATTTCCAGTAAAAAAGGTCTCCGGTTCTTTACACGAAAATACAGCGGCATTAAGCTGTTATTTTACGCTGGTATTCTGTGAGAGTGTGAAACATCGTTAGAAAACCTGCTCTTGAGTAACTACAAACTGACTTCAAAGCTATTAAAAATATAATACCAGGGGTGTTCAATGTATTCTCGGTATTAGGGTGATTATCTAATAATGTGGGTAATTAAAAAAATCATTAGCTTACGACACTACCTAAAGGGTATAAATATGAAATTTCGTCTTGATAACTTCATTACTTCTTATGTAACCTTCAGTCATAGACCGCGTGAAATAACTGACTCGACAATGCACTGTGATTAAATTCCTCACTAAACAAGGAAAAACTGAAAAAAAAAACATCCATGAAGAAATGGTGGCCGTTTACCAAGACTCTGCTCCTTCAATGTCAACCGTACAGAAGTAGTCAAGTGAATTCAAAAGAGGCAGGGAAAGCATCGAAGATGACCCCCGCCCGGGTGGGCCAATCACAGCGGCTACAGAAGAAAATGTGAAAATTATTGAAAAACTTGTATTAGAAGATGCACGAGTATTAAATAAGATGTTATCAGAAATGACTAACCTATCCCTTGGTACCATACACACCATATTGCATGTCTATCTCAACCTCACAAAAGTCAGTGCAAGATGGGTGCCGGGAATGCTCACTGCGCTTCAAAAGCAGGCGCAGGTTGACTGTTGTAGGGAGTTTTTAGAGCTGTGTGGTGATGACCCAACAAGTGTTCTCGATAGGATAGTTACAGGAGATGAAACGTGGGTTCACCACAATGACCCTGAGAGTAAGCAGGAGTCTATGCAATGGCATAAAAAGGGATAAGACCCCCCCAAGAAGTTTAAAGTCACTCCATCGGCCGGTAAAATCATGGCCACCGTGTTTTGGGATTTCAAAGCAATACTATTGATTGAGTACACAAAAAAGGTGAAACCATCAACGCAGAAAAATACTCAGCTACTTTAAGCTGTCTGAGAGATGCAATAAAAGAAAAGAGAAGAGGAAAGCTGACTAAGAGAGTGCTGCTTCTTCATTCATGACAACACACCGGTTCACACGGCGCGGCTCTCCCAAGGCCGCTGAACGAGACTGCGGGTTTGAGGAAATTAACCACCCACTATACAGCCTAGATCTAGCCCCTAGTGACTACTTTTTATACCCAAACTTAAAAAAATAACTTCGAGGTCAAGTCCGCTGTAAATGAGCATTTTTCAGGCCAAGACGAAGAATATTTCCATTATCAAGGGAATAGAATGGAAATAATATTTTTTTTCACGAACAAGTAAATGTCATGGGATACTATATTGAAAAATAAAAAATATTTCATAATTTTATCTTTTTTCTAACATACCCATACCGAGAATACATTGAACGCCCCTCGTATTGTCCTTATTCCCCCTGGTGCGTCAAATTTACCCTTTGCGAGCAGCAAAGCTATTGTCGCGCTCCCGCCGCGGGCATCGATATCTTTTTAATTAATTTACTGTGATGCCGGTTACATAACCTGTTCATATTTATGGAAAGGATTGTTGATAGACAAAGCCACATAACAAATAACTTTCAACCTACTTCAAAAAAAGAAGGAGGTTCTCAATTCGATGGATTTTTTTCTAATGTGTGTTACCTCAGAACTTTTTCTAGGTGAATGGATTTTGATGATTCTTTTTTTATTTGATAACTGGTGCTTCTCGTGTGCAATAAAAATAATCAATATAAATTTGATCAAGATCTGACTTATAGTTTTTGTGTTATCCTTAATAATGCGTATTTAATTGACTTCGACTACATTGATTATAGCCGTGGTAGCTGAGATGGTTAGCGCTCTCTGTAAATTTCGCAGTACGCGAGCAACCCGGGTTCGATCCCCGCCGGCACCAATGAAATTGTTAATTGCAATTTTAAGTGCTGATTTACCACGTGCTCGGTGGTGAAGGAAAACATCGTAAGGAAAATTCTGAGAGGGTTTTAGGGCAAGGACATTTCCTTGCCCTTAAACCCTCTCAGAAATGAGAGAAGGCCTGTGCCCAGCTGTGGGACGTATATAGGCTGTAACTTTAACTTTTTTTAACCTTAACATTGATGATGTTCTCATTTTATTTATATTGAAGTCGGTTGTACAAAAGATATTGTTAGTCGACAATTGTCTTTGATCGCACCGCCGGAGACCCGTGCTATCAAATACCTGCAAATGGAATGACGGCAAGCGCTAGCTTCTGAAGTAATAGGTGCTAAGACATAGTGTTACAAAGAATTAAAGCCCCGACATAAGGAGCTATTATATGGAAATTATTTTTATTTATTCCTTTATATTTGAAGTCGGTTTGTACTTTTTTTAAGAGTTTAATTACTTTACCATTTTTATTGGTCTTAGAAACATCACAAGTTCAAATTACAACTAGAATGTCGTCTACACACTTACATTGAAATATTATCCCCTATATATTAAATAATCCCCTAATAAATTATTTCCTTACATTTATATGAGACCTTTGAACAAATTTATTAAAAATAAGTTTGACTATTTAATAAATTTGTTATTTGGTAGAGCCAAGCTGCAGTTATATTATGGTTGTAGCACGAATAGGTCGGCTCGACCTGGGTAGGACTACGTTGTCACAGAATACCAGCGTAAAATAGCAGGTCAATACTATTGTATTTCGTATGGCGAGTGTAGAGAACCGGATACCCTTTTTACTGGAAACGAAACATTCCATCTTAGTCCTCAGGGGGACACCGCATCTCCATTTTGATTCTTAATTGAGGATAAATTTAGATGTATATGAGCCACAGCATCCACTTACCAGCAGGTGAACTGTGTGCTCGTTTTTCACCCTTATTCTATAAAAAAAATAAGAATAATTTAAATCGGTTCAGCTGTTTCCGAGAAATCGGTGAACATACATATAAAATAAAAAACAAATGATACAATTATCAAAGATTTTAAAAATTAATTTGCTAAGGTCCGCGTGATAACTAATCCCAGCACCACTACTCCCAACACCACGTTAGTGGTGACGGGGATAGTGCACGCAATTGAGGGAGGGCGGGGTGTGCTCTTCAAACTAGGTAAGACACATCATTTTATTTTATTACGCGGATCTCAGATAATATTCTTTTTACATCTTTAATATAATGTATTTCCGCTAAGTAACTGATTCTATTAATTATGACATAATTATCGTCTTAACAGTGTACTGATCCTTCTATGGCAAGTAACCGAATTCTGAAGCGAGGTGGTTAGTCTCCGTATCATAATAAGGCCAGGAAACGGAAGAACTAATAAACTTAATTTTATAACAAGTACTCTTGTCTGTTTGTACGCAAGAGCGGATGACGTTAGATCACACGCCACTTGATATTAATTTAACTTCGATACTCATGCAGTATTTTTATACGTGGTAGAGCCGCGTTGCAGCTATATTATAGTTGTAGCACGAATGAGTAGGACCAAGCTCTCACAGAATACCAGCTTAAAATAGCAGCTTAATGCTGCTGTGTTTCGTATGGTGAGTGTAGAGAACCGGAGACCCTTTTTACTGGATACCAGCCATTCCATCTCAGTCCTCGGGGGTGACAACGCATCTGCATTTTGATTGTTAATCGAGGATAAATGTAGATGTCTATGTGTCACAGCATTCACTTACCATCAGCAGGCCTCTGTCACTCTTGCTACCTGCGTGAAATAATTACCTACAATAGCGAGCTGGCCCAGGGGTAGAGATCGCAGTCGGGACTAGCGCGTTCTAGGCGATTGAATGTTAAAGGTTTTTAAATAGTTTATGTAAATAGTTTTTTTGTAAATACTTGTTGAAATACTCGTCGAAATAGTTTTTGTTTATTGTTTAGTATATTTAATTGTAGGATAAAATAGTTAAAAAGTTTTAATGTAATTTAATATATATGTATGTTACCTATCTATTTGATAAATTATAATGGCAAAACGTCGTTCCTACTTGTTGCGGGGATGGATGCTTAATTAAAAGGGAAACAATTAAAAGGATTCTGATATATCCTTTTTTAAATTACCGAAGCATAATGAAAGGTGAATTTATTTCATTTTTTTGTTAGATAGGTACTTATAGCGAAAAAAGAATTAAGTAATAATTTAACTACAGAAGTAATACCTAAGTACCTACTTTATTACAAAACTTAGTTGAAATTTACTGCACTCCACACGTACCTACTTACATACCTATACTCGTCTTTGCAATTAAATATTTTAAGTTATATTAGCACAAAATACTGAAATTAAAACTTTGTTTACAAGATTTTTAACTAAGTAGATTACGATCATATTTCTGTTAGGAATCGTATTTCGGGTTTATTTGTTGTTTACGCTATCTACCTATACGAACCAAGCATCGCGACGAATGGCCTTGCAAGTTGCATGCGTTGGGCATCACAGAACTCACATAGCAGATAATATGGTCGATTATAGTCAGCATAGGTACTTTACCTAAGTAACTTACCATTTCACAATGTATTTATTTACTCTTAATTAAGAGCCCTTAGTAACCACGGAAAGTCCGTCGTGACGTAGGAAGGAAAAGGTGCAAAGTAATACGGACACTTGCGCGCAGCGATAAAGTTTTATTTAGCTTGCGTGCGCGATTTATCTGATAAATAATAACTATGTAGGCTATTAAGACGTCGGCAAGCAGTCAACATCAAAGGAGTGCAACTTCTGTAAGTAGTACTATTATTTATTCTGTGCCATCAGGTGGTTTTGTATTCGTTTTCACCCTTATTTTATAAAAGAGCATATGCATTCAAGCTCTCAATCCGTGTTGTCACGTCCGCAAAATGGGAGATGGCTGCCGAAAATGGGTCTCCCTTTAAAATGGTCGAGAAGGGCGTCCGCTGCCACATGTTTTATACGTGTGATCATTTACTGCTTGTGGAGGCTGGTCCGCTCGAGGTTATTATTCATTTAATAACGTTAATTTTGTAGTGTAGTGTAATTTTATTACACATCATGCTTTGATTACTTATGGGTCTATTCCTTTTATTTTTGACTAGTGACCTGCCCCGGCATAACCTGGATAAGATCTATTAACGTGGCGTTATTTAGATTCAGGATAATCAAAGACAATTTATTTTATCACTTTTTCGTTTTCTACCGACCTAAAAAGGAGGAGGTACTCAATTCGACTGTATCTTTTTTTTATATGTATTACCTCATAACTTTGTTCTACGTTAACCGATTTCGATTTTTATTTGAAAGCTGGTGCTTCTCATGTGGTCCCATATAAATTTGATCAAAGTCTGACCAATCGTTTTTTAATAAGTTCTTAATAATACATATTGAAGTCGTTTGTACAAAATTTTTAATTATTTTTAAATCTTTAAGTTTTTCGGATAAAGTATAGCCTCATCTCAATCGGTTCAGACATTCCGAAGATTAGCCCGGTCAGACAGACAGACAAAAAAAAAAAATATTCATGTCTTAATGGCATGCAATGCAAATAACCCCCTCAGCTCAATAAAAGACGGTTATTTCAATATTATAGACAGATACTTCACTATCGTTGACCTTCTTCATTTAATTAATCGCCACAATAAACAGTAAAAACCTACGACTTTTCTGCCACCAGGGCGGCGCCACGGGAATGTGGTGAAATATTTGACAGATTTCATAGTGAGGAAGTTAATTTGTTAGAAAAATGTAGAGATAAATGTATCTTTCTGAAATATTAGTTATTTTTTATACAAATTAGATTAGAAATAGATAAACTAAACTCGGATATATCTAACGGTAGAAGAATTTATTAAAAAGTTAAAATGTGTAGTAATTTAAGAATACAGCACAGGCATTGTTTTGTGTTATAGTATATATATCTTCTGTTATAGTATATTTAATATAGTATATATTATATAAGATATACATGCAGTAGAAAATGAAAAACTTATAAAAAAAACGACGATGACACTGTTTGACAATCTGCGTAACAAATAAGTTCACCTTACTCCCAACTAGAGACATCTGGTGAGCGTACGATTGTTAGCCCTCATTGGCAGGTGGTTGGCACCACAGAGTAGTTCCAGATATCTTGCACATTTGATGCCGCTCCCCGTACCAGTTTATTTTTAATTGTTATCTTACGTAATATATTAGTTACTTGTGGATGATATTTCATGTGAATTATTAGTGAAAACGATGAAACAAGTGCTGCGATGGTGAAGTGAACCTCAAGATAATGGGTCTGTTCAGGCGCCATTAGATACTGTCGTCATTGACTGTATGCTGGCTCAATCTGCCGTTAAAATCGCCGAAAAACTTCGCAATGTAACGCATCAATTGTCATATTGTGAAGAAGTTTGTTAAACAAATTATTAAAAATGATAAAAGTGGCAATGCGCCAGCCATATAGCTGGAAGAACCGACAACCCTTTAGGTGAGGTTTAGGGCGGCCACCCACTAGATGGAATGACGACCTGGTAAGACATGCAGGAAGTCGATGAATGCAGGTGGCTCAGGACCTATTATTTGGGGGAGGCCTATGTTCAGCAGTGCAACATGTGAAGGGCTGTGACGACGACGATGATCATGCCACTGGCAGAAGTACAACAGTACAAGTCCATTACAAAGAAGAAAAAAAATTTGTATAATTAATGCATTACATGTTTAATTCACGCTTACTGATTACATAAAATAAAATTAAAAAAAACAATCTATTGCTATTAGCTCATTACTTAAACAACAGACATGATTTAAATACAATAATTTATTACACTATACAGCAATAAACACTTATTATTACTGCAATGTTTGTATTCAATTCAAATTAAATGTGTTCAAACATTTTCGTTTAATATTTCTATTAAGTAACAGTTTAAAGTCGTCTTGAAGACTTGCAGTACTATTCATAATGTGCTGAGACCGAATTTTGGGTCGCGGCGGCCAGATTCAACGGAGACTAGCCATCTGCGCAGGACAGGATTCTAATGTCCGAGTGTATGCGCAAGCACAGGTGCAATCTCTATTCCCTCACTCTCGTAGTCCGATGGGACGGCATCCGACACGACCGGAGAGAGATCAGGCGCAGCACCAACAGCTTTACGTGCTTGCCGAGGCACGGGGGTGAAACTCCGTCAATTTTTCACTTCGGGTTATTACTGAGAATTTCTTAACACATTAACTCAATAACTGATTTTTATTGGCCCGACACCAACGACGTAGTCAAAACTGATCTCTAAAGTAATGGTCCAGCATTAGCCAGGGAAAGCTTCTAAGCAAAGCGCCTGTCTTTGCCAACCATAATGATTTAAACAATTATCTCCTGCTTTAGATATAATTATCTTCAGCTGTGGACTATTTAATGAGCTGATAATGATAACGACACAAATGCTTAAATGTTTTTTTTAAAGTTCTTGTGAATTGTGTACATATTATTACATATTAATATAATGTTTTATTTAGTAACGTACAACAATTTGTTTTTTGGTGTGGACGTTCTACATATTATATCAATTGATCGAGGTTAAATATCCAGAGTCGGAACAATTATGGGCCGTACAAAAATAAGACTCACATAAGATACCTCGGGCTTATCATAGACTACTGCCTAACTAGGTCAGCGCATATTAGCAACTTAACCTGCCGTATTAGAAAATTAATACCAATTTTCAGAAAATTGAGGAATTCAGCTGATTTTGAAACCTTGCTATGTGTTTATTATGCCCTTGCTCAGAGTTTACTATAATATTGCATTGTAACCTGGGTTGGAATTGGAAAGACAACTCTACTTCCCTTAGAACGTGAACAGAGAGCAATATTAAAGGTTATGCTGGGAAAATCACAAAGATATAGCGCTGAACTTATTTTTAAGGAATGTCCTGTACTTACTGTAAGACAGCTATTTGTCATGTCTGTTATACTACGTAAGCACAAAAATACAGATTTTAAACCTAATTTAAAACGTAACAAAAATAGAATTCGTAAAATGACTTTTCATAGAACTGCTCTAGCCCGTTGAAAATATTATGGTCATTAGCAGTCATTTATATAATGTAGCAAATAAAGTAAGCAATATTTACCCTATGTCCCTTAATAAATGCAAGGACAAAATTCTAAATTGGGTGCTAAATCTTAGTTACATGGAAACAGAGAGTTTTATTTAAATTCTAACGCCTACACACTCACAAACACACACACACACACACACATACACAGGTTTGTGGTAATTAGAAAAAAAATTATCTTTATTTTCCATATTTATTTTAACATGTTTGTGTATTGTATAGCGAAATGAAACGCTTTTTTATTTATTTTGTACTACTCAGGGTGGAAGACGCTGACGGCTGTAACACAGTTTATACTAGTATGGCCGTCAACGTCTAATAAATTATTATTATCAATTCTTTATATTTCTTCTCTTCTTTGAGAGTTTGAAACACCGCACACACGGGTCGGAACCAAGTATGTGAGGGGAAATTTAAATTGTAAAAGTGGATGATAAAGTAGAAGAAGTCAGAAACTTTCGGGTGATGCGACAGGTGTTGAGGATGGTGGCTTTTTGGAGCATGTGAAGTGTATGAGTAGGCATGTGTAGTGTGTTAAGGCTTTGTGTGAGTGATTTTGTTATAATACCGGTGGATGAGAGAACTATCGGGACGATGTGAACATTTTGTGCTTTCCATTGAGTTTCAATTTCTATGGCAAGTTCTTGATATTGTAGTTTGAATGTTATGTGCGTTTGGTATTGCTATATCTATCAGGTAAACTGTTTTATTGGTCTTGTCGTGAACGGTAATGTCAGGTTAAATGAAACTAATTTTTACGGATTATATCGCGTTTAATTTTAACTTTTTAATTCCCGACGTTTCCCCCCCGTGACCATGGGTGCTGTAAAGCACCCGAAACGTCGGGAATTAAAAAATTAAAATTAAACGCGATATAATCCGTAAAAATTAGTTTCATTTAATGTGTAGTCTTCGCGTAGGTAATGTCAGGTCTATTGTAATGAATAGTTTTATCTGTTATTATTGTTCGGTCCCAGTAGATTTTCTGATTGTTACTTTCTAATATTGTTTCAGGTTTATACTTATAATATGGCTGCATCTTATCTACGAATTTATATTTGTATGCTAAATGTTGGTGTATGGTTGCAGCGACTTGGTCATGACGATGTTTATAATCGGTTTGTGTAAGTGATTTACATGCTCCTGTAATATTTTGTATGGTTTCAGAGGAATTGTTGCAATGTCTGCACATGTCAGTAGTCTGATTGGAGTCTTTTATGATGTATTTTACGTAATTACGAGTTGGTACTATTTGATCCTGTATGGCAAGCATAAAACCCTCGGTCTCGGGAAACAGTTCACCTCGTTTGAGCCATTCGTTCGACTTAATTTTATCGACGTGTGGCTGGCTCAGATAGGCTCGATGTCTTCCATGTAGGGCTTTTTCAGACCATGCTGCGATCTTTTGTTGTGTTCCCATAATGTGTTCATTAATTTGCGTGCTTCTGTTCTGTAAGTTAAGTGGTGTAAGTTTTTTTTCTATTTCCGTTATGTGTTTGTGTAAAGATGAGTGTTCTGATTTGTTATGGAAGTACGCTCTTAGCGAAAGTATTTGTTTGTTGTGTAAATTGTGTATATCTATCAGTCCTCTTCCCTCTTCTTGGCGTGGTAGTGTAAGTCTCTGTATGCATGATTTTGGATGATGTTTTCTGTGTTTAGTTAGAAGTGTATTGAGTGTGCGTTGTAGTTTTTTTGATGTCAGTTTTTGACCATCGTATAATTCCGAAAGAGTATGTGAGAATAGCTATTACAAATGTGTTGATGGCTTTAATTTTGTTTCTAGAGTTGAGGTTGGTTTTTAAGATAAGGTTGAGGCGATGCGAGAATTTTTTGAGCAGTTCTTGTTTTATAATATTTTGTTGAATGCGTCTGGACTGTTTAAAACCTAAGTATTTGTATGTACTGTGTTCCTCCATTGGTTTGATTGATTCACCTGAATTGAGTGTGTAACTATTGCTTTGAATCTTGCCTTTTACAATAGACAATATTTTGCATTTATCTACTCCGAATGACATAAAAATATCTTGAGAAAATTGTTGTGTTGTGTCTGCTATTTGGAATAGTGTATTTTTATCTGCTGTATATAACTTTATGTCATCCATGTACATAAGGTGTGTTAGGGTATATTGCGTGTTATTGTTTTTCAATGTAAATCCCATGTCAGTATTATTTAGTAAGTGTGAAAGTGGATTGAGGGCCATGCAAAACCACAGAGGACTTAGGGCATCTCCTTGTAATATACCACATTTTATACAGATTGGTTCAGTAGTTACACTCAAAGAGGATTGATTAATTTTAAGCACAGTTTGCCAATTTTGCATAGAAGTTTCTAAGGATAGTTTCAGTTTTGGGTGAATTTTATACAGATTTATTATTATTATTATTATTATTTATTAGTGATTTAAACAAATACTAACATAAAATAGACAAAATACTCAAAAATAGAAAATGTTAAGCAATAAATGCAAAGTTAACCTTACTTTGTGGCAACTTTGCCATCAGGGTTTATAATGAAAATAATAGTATTTGACTTCAAGGTTGAATGTAAGTTTATCTCAATATAATACACAACACTCAGAGTTATGATTTGCTCCGTTAATTGTGTTGCAAATAACAAAGTTTACGCTTGTGGCAAAGTTGCCCTCCCATTTTTCAATATTTCATACAAACTTGAAAATATGTGTCATGGTTATCAAAAATCCTTGATTACTTACTTTGCTTAATTTTTTTATATAATTCTTTCCACAATAATTTCTTAAACACAAATCTAAAGTTTATCAAACAAAAATACTCTCGTCTAAAATATTAAATCAACTTGGCGCAATAATAAGCTTAAATCAATTATAGTATAGATAAAAAAAAGCTTCTCACAATCATTTTTAACAAGTATTAGTTTTTTTTATTAGTCATCAATCATCATCATTTATTACGACCCGTAATAAAATTATGTCAGGTAAAAAAATAATTATTGTAATCAATCTGAATAATGTTTTCCCACAATAGCAAAACATTCATAATCATCCAAAATTACACGGTTTTTTGGGTGAAAATTAATATCAATACACTAAGTTGAAATTATGAAAAATACTGAGTATATAGTAATAATATTATGAATGCCCGACAACGCAGTAAAAATAATATAGATTTCTCGCAGTAAAGATAATATAGATGAATTGATTGACGACTCGACGACTTCCAGCCTCCCGAACAAGCCGGTTTCCGAAAAGGCTTTAGCACCATGGACCACATACATACCCTTCGGCAAATTGTACAGAAGTCTGAGGAGTACAATTTGCCACTATGTCTGGCGTATGTGGACTATGAGAAAGCCTTTGATTCCGTTGAAATTTGGGCGGTGCTGCAGTCCCTTCAGCGGTGCCAAGTTGACTGTTGGTATATCGAAGTGCTGAAGTGCTTGTACAGTAGGGCTACGATGGCTATCCGAGTACAGAACAGGAGTACGAAACCTATCCAACTGCAGAGAGGTGTAAGACAGGGTGACGTTATATCCCCGAAACTCTTCACCGCTGCATTGGAGGACGTTTTCAAGCTTCTGGACTGGAAAGGATACGGTATTAACATCAATGGCGAGTACATCACTCACCTTCGATTTGCCGACGATATAGTCCTTATGGCAGAATCGCTGGAGGACCTAAGCACTATGCTCAATGACCTCAATAGTGCCTCCCAACGGATAGGTCTTAAGATGAACATGGACAAAACAAAGATCATGTTTAATGTCCATGTCACACATATGCCGGTAGTTGTTGGGAGCACTAAGCTCGAAGTTGTTGACGAGTATGTTTACCTGGGACAAATAGTCCGACTAGGTAAGTCCAACTTCGACCGAGAGGTCAATCGACGGATTCAACTCGGCTGGGCAGCGTTCGGGAAATTACGGCACATCTTCTCGTCAGGTATACCTCAAAACTTGAAAACGAGGCTGTACAACCAGTGCGTGTTGCCAGTGATGACATACGGAACTGAGACGTGGTCCTTCACTGCTGGCCGGATGAGGAAGCTCCAGGTCGCTCAGCGAGCTATGGAGAGGGCTATGCTCGGAGTCTCACTGCGTGATAAACTTAGAAATGAGCTTATCCGCAGTAGAACCAGCGTGACCGACATAGCCCAACGGATTAGTAAGCTGAAGTGGCAATGGGCCGGCCATATAGCTCGAAGAACCGACAAACGATGGGGAAAAAGGTTCTCGAGTGGCGGCCTCGTACCGGCGTACGAAGTGTAGGGCGTCCCCCCACTAGATGGAGTGACGACCTGGTAAGACATGCAGGAAGTCGATCGATGCAGGTGGCTCAGGACCGTGCTTTGTGGCATTTTTGGGGAGGCCTATGTTCAGCAGTGGACTTGTGAAGGGCTGTAATGATGATGATGATGATGAATGATTGACGACTCATTTGGTAAAATCGGTCTAATGGGCTGCTACGGTGAAACATGCAAACGTGGTAGAGCCACGCTGCAGCTATATTATGGTTGTAGCACGAATGGGTCGGCTCGTCCGGGGTAGGACCACGCTCTTAGAGAATACCAGCGTAAAATAGCAGTTTAATGCTGCTATGTTTGTATGGTGAGTGTAGAGAACAGGATACCCTTTTTACTGGAAAAGAGGCATTCCATCTTAGTCCTCACGGGGAACAACGCATCTGCATTTTGATTCTTAATCGATGATAAATGTAGATGTCTGTGGGCCACAGCATCCACTTACCATCATGTGGACTGTGTGCTCGTGTGTCACACATATTCTATAAGAAAAAAACATCGATACAAACATACATACATATAATGTCAAGTACAGAACCCTTTCTTCAAATAGTCGTAATTGGTTAAAAATATAGGTTGAAAGTGACAACCCTTGGTTGTAGCAAAACATGGCAAAGTAACCGTCACATCGTGGCATCACTAGTATGGTAACTTTGCCAAGTTAGTTTTATAGATAAATGTTAAGACCAACTTGTTAAAAACGATATATTACATTTGATAACCATTAATATTACGTTACTACAAAGATATAGATACCCACATTCAGTATTTCAAACAAAATCATCAAAAGTTCTGGAGCACTGAACAAAGAGGTTATTTCGCCGGCACAATTCCGCGTTAAAATAAAATGCCAAAATGAACTCTCATGTTGCCATAACGAAAGTAATGCTTGTCAATTAGTTATTGTATTTTCATCCAAAAAATGGCTTATCTCGAAAAACGTTACATTTTCCGTGTTAATCTTAATTTTGTAGTAGTAAATCCCTGATGGCAAAGTTAACTGCTATTGGTAAAGTTGCCAGACTTGACTGTACATTAAAGGAGTGTTAGTGGTGGATCGGCACAACCGGGGAGGACCACGCTCTCACAGAATGCCGCGTGAAGTAGCAACATTATATTGTTGAATTTCGTTTGGTGAGTATAGAGAACCAGCCGGCGACCCATTTTAGTGGTAACAACGGGTTTTATTTGTATAGCAATGGTAACAAGGCATCCCATTTTAGTCCTCAGGGTGACAACGCAATGCATTTTGATTCTTAATCTATTTAATATATTATACAAATAAATAAAATTGAAGTGTCTGTTTGTAATTTCATATATATATATATATATATATATATATATATATATATATATATATATATATATATATGTTCCGACTAATCTCCGAAATGGCTGGACCGATTTTGACGGACATTTATTGGCACATAGCTGATGTTATATGGAGTAACTTAGGCTACTTTTATTTTAGAAAAATAATTGGGGTTCCGCGCAAAAGAAATAAAACACATCAGTCATTGTTTGTCACCCTTACTTCTATCAAACAAAATAAAGAAAATACCGAAGAGTATTGTCATCGCTGTCATGTGGTGGCGGCGTAAAATCCCATCAATTAATTTTGTCCTGTGGTTGTCGAAGAGGCGACTATGGGAAATGCTAAAAAGATCTTATGGCTACCGAAAGGTGATGGTGATGCCATCTCGTTACGCCAAGCGCGAAATATTAGGTATTTATATAATCGGCGATTGGCAGCAGGGACTAAAGCTGCGAAACGTCTGATAATCTCTCTAAAATGAGAGAGACCTACATCCAGCTTCTCATCATCGTACTAATCTACCTCTCCACTTATAAATCTTAGCACGGGAAGGTTTTACGTGGTAGAATCAAGCTGCAGCTATGTTATGGTATGCTCACAGAATACCAGCGTAAAATAGCAGCTTAATGCTGCTGTGTTTCGTATGGTGAGTGTAGAGAACCGAAAACCCTTTTTGCTACAAACGAGGCGTTCCAGCCTAGTGCACGGAGGTGACAACGCATCTGCATCTGATTTTGATTAAGGATAGATGTAGATGTCTATTGGCCACGGCATCCACTTACCATCAGGTGGACTGTGTGTTTTTGGTTACCCTTATTCTATCAATGTTAGCACCTGATGGTTTGGACGAGTGCCTCTGGTGTTGTCGCCTATTTCTAGTGAAGATAATAATATTTGATTGTGTTTGGAATTTGTTGACATGATAAAATTCTCCCAGGAGAAAACAACACATATTATTAAAACGAAAAACTAAAAAAGTACAGCTGCGTCTCAGAATGTACTCTTATAAATGTGCGTAGTATAGAAGCAATAACTGCGATGTTTTTGTTAACAGTCACTTTTGTAGTTCAGTGACTAAGCACTTGGCCGCGGGCCGCGGATTAGAATACCGCACGGAACAATTCGTCGCTGACGCCGCAAAGGGGCGAACCTCAATTTAAAAAATACAGGAGAGTAGAGCAAAACAACATTTATTTTACCCAATTACTATCTTTTGTCATCAGAAAATTCAAAATATTAGATTTAATGGAAAACTACAAATACGATTATGTTTATGATGAGAAAAAGCTAGTAATCGTGGAATAATAAATGTTTTCTTGTTCTCCTGTAATTTTACAATTGAGGTTCGCCCTTTGCGGCGTTAGCGACAATGTTATTTGTATGGCTTACATATGTTTTTTTTAAATACTAGCCATGCTATTAATATTACTAAAATTCCTTAAACCATTCCCTTAAACCATTCCCTTCAACCACTCCTGTTAAAGCGAGTGGTTCACGACAGTAGTCGAATAGCGGATTTGAACCCACGATCTTTTGAGTTCGCGGTCCGAACCCTGCCATTAAGCTACTGTCGATTGTTCCGGGTTTGGATTTTTGTTCAAGTGTAATTTATGTATTATAGATGTTAAACATTAATCAACTTTTAACATCTTTAATATAATGAATTTCCGCAAAGTAACACCGGTTTCTAGTTATCAATTTATGTACCTACTTTAAATGCCCGTCACGAATTCATGATACAAGAAAAAAAAACTAGTGTGAGTATTTTATAAAATAAATTAAATAAAAACTAGTCCTTAGGCTCAACTTATCAGTGCCATTTTTAAAAACAATTTTATACTTACCATTTTTTAATACAGAATAATGATGACAAACGAGCACACAGTCCACATGATGGTAAGTGGATGCTGTGGCCCACAGACATCTACATTTATCATCGATTAAGAATCAAAATGCAGATGCGTTGTCAACCCTGTGGACTAGGATCAAAAACCTCCGTTCCAGTAAAAAGGGTCTCCGGTTCTCTACTCTTACCATACGAAACACAACAGCATTGAGTTGCTATTTATGCTGCCCATTCGTGCTACAACCATAATAAAGTGGTAGTGTGGTTCTACCACGTATAAATCCACCAAATCTCCGTAATACGAAATATTTGATAGACACATGCCTTGGTATATTCAGTGTTTTTTAAGAGTGAAAAAAATTATATGTATAGAACCAAAGAGTATTAAGTGTGAGTCCAATAAATTAAAGGGAACGCGCAACCAATATAAGAATGTCGTGTCGAAACGCGAGGTCAACGTCTGACGCTTTGTCCTAATAAACTATATTAATATAAAGTAGCTATTGTCGTCCGAATGACCAACTTAGCCGATAAATAAGAATAAGAGACCGAATAACAATTTCGGTCACGGCGACCAGTCTCACCGGAGACTAGCCATCTGCACAGGATAGGATTATAGTGCACGCGTGTATGTGCAAGCACAGGTGCATTCTCTATTCCCTCAGTCTCATAGTCCGATGGGTCGTTATCCGACACGACCGGAAAGAAACCAACGGCTTTACGTGCTTTGCGAGGCGTTCGTAGGGACAAGGACGGGTTATGTCGGACTCGCACCGACTAAAACCGCCATGGGGTTCCACCTTTGCCGCATATTGGCAGGGCGACGGAAACGCTTTCACACACATCCCTGGAGCACCGATCGCCCTAGGATGACCCCCTAAGAGAACAACCGTTCCCTTTCCTCCTAGCAAGGCGTTCCATCCTATACGGCATTCGTCTTAACTTGAGCAACGGTCAGCTTAAGCCCCTTTTATAAAAGGATTGTTAAATTAACATTAGAATTAATTGTGTTTCAAGTCCCTAACGATTTTAAAATAACAAAATTATACAATATTCTTTGATATGCTTTAACTAATTGCCAGTATCGGTGACAGACATCAATCATTCAAATCAAAAATCCATTACCCTGTCGATTTTAACATGGCTAGTTTTTTTTTTAATGTGGTAAACGCCACCTCACCATCTACTTGTGTCATGTCTTCGATTGAGAATCAAAATGCAGATGCGTTTTCACCCATGATGACTTAGATGGAATGCCTCATTTCCAGTAAAGAGGTCTCCGGTTCTCTACACTCACCATAAGAAACACAGCAGCATTAAGTTTTTTACGCTTGTATTCTGTGAGAGCGTGGTCCTTCCCTGGTCGAGCTGACCCATTCGTGCCGCAGCCATAAATAAGCTAGAGAGTAGCTCTACCAAGTAAAAAAAATCACCTAGAGCGTGCTAGCTAAGCTCTATCATATACACGTGCGTCTATATATTAATATACAACTTATTTCGCTTTGAACTCCTTTAACAACTGCTGTACTAAGGGTCCTCTCGTCTCCAGGAACATGGAAGTGATCGGCATTGTGGGTGAGGGTCGTGAGGAGACGTGGGCGCGCAGCATGCAGCCTCCGCGACTGCTCATGCAGCGCGTGCACATACCCTTCACCTTCAAGCTGGTGGAGAACCAGCCCGTCGAATACAGTGGTGAGTACCAACCGCACTACGTTACGCGGCCCTATGGTTTGTAAACACTTGGGGTTACAGTGGCCAGTAATTTGAACAGTTTTTCGCACATTCTTCAAAAAATATATTTGAAATTTAACTTAATAATATATACTAATGGTCGTCCAGTGGTCAAAATTCGACTGTAATTCATAAAAACGTTAACAAACACGTAACCGTAAACGTAACACAGTTTGTTTATGTATTGTTTTCGAGTACTTTACAGCACCTATGGTCACGGTGGTCTGAGGTGTTCGACGTTCCAATGTCACAGTTAACCGCAGATACCCTCAGTTTAAATGTATAAATTTTTCCGATATACGCAAAATGAGCTTACAGTATCTTGAAGTATATTGCTGTTATATGTTTGTTTTGGGATTTAATTAAAATTTAAAAAAATAATAAAATCCCAACCCAATTTCATTTAAATGTGTAGTGTTCGCGTAAACATAAGAAATCATTACCTTGTTAACAAAGTAAGGCTTGAACTCGAACATCAATATTAAATGACGGCTTTAACCTCGCGTTCGGAGATAAAGCAAAATTGAGGTAAACTATATATGTAATTTTAAAAAAAAACAAGGATAACGTACACCGAAGAAAATATTCTATTGCGGTATACAATACAGTACAATAGTCTTTATTGTACACGTTGTAGGAAAGGTAAATATAACAAAAATAAACAAATATTGAGGGAAAAACAAAAGGCGGTCTTATTGCTACCTAGCAACCTCTTCCAGATAACCCAGAAAAAGAATAAAATAAAATAGAGAAATAAATAATAACGGGTAGGTACATTAAAATAAGAAAGGATACCAATTTATACACTAAAAAGACAACATACTTTAGGTAGATCACTGAACATAAAGAAGAGGAGAAAGAGAGAGAGGTTAGAGAGACAAATAGTGTTCCTTAACCTGTTTCTTGAACAAACGTAAGGATTAAGCACTTTTAATCGACTGTGGTAATGAGTTCTAAAGTCTAACTTCAAGAACAGAGAATACGAGGGCGACACTTAAGTTTTAGAACTGGCCACTTGTAAACGATATAATAAAAAAATAAATTCAAATTTTGAAAATGGAACTATTTGCCAATATTATTGTGTATGTATTTTATTAATTTGTCATTTGTTTACGATTTGGCGGCAAATTTAAAATTGTCTAAGTCGTCACGTCAGCATGAATTTAACACGAGAAAATTTTCGTACAATAATTTTTTATGACTTTCGATGTCATTTAAGTCAACAAGAAAGTTATGATAAACTTCGATTTGGATTTATTGTTATGATCCTGAAACTAAGAGACAGTCTGCTGTCTGGGTGTTTCCTTCGAGGAGTTGCCAACTAAAGTGAAGAGAGGTCGAAGCGTGGGAAAAAGATGGTGACCTCGTTCTTCGGAAGGACAGGTCATTACGCAACAATTGTTATAGAGGATCCAAAACAGTTACTGCAGAGTGGTACACTAACAATTGTTTGCCACTAGTCTTGGAAAAGTTCGGGAGAAACGACCTTGCAGTAGGATCCTCCTTCACCACGACAACGTCTCGTCGCACACCGCCAAGCAAACAATCGACTATTTGGCGACGTCAGACGTGGAATTACTGGGTCACCCGCCCTATAGCCCCGACCTCGCACCTTTGGATTTTTATTTATTTCCGAAAATAAAAGAAAACTTCGAGGAAAACGTTTTATGGACGCCGAGGAAGCAGTGGCTGCGTTTCAAAATGCCGTCAAAGAGGCCCCTAAGGACGAGTGGGCAAAGTGCTTTTTCAGTGGTTCCATCGGATGCAGCGATGTATTGATGTAAATGGACACTATTCTGAAAAGATATAATAAAACTAATAACTTGCTAGTTTGTTCTGATTGTTGGATGTTTTGATTTTCTAAGAACTTTCAGTGTCACCCTTGTATTTATCATAAAATGTAGAGGAGTGCAAAGGACATTGGAGGAATAGTGTTAGCATCCACTACTCCCTTATCATTCCGTAGGTATTGTTCAAAATGAAAGCTAGAGACTTTGGATAAAGCAAATATATATATTTTTAAATAATAATGTTAGCGCACACTGAGACTGTGTGAGGAAATTAATATATGAACTTTGGCCTCTCCATAAATTTATTAAAGGGTAATGTACGTACACAAAAATAAAAGTAGTTTTACAAAAATAAGTGATATTCATTCTGTAAATACAAGGAACAGACACAAGATAGTAGTACCTACCAGCTACTCGACTCCACCGGGTCAGTAATTCATTCTTGGGGCGATGTATACGCTTTTACAACAAAATCCCAGAAAATATACAAAATTGGACCTGCTCAAAGTTCAAAAACTTTATTAAATGAAGTTTGTACAAAAAGGGTTATTATAATATTAAGGAATTTATGGATTATAGTAACCCTGGGAATGAGGTGATCGCTACCAAGCTATTTCTAATTTGTTTTGTATTGTTAATTGTGTAACATACATGATTGTAATCAGTTATTTAAAAAAGCCCCGCTGGGTTTCTTGCTAGTTCTTCCGAGGACAGAGGTTTTTTGCGAACCAGTGGTAGTTAAACATAAGATTGACTTTCAGTAAGTACTATTTATATTCTATATTGAATAAAAAAGTTTTTGTTTCTGTTTCTTCAAAAGGCGATAGAGGGAAAAGACAAATGAAATGGGCAGCAGCATCTTGATAATAACACAAACAATTAAAAAAACGACATAATTTACACCGGTTCGCAAGACAAAGGCCTTCTCAGAGGGGACCCGACAAGAAACTTTTTTATTTAAATGCCACTACATTAGCAATGTACATGCGACTATACCAACTTTAACAGCCTCTTGATTCCGATAAATAGCAGCACAATCAACTAAGCAACATCACAACTTCAAGATAACATCTAGAATGTCGTCTAAATAATTATATTAACAATATCATCCCCTGTTTTTCCACCCTTACGAGTGAAATAATTTCTCCAAATGTACACAAGACGACATCTGAAGTGAACTTACTAGAAATATTTAGTATATCCATTATCCACTCCAGCCTAAAAAAAGTCCACTGCTGAACATAGGCCTCGCCCATAGATTGCCTCATTTTTTTTTGTCATAGTTGCCACGCTGCGCAAGGCGGGTTGGCAATCGCAGTTTTCTTTATTTTTAGTTGTTACTAGGAAGACGCTGCTGCCTATCTCCTGATTTGTTTCCCTCTGTCGCCTCTTACAGGGACGTGTAGTGGCGGTGTAAGAATATCCACTAGGTACCACATATCTTCCCGTGGGTGTCGTAAGAAGCGACTGAGGAATGTCAAACACCTCGTTCCTCCCCCGTGACCATTTTTTCTTAAATTTAAATGGAGCAAACCTTGAGATACAGCCTATTTTATAAAAAAATATCTTTTAAATTGCTTCACAGTAGGCGATATTATCGCGTGACACACATACAAATTACAGTCG
Organism: Parnassius orleans; assembly: GCA_029286625.1. Lineage (NCBI taxonomy): Eukaryota > Metazoa > Arthropoda > Insecta > Lepidoptera > Papilionidae > Parnassius > Parnassius orleans. The sequence continues at coordinate 1,064,753 of JAGSMP010000206.1, forward strand.
AATTAAAAACGTCCTCCTTTTTTCAAAGCCGTCTAAAAATAACATAGAAATCTGATTACTTAAATGGATTCTTCGACAACGACCAAGTTCTTTCCCATCGGCGTGATTCACTGGCCTTGCGAAGTGACGTTGCATCTCTGTGCATCTTCTATCACATACGAGGGTGATCCAAAAGTAATGATAATGAAAATAAAACACGGTAATTAAAGTTAAAATAATAATTTATTTTTCTACATAGTCTCCTAACAAATCAATACATTTAGTCCATCTTTTTTCTAAACCCAGGATTCTCTTTGAAAAAAATTCTTTGTCTTGACCCTCCCAAAACGCTTCAACAGCGGCCATTACTTCGCTATCGTCTTCGAATTTCTTGCCTCGGAGGCGTTCCTTGAGCCGAGGAAAGAGGTAGAAATCACTAGGAGCTAGATCTGACGAATAGGGAGGTGTTCGAGCAGTTCGAATCCCGTTTCTTGAATGGCAGCCATCGCAACTGCGGCTTTGTGAGCCGGTGCGTTGTCTTGGTGAAACAGCACTCCAGCTCGCAGTTTGTCGCGTCTTATTTCCTAATGGCCTCCCGTAATCTTCTTATTTGGTCTGCGTAGTAAGAGCCCGTAATAGTGGCTCCTTTTCCAAATATTCCACCATAATTATGCCTTGAGCGTCCCAAAAACAGATGCCATAACCTTTCCCGCCGAACTTGAAACTTTGAATTTCTTTGGCGTCGGTGAGGAGGCTCGCTTCAAGTCATCGATTGTTGTTTCGTTTCAGGATCAAAGTGGTGGATCCAGGTCTCATCCATAGTCACAAAACGGAACAAAAATTTTCTTGATCTGCTTGGAACTTTTCGAGATTGACCCTCGAAATGTCAACTCGATTTTTCTTTTGCTCGTCGGTTAACATTCTGGGTACCCAACGCGCAGAGACCTTTTTCATATGCAACTCGTTCGCAAGGATTCTTTGAACGCTGCCATATGAGATTCCTGTGACCTCAGCTACATGCCTGATGGTCACTCTTCGATCTGCCAACACAACATCTTCGACTTTTTTCACGTTGTCTTCAGTGAGGGACGTGGATGGGCGTCCTTCGCGATGTTCATCTGCAGTGGATGTTCTGCCCAGTTTAAACTCCTTGGCCAAGCGTGCAATTGTAGAATATGGAGGAGCAGAGTCCCCCAATGTTTCCACTAAGTCACTGTGTATGTCTTTTGAAGACATTCTTTTCAAACATGACAGATGACAGCTCTAATTTCGTTTTTCTCCATGTTGATGTTATCTCTTTGTCAGTTCGTATTCAAATGAATGTATCTCCTGGAAATCGTGATCTATTTATATGATTTTTTTAGGCTGACGTAGTGAGTATATAAGCAAGCAAAAATATTTTTGGATTTTATGCGGACCTGAAGTAACCGATTATCATTACTTTTGGATCACCCTCGTATACCACGTGGAGTGCTCAAAGGAATTAATCCGATTAGTTCCAGCTGCTTAACATCACCATTGTACACCGCGACAGAACTCAAAATTTTATATACATCATCTTGATGGTTTGCAGCTCACTATAACGCGTTTTACAAGGAATTTCTGCCATGCACGACCATATTGTGACATTTACTGTCGCCAGCGGCTTTTCTGACCGATATGCCTTAGGTATTATTATACGTGGTAGAGCCACGCTGCAGCTATATTTTAGTAGTAGCACAAATGGATCGGTTCGACCGGGGAAGGATGACGCTCTCACAGAAAATCAAAAGAAAACTAACTGAGTTAAACACACACACACACACACACACACACACACACACACACACACACACACACACACACACACACACACAACTGTCATTGCTATTGAAATAAACATATTTTGATATTTTTACAGGAAACGAGTCATTGCATCTTAGTCCTCAGTGGTGACGACGCATCAAATTTTTTTATTCTTAATTATATATGAGATTAGATGTAGATGTCTATGAACCATGGCATCCTTTTACCATCAGGTGGACTGTGTGCTCGATGGTCAACTTATTTCTATAAAAAAGGAAACTTTCAAAATAGAGCGTACTTCTTTCTAAATGGCTGGCAACGCTCCGGCAAATTCATTGGTGTTGCAGATGTTTATGGGTGACGATGATCACTTGCCACCACTTGAGCCGTATGCTTGCATCTCTTCTTTAAAAAAAAAATTTGCACATCATTAGCCAGCACAGTAAAAATACAATAGTAAAGATCAATGTACTAAACTGGAAGTCTGTCGAACAATGCCCTTGCGTGGTTTGCCTTGAGCGAAAAATGCCGACACAAAACATCTTTCACTACTCACTACAGTTTAAATGATGCAGGAGGGACATCTTATTTTAAAAAAGTTAAAAAAATAAATACATATTATGGTTGTAGCGCGAATGGGTCAGCTCGACAGGGGTTATGCTGACAGCTTAATGCTGCTGTGTTTCGTTTGGTGAGTGTAGAGAACCAGAGACTCTTTACTGGAAAAGAGGCATTCCATCTTAGTCCTCACGGCTGACAACGCATCTTCATTTTATTCGCAAACAAGGATAGATGTAGATGTCTATGAGCCACAGCAACCACTTACAATCAGGTAGACTGTATGCTCGCTTGTCACCCTTATCCTATAAAAAAAAACCACTGCGATACTGTACCGTCCAGCGATTGTATAAAGTATAAACACTGTGTTGATTGCAGGCTTATCAGTATGCGCGTATATTTTCGTCACACTTCCGCGTGATAGCGCACGTGTCTGCGGACCCGCTCGATGTAAGCTCGTATATTGTATGTTACAGTCTAATACAGTCGAGTCTCTTACAGTATATCTTATTTCTTAATTTAAACGTTACCCCCACACTAGGATTTTCTCATGTACCGTGGAGACAGTTTACAAACTACAAACATAAATTGCACAAGGACAAACATTATTTGTAGGCCATACAAATACTTTAACGGTGGTTTAACGGTGGTAGAGCCACGCAGCAGCTTTTGCTGTTGCATGTATGGGCCGGCTCGAGCCGGGTTGGTACCACGACCTCACAGAATGCCGGCGTGAAGTGGAAGCTCTGCTTTTGCGTTTCGTCTGGTGAGTGCAGGTGACCGGAGGCCCAATTCTCCCCCCCCCCCCTCCTCCATCAACATGGTAGCGGAATTAAATTTTAGACTACCCCAGGAGGGTACCAGCACCCCTGGAGAATCCCTCGCTGAGCATCCACGACCATGCTACTCCACTCCTGAGCGTGGGTGCTCAGGCTGCCCCGCGTATTCGGGGAGGGGCAGAATTCCGCTCAAAACAAAAACTGCAAACTGAGCAACAAGACCAAGGCGACCCTGCCACGCTATCTGTGGATTTCTGCAACATCAGGGGACTTCACTCGAACCTAAATGCCGTCCACTACCATGTCGAGACGGCGAAGCCGGCCTTGCTCTTTCTGACCGAGACGCAGGTGTCCTCTCCGGCTAATACTTCGTATCTCTCCTACCCGGAGTACAAATTGGAACACTCCTTTGTGCCTCGGGCTGGAGTTTGCGTATACGTCAGAGAGGACATCTGTTCTCGACGCCTCGGCAGTCTTGAAGGTTCGGACCTGTCCATCCTTTGGCTACGCGTAGATAGCGACGACCATCCGCGCATCTACGGGTGCCTCTATAGGTCCCATAGCGGTAATGCCGAAACAGACCGACTCATCGACCACGTCCAAATGGCTACAGATTCCTTGCTACAACAGGTCCCATCCGCAGAGATCGTGATCCTTGGCGATTTTAATGCCCACCACGCCGAAGGAGATTATGACTTTTCCTTGGCATATGGTCTGACACAACTGGTTACTTAGCCTACGCGGATTCCAGATGTGAAGGATCATACACCTTCCCTGTTGGATCTTCTGCTGATCTCTCATCCGGACAGATATCAGGTCTCCGTCGATGCCCTCTCGGCTCTTCGGAACATTGTCTGATCCGGAGTGTGCGGCCACTCACGCTCCCTCGCGGTTGCGTTCTGCAGGTTGCCGCCGTGTTTGGCATTACGGGTCGGCGGATTGGGGCGGAATGCGGTCTTTCTTTGCATCCTACCCATGGGGCGGGTTTGCTTCTCGCCGGATGAACCCAGCGCTGTTGCTGACTCTGTCACTGATGTGGTGTTACAGAGAATGGAACTATTTATTCCATCATCTGTGGTACCCATCGGAGGCAGATCGCAGCCTGGTTTGGTCGCTCCTGTAAGACTGCATTACGCAGTAAGCAGGAGTGCTATCAGGCCTGGGCTGAGGCTTCGGCGGCTCGGGATGTAAACACCAGCATGCTTAAAAAGTATAACTTCGCCTCCAGGTCCTTCAAAGTGTTATTGCCAAGGCAAAGTCAGAGCACATAGGCAGAATTGGCGAAACTAGTTCGCCTTCCTTCGGGAACCCGTGCATTCTGGTCTCTCGCCAAGGCTGTCCAAGGGACGTCAACAAGTCGAGTGGGCCTGATGGAGTCCAACTTATTGTGCTGAGGACGTGTGCTCCGGAGTTGGCACCGGTTCTAACGCGTCTTTCCGGTACTCCTACTCCTAGGCGTAGTCCCGAAATCATGGAAGACAGCTTTGTCCAACCGATCCCTAAAAGGCGACCGCTCAGACCGTCAACTACAGGCCTATCGCCATCACTCCCTTGTTCACCAAAGTAATGGAATCCATTATAAACTGCCAGCTCATGTGGTACCTTGAGGATCACCACCTGATTAGTGACCGCCAATACGGTTTTCGTCGGGGTCGATCAGCTGGTGATCTTCTGGTCTACCTGACTCATAGATGGGCTGAGGCAGTAGAGTTCAAGGGGGAGGCATTGGCCGTTAGTTTGGACATTGCGAAGGCTTTCGATCGGGTTTGGCACAAAGCGCTTCTTACGAAGCTCCCTTCCTATGGGCTTCCCGAGAAATTGTGCAATTGGATCACCAGCTTTCTTGCAGATCGGAGCATCAAGGTCGTTGTAGACGGTGCATGCTCCGACTACAAACTATTAACGCTGGTGTTCCACAAGGCTGCGTGCTATCACCAACGCTGTTTCTTCTGCATATCAATGATATGTTGCAAACCGGTAGCATTCATTGCTATGCGGATGATAGCACTGGTGATGCTCTATACGCCGGCCGTGCGAATATTTCTCGGGAAAACGTCGCCGAGTACCGGAACAAACTTGTGTCTGAAGTCGAGTCTTTGCTGAACAAAGTCTCGGATTGGGGGCGACTAAATCTAGTCCAGTTTAATCCTCAGAAGACACAAGTTTGCGCGTTTACCGCTAAAAAGAACCCCTTTGTCGTATCTCCTCAGTTTCAAGGTACTCCCCTTGTTGCCTCAGCCAGTATCGGAATCCTCGGCGTCGACATATCGAGTGACGTGCAGTTTCGCGGTCACTTGGAAGAGAAGGCCAAATTGGCCTCTAAAAAGCTTGGCGTGCTCAGCAGAGCGGGACAGTATTTCATGCCGGCACAACGCCTGCAACTTTACAAGGCACAGGTTCGGCCTCACATGGAATACTGTTCCCATCTCTGGGCTGGGGCTCCCCAGTGCCAGCTCCTTCCACTTGACCGCATCCAGCGCAGAGCGGCTCGAATCGTCGACGACCGAGTCCTTTCCGATCGGCTCGATTCATTGGCGCTGCGAAGAGATGTTGCATCTCTTTGCATTTCCTTTCGCATTTACCACGGGAGTGCTCTGAGGAATTGTTCGGATTAATCCCAGCCGCCACATTTCACGAACGCACATCGCGACAGAACTCGATACCATCCACACCATCTGGATGATTGGCGGTCCACCACTGTGCGATTTAGAAGATGTTTTCTTCCTCGCACAACCTCCTTGTGGAATAGTTTACCACCAACGATTTTTTCGGACCGATACAACTTAGGGACCTTCAAGAAAAGAGCCTACTCCTTTTCAAAAGGCCGGCAACGCATCTGCAATTCCTCTGGTTCCCCTGGTGTTGTAGTTGTTCATGAGCGGCGGTAGTCACTTACCATCAGGTGAGCCGCATGCTCGTTTGCCCCCTCTCCTATAAAAAAAAAAAAACTTGTACACTGTGCCACGGAGTCGTTTGATTAGTAGCTATCGGCGATCGCTATCAACTCAGTTTAAAAAACAGTTGTGAAACGTCTTTGATGTCAGGCGATGCCGTCGCGTCGCGCGCGTAGCATTTAACCCGGGCAGCGTGTATGCTAAATAATTTTGGATATTATAATACTCATTATCATTTAATAACATTATGTACGAGTGTATACTTATAAGTTAAAAACATTTATTGAACAAGATCATTTTTATTACTACAAGAAAAACATACATACAAGTTATGTTATTAGCACTGCAAAATATTTCGTGACACTTTCTTTTTATAGATGTTTTTAGTTTTAGATTGTTAAATTTAAATATGTAGTGTATTCGCATTCGGATAAACAATTTTATCAAAAAAGAATGAGGGAAATATAAACATGCCCGTCATTTGAATTAATCTTTACTTAGTAACTCATATCAGTATAATAGTAATTCACCATCATAGATATTATATTATCCGAAAACGGCACATAAAATTAGTTAAATAAGTACTATTATAAAACACGCTCGCGCCAGCCGATGTATTGTACAGCAGACTTAGTGGAGTGCGCTGGCACAAGGTACGAATTTGGCGGATGGGGGCTAGGCGAGAAAAAGTGTACCTAAGATTTTTCCGTCACGACCCCTTCTGACGTAGTGTAGACGGCCTTGACGGCTATAAGGAAGGGAGATGGAATAATATCCATCTCCCTCGCACTTTTTCTTATCTTGCCATGAAAGAAATATTAATTTTATTTTAAATGACGCTTCATTTTAATAGACGCTAGTAATTCATTTATTTGTATTTGTTAATCAATAATATAATACGTTTATCAATAATAATATACTACGAAAGGAACTTTGTTCCAACCGAGTGTTCCACGACACTCACGCATGTTTTTTGGTATCATTAGGAGTAGAATTTATTTTTCAAATTTAAATAGAACCAATATGTGTATCTGAAGCAGTGGCGATGCTAGGGCTCCAAACTAGGGCAAGCCCAAGATATGGTTTTGTTGTTTTTAGTAGTTTTATAAAAATTTACCTTTTCTCTTTTTCGATTTTACCTTTTCCACGCCGATTAGCACTTTAACACACTTCAATTCATCACAAGGAACACTATTATCCTCCATTTTCACTATAAATCTATAAAAAAGCATAAATTTTCAACTTGCAATATTTATTCACTCAAGTAAACACACAGAGTAAACATTGAAATGTGAAGTGAACTTGCAAAGGTATCGCCCGCGCTTGACTAATGACTAACTTCACACTAAAAGCCGGGCTTTTCGCTACATACAAATTGCTATTTAAACAATCGTAGTTATATTTCATTATAGAACATTTTGACACAGGTTAGAAAGGGAGCGATCATCTTCTCGAAAGCCCGGTAAAAGCCCACGCGTGCGAGAGAGACGACTATTTTTTATGACAGCAGTATCGCGCAGTTTTGCTGCGTTTTGACGTTATAAGGCCTGTGTAGAACAGGTCAGCGACAGCGACAGAGGAGCGCGCGGGAAATTTGAAACAGTTTACGAGTTATTTTATTAGTTGATATTATTGATTAAGCAGTTTGATAGGGCAAGCCCGGCTTCTCGGCTTCTATGGAGGCTTCGCTACCGATCTGAAGGAATACCTACACTTTTAGTACATACTGTATACCTTTTTTTTTTATAAAAATAGTATCATCAAAATCTGTTCACAATTGACATAATCATACAATATACTCGTATGAAGGGTTCCGTACCATCGTAATACACGTTTCTAGTAGGAGAGCACCTTTTAATTTTTACTTTATTTGAATTTTTATTATTTGGTGTTATAGCGGCAACAAAAATACACATTCTGTGAAAATTTCAACTGTCTACCTATTACTGATCATGAGATACAGCCCGCTGACAGACAGACGGACGGACGGACAGCGGAGGCTTAGTAATAGGGTCCCGTTGGATACCCTTTGGGTACGGAACCCTAAAACATGCCATCGAATTGTAAATCTCCTCCATTTTCGAAGTCGGCTAATAAATTAAGAGTAACTGTACTTTAGTTGCTACAGCTATTTCCTACCATATAATTGATTGATTGCGGAGAAGTTTTGGCCAAAACCAGAAAGTTTTTGTGCTTTCATGGACTTGGAAAAGGCTTATGACAGAGTGGACAGGAATGTGTTATGGCAAACACTTAACTCATTTGGTTTGAGCGCTGGTTTGATACAGGCATTGAAGTCTTTTATAGGGACTCTAGTGCTTGTGTCAGGATCGACGGGGTCTACTCGGACTGGTTTGGCATCCAAAAGGTGTCAGACAGGGCTGTGTAGCCCCTGGCTGTTTAACCTATTTATGGACAGTTGTTTGCAAACTTTGAAAGTTGAAGAATGTGGGTTGAGAATGGGTGAGTTAACCGTCAAATGCCTTTTGTACGCCGATGATCAAGTCATATTTGCATCGTCGGTGGCCGAGTTGCAATGATGGTTACTTTAATGAACCGATCATTAAAAGAAAGAGGTATGAAAGTGAACGCAAGTAAGACGAAAGTGATGGTTTTGAAAGAGAAGAAAGTAAAACTTTATGTGAAATAAGAATAGAAGGGGAGTTGATTGAGCAAGTGGATGAGTTTGTATATTTGGAATGTCTATTTAGTAGGGATGGTAGATATGATAAGGATATAGAACGACGAGTGAACGCAGGAAATAGAGTAATGGGGCTCTACACGCTATTGTGAAGAGTCAGAATGTCAAAAAGGCACGTTTGGCAATTCACAATGCTGTGTTAGTCCCTACTTTAATGTATGGTAGTGAAAGTTGGGTCTGGCAGAAGAAGCATGAGAGTAGAATAAATGCTGTAGAAATGCGGTCATTAAGGAGTATGCTAGGGCTGAATCTGAATGACAGGGTGAGAAATAGTGTGATAAGAGAAAAGTGTGGTTTGTAAGATGACGTTGTGACCAGGATTAAGAAAGGAATGCTTCGGTGGTTTGGTCATGTAGAAAGAATGAACGAAGAAAGAGTGACAAAGCAAATTTATGCTGCAGAAGTGAACGGCAGAGTCGGAAAGGGACGCCCTAGACGAAGGTTTATCGACCAAATTGGCGATATATTGAAAATGGGCCAGATTAGGAGTACCCTTAACCGACGAGCGTGTATGCGTAGATATATGGATGTAAAGGAGGCGAGAGAGGTGTGCCAGGATCGTGCCAAGTGGAAGTCCGTAGTCTCTGCCTACCCCTCTGGGTGACAGGCGTGAGTGTTTATGTTATGTTATGTTATGTTATAATTTTTCTTATACCGCCCCTGCCCGGTTAAACACTACCTAGTAACATTACTAATATTCGATTTAACTACTCCTGGTAAGTTTAAAACGCTCGTGTTAGGAGTGGTTCACGACAGTAGTCGACTAGCAAATTCGAACCCACGACCTTTTGAGTTCGCAATCCGCACCCTGCCATTAGGCTATTGTCGCTTCTGCATTACTATAATTAATTTTTTTAGATATACGAGTATACGATTACACATAAAGCTAAGCCTAAGAGCGTTCACGCAGTGCTTCCTATACAACACACAAAACTATAAAACTTGGACCGAATTCGTTAATCGGTTGTCCACTGCGTTTGATCCGAATCCGAGTGAATACGATCTTCGATTGTACACTTGATATTCGAAAGTTTTGGCCATTCTGGTGCTGTTCTACATACGGCGTTTACGTCTTTCATTATGTGTTATCTTAATTGATGTCAACTTTTAGCACTGTTATTATACTTACAAAGACGCAGGAGAAATAAAGAATTCTGGATACGATACACCTACAGCGTGTAGTGGCGGTGTAAGAATATCCACTACCCCATATCGTCCCGTGGGTGTCGTAAGAGGCGACAGAGGGAAACTCTAACAGAACATGAGTAGCAGCATCTTCCTGATAACAACTGAAAATTATAAAATACTTCGGCTTCGGCCACCTTTGGCCAAGAAACCACCTTCGGTAAAACCTTCGGCTTCGGCCTGAAGTTTTGACTGAGGCGAAATTGAACGGACTGTTACTTACAGATGAGCGAGAGCGCGATGGACGTGGGGTACAATTTTTATCATCTCTAGAAGCATCTAGAGAAGGTTAAAACTAAGAAGCCTTTTTATAATATACAGTCAATAAACCTTTAATTTAAACGTTTTAAAATAATTTACATTATTAATTTTACCCAATCTTCTATTCTATAATCTGAATTTCTTAGTTTTTAAGCCTTCGGCTTTGGCTTCGGCCAGAAGAAATCTTTATAATAGGGATCCATCGATCACTAATTTTTTTTTTAGTGATCGATGTAGGGATCTAATATTTCATTCCTTTTCCAAATATAGATTATTGATTTATTGTATGTTGTACGCAACTGGCGCTGAAAATGGGTCGAAGATTAATTCGAAAAGATGAAGGTCATTCCTGACGTCGCGGTGTCTGTCTGACATAATATATATATATATATATATATATATATATATATATATATATATATATATATATATATATATATATATATATATATATATATATATATATATATATATATATATATATATATATATATATATATATATATATGTAGGCACGACTATAAAATACTGGCCGAATCGAGTTAGGTTTTACTCTAGTAAAGCGTGTTATCGGTGGTATTTTCGAATTGCTAACGATCTGTTTATTATATTTTCTTGTACTTTATGCTGTAACGCACGCATATTTGCGCCATCCATCATGAGTGCATCTGGGATGATCCTCTTTCGCCTACATATATAAGAGATTTCCACCTTTGTACTGACTCATCACGATATCTCTGGAACCATAAGGCCTAGAGACTTGAAATTTGGTAGGAATATTCCTTTCGCCGAGTAGAGGTCAGCTAATAAGAGCGGATTTTACGAAATTTAACCCGCAGGGGTGTTGCGAGGGCCTTAATTTATTAAAAATCACATTTTCAAACTATAGCCCTTATAGGTATATTTTTTTGTTTTTTTGAGTGGGGTGCCTGGATTGCTTATATTCACAATCGGAACCGGTAGATGGCGCTTTTGTCAAGATCTAAAAATCAGCCGTGCAAAGCCGGGGCGGATCGCTAGTGTAATATAATGTTATATTTCTAATTCATTTTGTGTTTAGTGTGTTTCGCTGGGAGCTTGATTTCGTAATCAATAATTAAGGAATAGACCTGAATTATAGTTTTTTTAAGGTCATCACAAGCCAGTGGTTGAGAACTAACCCACCTTGGAGTAAGCGGTGATAAAGCCTTAGATAGTAAATAGCATTTATCATCATCATCGTTACAGCCCTTCACAAGTCCACTGCTGAACATAGGCCTCCCCCAAAGAATGCCACAAAGCACGGTCCTGAGCCACCTGCATCCGTCGACTTCCTGCATATCTTACCAGGTCACGTCACTCCATCTAGTGGGGTTTGGGGTAAAATGAAGTTAATCCACCTTAAACCTTCCTTCATTTTTTTAACTATTATAAGCCAGTGCTGGACTACTGTTCCACCTAATGGTAAATAGTGATGGAGCCGAAGATGATATAAGGACTTGAAGACACCTTCATTATAATCGGATAGAAAGACGGATGCTGGACAATTATTCCACTCCATTACCCTTTCTGTTACTTTCTCAAAAGTCCACCGCTGAACGTAAGCCTCCTCCATATATTGCGTCATAGGGGGGTTTTTGTTACAGTTGCAATGCTTGCCACCGCAGCTTTTTTTATTTATAAGTTGTTTTGAGGAAGACGCTGCTGCCCATCTCCCGGTTTGTTTCCCTCTATTAGTTTATTGTTGATTTTAGATAGAAGGTTCCCAGAATGTTCAACACTGGATAACTACTCGTAGGTAAACGATATGGAAACTTTTTATGTTAAATAATGAACTATACAAGATTTAAGGTTAAAGCAGTAATTTAAAAAACTCGACTGCGTAAAAAAGTTTACTGAAAGGAAAAGGAAAATTTTTGTACCCTATGTCACTTCCACAATTAAGACTATTCTAACGACACCTCATATTACGAGTATGTTAAAATTCATGAAGCCGTTTAGGCTACAAAGCGTGCCAAAGAAATAGACATACATACTCTCGGATAACATTACCCTCCTTCCGGGGCAGTCGGGTAATAATAAAAACCCTTTTGTTTTTATAATAAAAATAAAAGTGTGACATACAAACGGTTGAAATATAAAAGAACTAGACTGTAGTGTTTGTGTTGTCATTCGTCTTTGAGTATGGCACTCGAGACACACACTTGTTTTGTGAAAAGGCCTTTTCAACGCAAACTTATTCTGTTCCTACCGTATTCAGTTTATGTTACAAAATGGCAGACAACTTTTGCAAGAAAAATCATTAAATATTAATCGACTTATTACTGAACGTGGTTAATTAAGAGTTTCAGGTTTAAACTACTGTTTATGAAGAGTATTTTTAACCGATTTAAAAAAAAAGCATACAGTCGAATTCAGAACATCGCAATTCGACCGGTTTTTTTGTATGATATCATTGTCAATTGTGAACCGATTTTGATGTTTTTTTTTTAAATTATAATTCTAGGTAGGATACATTTTTATTAAATAGGTTATCTTTAGGAGTGTTTTCATATAAATTAAGAGAAAATATTCCACCCTTTTTACATGAAACGAGGCATTCCATCTTAGTTCTCAGGAGTGACAGCGCATCTGCATTTTGATTCTTAATCACACAGTTAAATATGAGAAACGACTATTGTTTATTGTATTTTACTAACAATAACTTTGTGGTTCCCGGCACTCATGCAAGTGAGATCGATTTTAGCGAGTGACGAAAACAGTGTCGTGATAAACAAACTGAGTTTAGCGGCATTATTGTAAAACTGTACTGTATATTATTTAATAATAAATAAATAAATAAAAGATCGAGGATAGATGTCAAAGTCTGATCGCGTATCAAGATCATTATTTATATCTATTATATTTTTTTATAGGATAGGATGACAAACGAGCACACAGTCCACCTGATGGTAAGTGGTTGCTGGGGCCCATAGACATCTACATCTATCCTCAATAAAGAATCAAAATGCAGATGCGTTGTCACCCGTGAGGACTGAGATGGAATGGAATGCCTCTTTTCCAGTAAAAAGGGTCTTCGGTTCTCTACACTCACCATACGAAACACAGCAGCGTTAAGCTGCTATTTTACTCTGGTATTCTGTGAGAGCGTGGTCCTTCCCCGGTCGAGCCGACCCATTCGTGCTACAACTATACCAGTAATATAGCTGCAGCATGGCTCTACCACGTACAAAAAGTCACTAACATTCCTTATTTATTTCCTTTCGCCAAAATCGAATACCGTGTAGTGGGGTTGTAAGAATATCCACTACCCCATATCATCCCGCGGGTATCGTAAGAGGCGACAGAGGGAAACAAACCAGGAGATGGGCAGCAGCTCTCTACGACTACGACGACTAAAAATAAAAAACGCGGTTGCTAACCGGTTGCTAAGCGTGGCAACAATAGCAAATATGCCCCCAATGAGGGAATTAATGGGGGAAGCCAATGTTCAGCAGTGGACTTCAATAGGCTGTAACGGTAAGATGAAATAAATTGGTTTTGGGAGTTTAATTATTAAAATCGTAAAATCTATGATGACGTCGCTAAGTACGGCTGAATTTTACTGCGATATAGTAGGTTTATTTTAATAACAGGTCATTCATTTACCGTCACGTCAATGTCACTTCTTTAAACAAACTAGGATTTTCTCCAGTGTCGTGGAGGCAATTTACATGCATCAATTTCACAAGGACAAACATCCAGAACCGGAACAATTATTTGTAGGTCATACAAATACTTTTTCTGTGCGGGAATCGAACCCGCGGCCCACCAGCAGCAACTCATTACTAAGCCACTGGAACTGTCAATATGTCACTGTATCGAGTATAAGTGTGACCGCGGGTCTGCTGTCGTACTATTCTTTTATTATATGTCCACCGTTGAACATAGGCCTCTCCCATAGATTGCCTCATAAGGGAGCTTTTGCCATAGTTGCCACGCTTGGAAGACGGTTTGGCAACCGCAGCTTTTTACAATTTTGAGTTATTATCAGGAAGATGCTGCTGCCCATCTCTGTTTTAGTTTTCCACTGTCGCCTCTTACAACACCTACGGGACGAATTGGGCTAGTGGATATTCTTGCACCGCCATTACATGGTCATACGCGTCTTGTTTGGGATTCCTGAATAAAATTGGTTTTAATGAATATGAAAATGAAATCAAATAACAAAATGTTGGTTTTTCTTCCCATAGGTGTCGTAAGGGGCAACTATGGAAAATATCAGAAATATATTAAGGCTTACGACGAGACATGTGTCATTCATTCATTTTTTCTTCGTCATTCATTCGTCTTACGAACCGGGTCATTCGGGTTGATCATTCAAATGGATCATTTCGAGTTTCAGTACTATGTGATCTATGAGTCCCGCTCGATAATTTCGGTTATCTGACATTACTATACTCATTGGTCGTTGGTCTAGTCAATCGATTGATACGGAACGTTCAAAATGTAATTGCAATCATCAATACATTGATGCGACCAGGTCAAATGGACGAATCATTCACGATTGACACATGTTTTTTCTTATAGAATAAGGGTGACAAACGGGCACACAGTCCACCTGATGGTAAGTGGTTGCTGTGGCCCATAGACATCTACATCTAACTTCGTTTGCGAATTTAAATGCAGATGCGTTGTCAGACGTGAGGACTAAGATAGAATGCCTCTTTTCCAGTAAAAAGTCTCCGGTTCTCTACACTCACCATACGAAACACAGCAGCATTGCTGCTATTTTACGCTGGTATTCTGTGAGCGTGGTCCTTCCCGGTCGAGCCGACCCATCGTGCTACAACTATACTACTAATATAGCTGTAGCATGGCTCTACCTCGTACAAAAGTCACCAACATTCCTTATTTATTTCCTTTCGCCAAAATCGAATACCGTGTAGTGGGGTTGTAAGAATATCCACTACCCCATATCATCCCGCGGGTATCGTAAGAGGCGACAGAGGGAAACAAACCAGGAGATGGGCAGCAGCTCTCTACGACTACGACGACTAAAAATAAAAAACGCGGTTGCTAACCGGTTGCTAAGCGTGGCAACAATAGCAAATATGCCCCCAATGAGGGAATTAATGGGGGAAGCCAATGTTCAGCAGTGGACTTCAATAGGCTGTAACGGTAAGATGAAATAAATTGGTTTTGGGAGTTTAATTATTAAAATCGTAAAATCTATGATGACGTCGCTAAGTACGGCTGAATTTTACTGCGATATAGTAGGTTTATTTTAATAACAGGTCATTCATTTACCGTCACGTCAATGTCACTTCTTTAAACAAACTAGGATTTTCTCCAGTGTCGTGGAGGCAATTTACATGCATCAATTTCACAAGGACAAACATCCAGAACCGGAACAATTATTTGTAGGTCATACAAATACTTTTTCTGTGCGGGAATCGAACCCGCGGCCCACCAGCAGCAACTCATTACTAAGCCACTGGAACTGTCAATATGTCACTGTATCGAGTATAAGTGTGACCGCGGGTCTGCTGTCGTACTATTCTTTTATTATATGTCCACCGTTGAACATAGGCCTCTCCCATAGATTGCCTCATAAGGGAGCTTTTGCCATAGTTGCCACGCTTGGAAGACGGTTTGGCAACCGCAGCTTTTTACAATTTTGAGTTATTATCAGGAAGATGCTGCTGCCCATCTCTGTTTTAGTTTTCCACTGTCGCCTCTTACAACACCTACGGGACGAATTGGGCTAGTGGATATTCTTGCACCGCCATTACATGGTCATACGCGTCTTGTTTGGGATTCCTGAATAAAATTGGTTTTAATGAATATGAAAATGAAATCAAATAACAAAATGTTGGTTTTTCTTCCCATAGGTGTCGTAAGGGGCAACTATGGAAAATATCAGAAATATATTAAGGCTTACGACGAGACATGTGTCATTCATTCATTTTTTCTTCGTCATTCATTCGTCTTACGAACCGGGTCATTCGGGTTGATCATTCAAATGGATCATTTCGAGTTTCAGTATCAAATGGACGAATCATTCACGATTGACACATGTTTTTTCTTATAGAATAAGGGTGACAAACGGGCACACAGTCCACCTGATGGTAAGTGGTTGCTGTGGCCCATAGACATCTACATCTAACTTCGTTTGCGAATTTAAATGCAGATGCGTTGTCAGACGTGAGGACTAAGATAGAATGCCTTCTTTTCCAGTAAAAAGGGTCTCCGGTTCTCTATCTACACTCACCATACGAAACACAGCAGCATTAAGCTGCTATTTTACGCTGGTATTCTGTGAGAGCGTGGTCCTTCCCCAGTCGAGTCGACCCATTCGTGCTACCACTATACTATTAATATAGCTGCAGCATGGCTCTACCACGTAAAAATGTCTACTTACGACAGAATGGTGATATGTCATCTTTTACTGCTTCGTTGGTTCAGTGGTCGTAAACGCTGCTGTTGATCGTGAAGTCACGGGCTCGAATACCGGGTCCGGCTAAAAATCAGTTATTGAGTTTTCAGTAGGCTTGTATAAAAAATATCGATATTTTCGCAAAAAATTATCGATATTTACCGTCGATATTTTTAATCGAGATATATCGAGATTAGATATTTATTTTGGGAGTTGGAATTCACATCAAGTTCGATATATTTTAAAATGATATCTTTATTATGTAATTTATCGTAGGGTAGGCAGAGAGACTTCCATTTGGCACGATCCTGACACACCTCTCTCGCCTCCTCCACATCCACCGCTAGAATAACTAGCCTTGGTTGCTACTAAATCTAGCCATGCTCTCTTCTTTGCTTCAATTTCCATCCGTACCTCATCATCCCACCATAAAGTATTATTTTTCCTTTCATTCGTTCTCTTACTTACACCACATACTTCGGTAGCTGCATCCACCAAACCTTTCTTGACATTATACCACACAGTCTCCAAGTCTAAATCATTCATACACAATTCATCCATACCACTTATATTTTCTCTCAGTCTACATTTGAACTTCTCTTTCACACCTTCATCTTGTAACCTCTGTTCTTATACGCTGTAACGCAGTGGTAGACACAGATGTCCGATGCCGCCAACGTCTGAATAGACCATTAATTCGCCATAAGACCAAGTAATCATCCGTCCCTTCGTTGGACCCCCGGTAAACCCTTGTATCTACCACTGCGCTCCTCATTCTTTCATCCACAATTATGAAATCTATCATGCTTCTATCACCACCTCTTTCCTATGTATACATGTGAATCAAAAGGAAGTGTTCGTCACAAAGATTCTTTTCCACACATACGGTGAGGAGGCTTTCACCATTCTCATTTATACTTTCATCACCAAACGTTCCCAATATCCTTTCATAACCAAGCCTCTTCACGCCAACCCTTCCATTAAAATCTCCTAATATAGCAATATTTTCATTACCCTTGTATTTCATTAGCACCATCCTACCATCTCCCAAACTGCTCTCGGATATAAGTGGGCTTAGACATGTCTGGGGCGTACACCCTAGCACAAACAACTTTAAGCCCACTTTCATTCGTACCTGTAGCAGCCTTGGGCTTACATTCATACTCTTTCACACAATGACCCATTCTTTCTGAAAGGATGATACCGACTCCCTGGCATGCCCGCTCTGTCTCGTCTACACCAGACCAGTACGCGGTATACATGCCATGTGTAGTGGCATCCTTTTCCTTCCGTTTCGTCTCATTTACACATAACACATCTATTCCTCTATCATAACATCATATCTCATACTTCATCCATCTTATCATTCATTGCTCCACATACATTCAGCGTAGCCAGACAGGCTTCCGCAATCCACTTTTAGCCCCTCTGGGAAACAGAACGTGACGGGTGGCGAACCTCGTCGCCGGTTTTCCTCCCGGAGATTAATCTATCAGACAAAACAATTAAGCAACAAAACCAACTACAAAAGCATTTATGTGCTGTTGTTTTTTTTTTCGTCGTTAAAACGTCCAGTAATAAAATTTTGGCCCTCATCCTACTACATCACGCAAAACATGACGATATATCGACAAAAATACAAGGTGTCTCAAAAGTAAGTTCACATTTGCTTATCTTATTACGCGAAAGCAACTATTCTGAGGGGCGCGGGGGGTATGTCAGTCGGTAGTCTGGCTCTTGGGAATTTAGTCGCTATGGAGCGTTTCTCTGGTGCGGACCGTGCGTTGTGCGTACGTGAGTTTTACAAAAACGGTAATTCGGCGACTGTAGCGCGTAGAAAATTCTGCAGTATTCGACATATTCGTCACTTAAATGATGCGCCTAGCACTCGTCTCATTGCAAAATGGGTTGAGAAGTTTGAAGAGACTGGGTCAACTCTGGAGAAACCAAAATCTGGGCGACCAAGAACATCAAGAACAGCCGAAAACGTGGACAGTGTTACTCAGTCTATTCGAGATGATCCAAACCTCTCGATTCGGAAGCGTGCTGTTGCTTTAAATGTGCACAGATCTTCATTATGCCGCATTTTACACAAAGATTTAAAGCTGCACCCGTACAAAATTCAGTTAGTGCAAGAACTGAAGCCTCAAGATGCTGGTCAGAGGCTTGCCTTTGTAAATCAGATGATTGAGCGCTTTCAACGTTCACCAACATCTTGTTTTCCGATGAAGCCCATTTTCACCTGAATGGGCATGTAAACAAGCAAAATTGTCGTTACTGGAGTGCAACCAACCCAAAACAAAAACATCAGAAACCGCTACATTCACCCAAAGTCACCGTATGGGCAGCGATGTCGGCGCGAGGAATTATCATTCTTTTTGAAGATGGAAGGGACGCACACCACAGTGAATTCAGAGCGTTATGGAGATGTTAGACGAGTTTTTCGTACCCCAACTGCAAAACTTTCCTGGTTACAACCAAAGAACATGGTTCCAGCAGGATGGAGCAACTTCACACACGTCCAACAGATTCTGCCTCGAGTTCGAGAAATTTTTCCGAACAAATTAATCTCCTGGCGAGGTGACATAAATTGGCTCCACGGAGTCCCGATTTAACGCCTATGGATTTTTCCTGTGGGGTTATGTCAAATCAAAGTTTACGCTAATAAACCGACTTCCCTGGCACAATTAAAAGAAAATATCCGTCATGAAATGGCAGCCATCACGGAGACTACCTGCCGAGCTGTCATAGGCAATTTTAGTGCCCGACTAAATGAATGCCGAGAGCGCAACGGTTTACATTTGGACAATGTTATTTTTAAAAAATAAATTCCCAAACAGTGTACTTCAATATAAAATAAACATTTTTTCAATAAAGCTAAGACTTTTCTTTTAAAAAAAGATTTAAATGTGAACTTTCTTTGAGACACCTTGTATCACTACGATAAATATCGATATGTTTTTTTCACTTCCCCATCCCTAGTTTTCAGTCAATAAATTCTCAGTAGCACTTGAATTCAGGAAATTGTCGGTGATTCACCCCAGAAAGTACGTAGAGCCGTTGATCCAGCGCTTGACCTCTGTCCGGTTGTGTCGGGTAACCGTCCGATCGGACTATGAGAGTGAGGGAATAGAGAGTGCACCTGGACTTGCGTATACACTTGAGCGCTATAAACATCCTGTGCAGTTGGCCAATCTCCGTTGGTACTGGCCGCCGTGACCGAAATTCGGCCTTGAGGACATCATCTTAATTACATCGGACGGCTCTAACGTAAAATATGCAGACCGATGACAGCAAGCTACGCCAAAGGTCTGCTGCTATCTTCACAAATACTCTGTTCATTAAATTAGGGTACTATATTTCAAGGCGGAAAAATATCACTGACACGAGACAGTGACGGAATAATTTTGACCTTATTCCTCGACAGCAATCCACACTTAAAACTCGTTTTTGTTTCTCTGAAACAACTACCTATTTCCTGTCAGCTCTTCATTCTCAAAACATATGTTAATAAATAAAATCGCCTATTTTTTGCCTTGATCTACTTCTACCTTTTATATATGTATATAGGAAAAACGACAAATGCTAATTCTCGAAGTTAGACACAAGTAGCAAAGAGGCTATAGCAGGGCTCGGAACCGGTTTAAAAAGAGCTGTTAATTTTGATTAATTACCGGTAAATATATCGCTCCTTCAATTACCGGTTAAAAAGTAACCGGTTTTTAACTAACGCAACGGTAAGGTTACCGGTTACTTACGGTTTGACACCCAAATTAACCGGTTAATTCCGTAAAACGTAAAAGTAATTATGAATGGATAGGTAGATTCACGTTTTGAGGTGCTTATGCCGTGTCGCCGCATGCGGGCATACTCGTACTTATGGTCAATTATCTCCCTTAAGCGACACGTTCTTTCACTCGCGATCAGAGTGTCTAGTGAGTTTGGCATTTACGAAAACGTGAAAGTATTAGAGAAGTATTCGCGCAAAAAAGAACCCGGTGGAAAGGCAGTTATTGTGTTTAGTTTATTCGTTAAGACTGGACTTGTCTCATACGAAGAAAATAATTTATTTTTGTGTATCGGTTGTTTATTTATGATGGGGAGAAAAAAAGTAAATAGAATTTGTTCCATGTTTACGTTTTAACAGTGGTTGAGCCACGCGGCAGCTTTTGATGTCGCACGGATGGGCCGGCCTTTCTCTTTTTAACCGTGACTCAGGTGTCCTTAAGTGTCGCTTAAAGGCTGATACTTCATATCTCTCATAGACCTACCCGGGGTACAAATTAGAACACTCCTTTGGGTCTCGGGCTCGGGAGAGTTTGCGTATGCGTCAGAGAAGACATCTGTTTTCAACTCCTCGGCAGTCTCGAAGGTACGGACCTGTCCATCCTATGCCTGTGCGTAGACAGCGACGACCATCCCCGTGTCTACGGGTGCCTCTATAGGTCCCATAGCGGTTACTTCGCCTACTCGGATTCCAGATGTGGAGGATTATGCACCTTGCCTGTTGGAACTTCTGCTGACCTCTCATCCGGACGAATATCAGGTTTCTGAAGACGCCTCTCTTGACTCCTAGGACCATTGTCTTGTCCGGAGTGTGGTGCCACTCACGCTCCCCTTGCAGTTGCGTTCTGCAGACTGCCGCCGTGTTTGGCATTACAGGTCGGCGGATTGGGACGGAATGCGGTCTTTTTTTTTTTTTATAGGATAGGGTGACAAACGAGCACACAGTCCACCTGATGGTAAGTGGTTGCTGTGACCCATAGACATCTACATCTATCTTCAATAAAGAATCAAAATGCAGATGCGTTGTCACCCGTGAGGACTAAGATGGAATGCCTCTTTCCAGTAAAAGGGTCCTCTTTCTTGCATCCTACCCTTGGGTGCGGGTTTGCTTCTCGCTGACACTCCGAGGGTTGTTGCTGATTCTGTTGCTGATGTGGTACTTCAGGATATGGAACTTTTATTCCAACTTGTGGTGCCCATCGGAGGCAGATCTCAGCCATGGTTTGGTCGCTCCTGTAAAATAGCATCACACTATAAGCAGGAGTGCTACCGGGCATAGGCATCAACATCTCGGGATGTAAACACCAGTGCTCTTAAAAAGAAGTATAATTCCGCCTCCAGGTCCTTCAAAAAAGTCATTGCCAAGGCAAGGTCAGAGCACATCGGCAGAATTGGCGAGAAACTAGTTCGCCTTCCTTCAAGAACCCGTGCATTCTGGTCTCTTTCCAAGGCTGTCTAACGGAACTTCTGTCAGCCATCTCTTCCATCTCAGCACAGAGAGGGACTCACTGGCCCATGCCGCAAAGGAGAAAGCCGATCTGTTAATCTTCCTCTTTGCGTTCAACTCGACTCTCGATGACGGGGAACACACCGCCGACCAACCCGCGATGTGATTGCTCCTTGCCGGATGTGCGGTTTACACAGCGCACGGTTCGCAAAGCAATCCTCTCCCTGGACATCAACAAGACGAATGGGACTTTTGGAGTCCCACCCATTGTGCTGAACACGTGTGCTCCGAAGTTGGCACTGGTTTTAACGCCTCTTTTCCGGTACTCCTACTCCTAAGGTGTAGTTCCGAATTCATGGAAGACAGCTTTGGTCCACCCAATCCCTAAAAAGCCGTCCGCTCCTCCTTCTCAAAAATAATGGAATCAATTGTAAACGGTTTTTGTCGGGGTCGATCAGCTGGTGATCTTCTGGTCTACCTAACTCATAGATGGGCGTAGGTAATAGAGTCTAAAGGGAAGGCATTGGCCGTTAGTTTGGACATAGCGAAGGCCTTCGATCGATTCTGGCACAAAGCGCTTCTTTCGAAGCTCTATTCCTATGGGCTTCCCGAGAAATTGTGCAATTGGATCAACAGTTTCCTTGCTGATCGGAGCATCAAGGTTGTAGTAGACGGTGCATGCTCTGATTATAAGCCTATTAAGGCTGATGTTCCACAAGGCTGTTTGCTATCATCAACGCTATTTCTTCCATATAAATGATATGTTGCAAACTGGTAACTTTCATTGCTCAATGGACGACAGCACTGGTGATGCTTTATATACAAGCCGTGCCAATGTTTCTCGGGAAAACGTCGCCAAGTACCAGAACAAACTTATGTCTGAAGTCGAGTCTGCGCGTTTATCGATAAAGAACCCTTTGTCGTACCTTCACAGTTTCAAGGCACTCCTTGCTGCCTTAGCTATTTAGAGTCGTCGGCGTCGACATATTGAAACCAATTGCTGAATATAACCTAAATTCACAATTACATTTCCATAAATTAATTATAGGAGAAAATTGCTATAGTCTTTTTTATTATTTTAAGTTCATATTCAGAAAGATGTTGCTGTCCATCTCCTATTTAATTTCTTTTGTCACCTCTTATGATACCCACAGGACGTTATAGGATAGTGGATTCTTCCACAGCTACTTCATACAAAAGACACACAGAAAAACATAAATTTCCTTAATTCTGAGTTTGGTTCTAAGAGTTCCGACTATCAACTGAGGTCGAATGAGATAAATGTCTACCTGAAAGGTTCTACAACATCATTCAATATATCTCACACTGAGATCAAGCTACCAAGCTTTTGAAAGTCAAACCCTCCAAAGTCATCGGAACTAACTCTGAAATCAAAAATATTACAGTTATTCAAAGGATTTAAATTATTTTTATTCAAGGA